>JARWKJ010000018.1:7132660-7672660 GCA_029959095.1 Rhinichthys osculus | reverse complement strand
CATCGCTGTCTTGTTTTGTCAGGAACCAGTCTGCGCTGTTTGGTGGAAACCCACGCTATGAGAACGTGCCTCTGATCGGGAGGGGATCTCCTCCTCCTTCGGTGCGTTGGGCTCCAGAGGTCCAGTCCTTCTCATGACCACACATACACTCATGTTTACACAATAGCAATAATTTACACTAAAGATTTTAACTTTTTTATTTTTCAAAACAAGGACACAATATTTTAAAGTGTACATGAAATCCAAATTGACCATCTACCACTACTGTTCAAAAGTTTTGGGTGGGTCAGGTTTTTTTTTTAATAATCCTTTTATATAGTAGGTACACATTAAGTTAATCAAAAGCGACAGTAAAGACATTTATAATGTTACAAAAAAATATACATTTCAAATAAATGCTGTTCTTTTTGTGACATTGAAGACTGGAGTAATGATGCTAAAAATTCAGCTTTGCCATCACTGGAATACATTTCATTTTGAAATAAACTGACAACTTTTTGGATTCAAATAGGCAAAAATGTCAATGATTGGATCATTATTGCAGTGATTTTTTATGTTTCTAGCATGTTATATGTTTGCCAGTAGTTCTTCTAACCCTAATTGATGAAGTGTGTAGCTTTTCATTTCTTAAACAACCATGTGGGAAGACAAATCATGGTCATATTCCAGGATGACAATGTCAAGATTCATCAGGCTCAAATTGTGAAAGAATGGTTATGAGGGAACATGAATAATCATTTTCACACATGAATTGGCTCCTCTGAGTCCAGAGCTTAAATTCTTTGAAAGTCTTTGGGATGTGCTGGAGGAGACTTTGCAGAGTGCTGAACTATACAAGATCAATATTGTCAATACAAGATCTTTACCATAAATGTATGCACGACTTGATGGAAATAACATCACAACATTTATTTCCATCAAGAGGTGCATCAACTTAAAAAACACAAACAATTGGTTGAACAGAAGTGTACTTGCTTATGATGAGCACAGATGAATTGTGAACAATAACATCAGGAATAAGTACTAAAAAAAAATTAGACCACACACATGTATTAAGATTGGGCTGAAGTTTGATTTCATGTTGACTTTAAACTCTTACTATGATTATTTCTATTCTTAATATTCTATTTGCTCTTTAGTGGTTTTGTACTGTCTTCTGCTAATAGATTATTTTACGTTTTTTCTTTGTTTGTATGTTTCTGTGTTTGTATGTTTCTGTTCTTATTTTTCTTATTTTAACCCAAAAAAAAACCAACAACAAAAAAACTATTCTTTTTGGAGCTTTACTCTCAGCCATATATAAACCGCGTAAGTTGCTGTATGAATGCAGTATTATTGTCCCAGTCCCCCTGTTCTCTGATCCTCCCCCCAATTTTTCTGTTATTTCATCCCTTGTTTTTATACTAAATATTGTTTGGGTGATTTTTTTTTTTCTCCCTTTTTCACTCCTGGCATGGATCCTCAATTCCTCATAGACACACCCACACATGTTGTATGTTAGACACAGATTAGTTATATAGAGCACGCCCCCCTATTGGTAGGAGGTCAGAATGTTTTTGCAAGAGCATTTTTTTCTGTAATTCTATGTCTAATTGTAGTGTTGTCTGGTCACTAGCATGCCTTTAGGACCCTTTTGTCGCCTAAAAACTTAATACAGGTTTAGAGCGACATGAGGATGAGTAAACTATGACAGAATTACAGTATTTTGGATATTAGCTAGCTAAAAAAAACTGCCTTGGCATCATTGGTAATCTTATGGAAGCTTGTTTCGTCCATTTAATAAAGGTAATTGTGACTTTTTAGCTCACAATTCAGACTTTTTTCTTGCAATTACGAGATATAAACTCACAATTCTGACTTTATAACTCGCAAGTTTCTCTCTCTATTCTTAGTAAAAAGCCAGAATTGGAGATATAAAGTCGAATTGCGGGATATAAACTCAATTGTGAGTTAAGTCTAAATTGTGGACTCTTAATTTGAAGAGACAAAAAATCTGACATCTTTATTGCAATTATGAGTTTTTATCTTGCCATTCTGACTTTATAACTTTTATTTGCAAGTTTATTTCTCAGAATTGCGAGAACAAAAGTTAGAGTTGTGAGAAGGCATAATTACCTTTTTGTTTTTTTTTTATTCTTTGGCGGGAACAAGCTACCATAGTAAATACTTTTAGTCACAACAAACAAAAAGTGTAGTTCATTTTCATTTCACTCTTGAAAAATAGTCATTGTTTGCTTTAATTATCCATCTAGATAGTGTGAGTATGTGACTCCTGTGTTGCTGTTCTCCGCAGTACTCTCCAACCATGAGAGCCACCTACCTCTCCATGACCGAAGACCAGATCAGACACTTTGGGGAGGATTTCCGAGCGTAGAACTGATCCGTTTTCTTCTGCCATGCACACGTTTTACCTGGTGTGATTCTTTACACGCCGGAAATCTGGACACATGGAAAACACTCACACCAGCATGTGTGTGCATCTTTATTTGTGTTACGGGACCACAGTCTGAGATGAGAACATGATGTTAGAAGTACTCTGTGTGTGTCCATATGGGTGCGTGCATGTATGTATGTATGTATGTGTGTGTTTGTCGATTATTCTGATGGTGCAATGCATCTTTTCCCTCACTACTGACACATTTGTGAGGTTTCTGAAATATCCTCTCTCTAATAATCTTTTATTTGTATGTTTACATCATATTTTTCATCAAATAGACTGTTGGTCTTCCCTATTGCCTTTCAAGTGCAGAAACTGTTCAGTGTGGGTTACAAAAACTATTTTGGACCCACTTTATATTAAGTGTCTTTAACTACTATGTACTAAGATTTAAATGATTCATTTGATGCAATGCATTTATTGTGTACATACATTTTTGCATTGTATTTATTTAAATACCTGCATGAAATTGCATCTGTTGTTAATTTCTGTAATTACATCTTTTACACTGTTGACACTTTGCTTACCCCTTAACCTAGCTTTAAACTAGCTATACCACAAAACCTGTCCCTATAGTTATCCATATCCCACCTCAGTAGCAGCAAAAGTGTTTTGCAAAACAACATGAGCACAATAAGTACATGGTACCTAACAATCATTGTTTTTTTTTTTTGTATTTACCATTTAGGTTACACTTTATTTTAAGGTGTCCTTGTTACAGTGTAATTATACAATTTAGTACTGGGTAATATTAATTAGCTACATGTACTTAATATATAATTAGGTTTAGGGTTAGTTGTTTATAACTATGCTTAAATTACTGTTTGTAACTACGTGTAAAATGTGTAACAGGGACACTGTAAAATAAACTGTTACCATTATTTATATACTATTAATTTATATATTAGTATACCGGTATTTATATACTATTATTATTTTACTTGTAATTTTAGTTAACTAACAAGACAGCTAAAAAAAAGTATTATTATAATATATATAGTACATAGAAGTTAAAGACACCTAATTTTAAGTAGTTGGGTTTTTTTGTACCGGAGTACATAACCTTCTAAAGGTTACCCATTTGTCATATTAAAGGTTGTACATATAAGTGTGGACAATGGTTCAAGTATCAATATTCTGTGCATTGGACATATAGTCCTTCATAGTGTACAGCATTGCTAGTGTCAACATAGTAGGTTTGCTAGGTACTTTTCTAAGCAAGTGTTGCTCATGAAAAGGTGTCTTATGTTTTTTAGCTACTGTGCAGTGTGAACTTCATGAACATGTCATCACTTTTTATGATGGCTAACTGTACAGATACTAATGCTTTTATCTTATTTTGAAGTGAATATTTTGTTTTCTAAATGTCTTATGTGCCAAGAATGGAAGCATGTTTTGTGCCTCCAAAGCATTCCCTTTCATTGCTTTAGTGAGTTCAGTGAGTTCCCACTGTGTATTAGGATGGGACAAAGAGGGGGAATAAAAGCTTTTCTGTTTGTTTTATGCATGTAGAGGCATTTTAAAGCACAACATGATCACTTTGGGTTTATAGTGACCATACACAGTCACTTTGTACCACAAATGATGTTTCTAACATCCAGAGAGACTTTCACCTCATTTCCAGCAAGCACAAATAAGAGGTCATTTTACCTGGAACTTAAAATCTCAGACCTTCTTTACATACCAAGTGTAGAAAGCACACTGAGCCAACTTTCTCCCATGCTGCAATGCATATGCTTTGAATTAACCTGTTGACCAGCTGTAAATAACCTGTATGGTAACAGATGTTGTGTGATTATTTGCTCCATTCTTGTGTGCCATTCTCAGTATACTGTTTGATAAAATCAGCTACTTGGACAGATGCTTGTACAGCGTGTCCTCGTTTGAGATTGATGGTGGCTTCCGTCTGGTTTATTGCATATAGTGTTTTTAATACAACTGATTTTAATACTTGGGGTGCATGGATGACACTGTTACAGACAGTGAGGTGGTGCTTGATTTCTGTCTAACTTAGAGGGCAGAAACGTGGATATAATAAAAAAAAAAACATTTTGAACTGAATTGAGACATTTGAGTGAAAACTTTTATTTTGGAATGTATATAACATTTATATACAAGCACATGGCTTGGCAAATAGCAGGGCAGGTTTTCAAACTATGGGGAAAATGTTACTTTCCATAAAACAGACACATTAAACATATTTTTGGCTTTGCAAATGTAGGCCGAAACCTCAAAACAATTTTACAAGTGTTAATACATTGAATGACACTTGACCCGACATGACGTTTATAATAATAGGCTATCTTGTCCTGTGAAGTTTAACTTTATGGTAAGATCTACTGTTTTATATAGCTAATAGGTTATATTATATTTGTTTCATGTCTGAATATCTGCCAGTGTGCTTTTACGATTTCAGCTATGATGTATAAATATGATGATTTATGATGGTTAACGTTTGGAGGCCAAAATTCACACACATGATTCTAATTTAATACGATTTTTAACTGGACGTTTGAAACCTAGAGAAAACAACCATTTGTTATTGGATTAAAGGCAGCTGAGATTTAGCCACAAGTATGCCTTGCATAAAATTAAATGTATATTGAAATTGACTGAAAGTGAAACTGTTTATTTAACCACTCTTATGTTCCGTATTATTCCTGAAAAAAAAAGAGTTTTATTGGTACTTTTCTCATTGAACCCTATGAGTGTTGTTGTTACATGGCGCTCTCTACTGGCCTTGTTGTCGAACTTCAGTAGAAGAGCAGAAAGCCTGAGGTAAAACAGTCAACAATGTTCATCTCAAATGCGAGTGAAACATTATAAAATAGCGCATTTATATGTACGTGTACAATTCTAAGTAGCATTAGTTGCTATTAGTATTTAGTACCATTTATATTAGCACTATTAAAGAGAGTACAATACAAGTATGCATGCAAACGTGACGTCACTTGCGCCATCGCTGCTAGGATACGGTAAACTACAGACCAGTGAACCACTAAAACCATCGAAACACAGAAAGCGACTCAAAATCAGGTAATATTAAATATATGCCTTATTTTGAAAGAGTTTAACTTTGAAAGGGTGCCTGTCATAGATTGATACGTGTAATGTTCTGGAAGTATTTCCAAAACTTTTGACACAGCTTTAGACCTTATGATGGCTGTGCTGGTGTTTGGTTGGACTTTCCCTAACAGTAACAGTAACCCAGCTGACAGGAGACGTTCTCAGAACTTTGGCTAACATTCTCTGGCAAGGTTCTCTCAAAGTTATGAACTAAAGTTCTTCTAGCAACGTTAATAGAACGTTCGTTTAAAGTTGTCTGTAACGTCATCAAAACATTAGCACAAAAATGTTATTTAATATAATTCATGGAACGTTTTTTTTCTGAAGCATTTTAGTTGGACGTTCGATTAATGTTCTTTTAAACATCACATAAGATACATTTAAAGGTAACGTTCCCATAATACTTGCAAAATGATAAAATAGAGAAAACATTCCCAAGAAAAACTGTTTTTAAAAAAAATCAGAAATTGTGTTTTTGTAAAACGAAACGTTGCTACAACTACAACAAATGAAAGAAAGGGAGGTGAAGTGCTCCTATCATAAATGATGCTGATGAGATTTCATCATTTATTTTGAGATTTTAAGTTTTTTTGTCTAGTTTAGTAAGCAGATAATCTTTGGTGACCAGTTTAGTATTATAATCTAAAATACTTCACTGTAAAACATTTAAGTGTTTTTATCATAAAGTTTCAGAGTTTCTCATCAGTAAGTGGGTGTGACATATAATAACTCCAAAACTATTTTAATCCAAAAATCTTTATGTATAATAATTATAGAAACATTCATGGCTACATTAATTGGGGAAATATATGGCACATTTGTATTTTAAAAAATTAATCACCAGCTTGGTTTTGTCATTATTAAGTGGGTGTGACATACGATAATTCCTCTAAAACTATTCAAATTAATTGAGGAAATGTAAGGCATATTAGTATTTTTTTTTAATTAATTTGTCACCCCACAGAACGATTGAAAATTAACTAGTGAAAACAAAACATTTACCCTATAATTTTTAACCCACGACTTGTTAAAATGTATAAAAATACGCATTTGATCATGAAAATCTTGTAACTTTACTTACCTTTAGCTAAGATGG
Source organism: Rhinichthys osculus (assembly GCA_029959095.1). Taxonomy (NCBI): domain Eukaryota; kingdom Metazoa; phylum Chordata; class Actinopteri; order Cypriniformes; family Leuciscidae; genus Rhinichthys; species Rhinichthys osculus. Next base: position 7,666,061 of record JARWKJ010000018.1, on the reverse strand, counting down.
AGATTGTGTACGTGTACACAAAAAAGCGCAGTGAGTTTGGCCGCCAGTGTAACTTTTCAGACCGTCCGGCTGAGCTGCATGTGGACATTCTGCCTGACCCTTCCCTCGCTGCAAACTTCACTGTGAGAGATCCATGTAATGTCACCATGCAGTGCGCAGAGGAAATGTCTGAGCATGAGGTTAGACCAGCGTTTAACAGCAACAAATCCCATGAACACAAAAAGTTCATGATCCTGTTTTCTTTTGTAAACAACTGTACATTCATAAAATGTAATAGTTACAATATTTTCATATAGAAATTAGTTTCAATCATAGTCTGAATTAACATGAAATTCTTGTCCTGTTCAGGTGAACACAGAGCGCTTTGAATCAGAGTCTCGAGGAATAAACCATGTGGAAGGAGGGTGGCCGAAAGATCTCAATCCAGAGGACGTGGAGGCGACCATCCGCTACAGGAAGAAAGTGGAGAAGGATGAACACTATCAGAACACGATTATGCAGATTGCTGGTGTGAGTGCCTTAAATTAACCATGAAGTATTATATTTGAGACGAGAAATGATGTGCTGGGCTTATATTTAAACCTGTATTGTGAGCTTCCTCTCAGAAGAAGACATGTTTTTGACTTCTTTGCCCATTGCAGCTCATGGAACACTGTAGCAAGCAGAACAACGCCACTGACATCTACCAGGACTTTTTTGCTGATGAGGTTGAGGAAGAGGTGGTGGAGGAATCAGAGGAAGAGCCATCAGCCAAGACGATCAATGTCTTCAGGTGAGCACACTCGCCTGTAGTGATAAGAGCAATATCAGCCAGGTAACTTGCACAAGTTTTGTTAATGAATAAAACATTCAACAGATTTTTAGGCCTTTTTGGGTAAATATTGTGCTCATTTAAACATTTATATATAAATAGAAATATTTCTTAAAGGGATAGTTCACCCAAATAATGAAAATTCTGTCATTAATTACTCACCCTCATGCCGTTCCACTTTCGTTCATCTTTGGAACACAAATGAATATCTTTTTGATTAAATGTGAGAGCTTTCTGTCCTTCCATTGACAGCTACGCAACTACGACTTTGATGCTTCAAACAGTTCATAAAGAGCTCTTAGAAATAATCCATATGATTTGAGCTGTTTAGTCCAAATTTTCTGAAGAAACACGATCGCTTTATATGATGAACACATTGAATTTAGGCTTTTATTCCCATTTAAAAATTCACCAACTCACACATTATTTGTGGTAAACAGAAGCTCAAGCATGCTTGCTTAACGTGCGAGAACCAATGAGGTTTATTCTTGTGTTAAGCAGCACGTTTGAGCTTACACACACACACACACACACAGTACTGTTCAACTGTACAAAACTTAAAAGACTTTTGAGACATATAGTACTTAATAATTTGGGTATCTGTGCATTTTTCTAGAGACCCAAATGAAGTGAAGCGCACAGCCACAAGTTTATCCTGGCACCCCGATGGTAACCATAAACTTGCTGTCGCCTACTCTTCCCTGGAGTTTCAGAAAGCACCCAATGACATGAGCTTCGACTCCTACATATGGGACATTGGTATGCCATAAAAAAAACCCAAGCAGTTTCCTGTGATATAAATGAGTCGCCACACTTAGAGAGGACAAAAATATTGAAAAAATAATAATCTTTTCACCTTCAGAAAATCACAATAAACCTGAGATGACCCTGAAACCTGTATGTCCACTTGTTTGTCTGGAGTACAACCCAAAAGATTCACACATTCTCGTTGGGGGAGGCTACAATGGACAAATCGGTAGGTTTTATCGCCTGAGCATCTCTTTGAATTCACAATTAATCATTTTCTATTCTAGCTACCAAAACCCTTATGACCATATGCACTCTTTCAGTGGCTTAATTAGATTGGCCTCAGTCGCTCTGGGCATTTTTAGTTCTCAATAAATTATGGTTAATGGAAAAAAAGTACCTTTGACCTTGTCTGAATAGTGTTTGATAGACGTGTCTCTTTTGTAAAGTCTAATGGCTGAACTAATTACATTGAATGCATAGTTGAAATGAGTATGCACTTTGGAATGGCATCTGTAGATCTCACTGTGCAATTTTACACAAATGTGCTTGTTTGTTTTTGTAAAATTATGCATGACCACCGTGTTGTTTACCCCGTGACCAGCGTACTGGGACACACGCAAAGGCAGCCAGCCAGTAGAGGTTTCCACCATCGAACACAGCCATAGAGATCCTGTCTACAAAGTCATCTGGCTGCAGTCGAAGACAGGCATGGACATCTTCTCAGCTTCTACAGATGGTCAGGTCTGTGTGCAATGACACATAAGTCCAAAAATAAAGAAATAAACCACACAATATTTCATTGAGACTTGCATTGCAGTCCTCAAAATATGCATCTGACACCAGGTGCTGTGGTGGGACATTCGTAAGCTGAGTGAGCCCACTGAGAGACTCGTGCTGGACCCCAGTAAGAAGTGGAACCTTGATAATGCCCTCGGTGCAATCTCACTGGAGTTTGAGACCACTATGGTAAGACCAGTTCTTATTTTTGTTGGCCCAGTGCAAGAAGAAACCTTGTGGAAACAGATGTTGAGAACTTAAACATCCTTTGTTTTTGATTACACAAGCCTACTAAGTTCATGGTGGGCACAGAGCAGGGTCTTGTGGTTTCGTGCAATCGCAAAGCAAAAACCCCAGCTGAGAAGATTGTATGCACATACAGCGGACACCATGGTCCCATTTACGCCCTGCAGAGGAACCCGTTTTTTCCTAAGAACTTCCTGACCGTGGCGGACTGGACCGCACGCATCTGGTCAGAGGACATCAAGGAGTCCTCCATTATGTGGACCAAGTAACTTATGTTTCGTTGTTCAAATACAGCATTTTAAAAGTAATTCTCTGTTCAATTTTGGGGGAAATATCAGTTTTATGTACACTATCAGTCTGGGGTCAGTAAGACTTTTTAAATTTTTTTTTAAAGAAGTTAATATTTCTCTTTAGCAACAACACATTCATTTTGATAAAAAGCAACAGTAAAGACTTTTACATTGTTCCAGAAGAGTTCCATTTGAAATTAATACTGTTTGAACCTTCTATTCGGGCAAATAATTCTGAAAAAACTAATAATTATAATATCACAATTTCCACAAAAATATTAGGCAGCAGCACAACTGTTTTCAACATTGAGAATAATAAGAAATATTTATTGAGCATCAAATCAGCATTTTAGAGTAATTTCTGAAGGATCATGTGACTGAAGCTTTGACATCAAAGGAATTAAAAAATATGTTAAATTAGAAAACAGTTATTTTAAATTGTAATACTATTTCACAATATGATTGTTTTTCAGTGTTATTTTAGTGTCATTGAGATACTGGTATAGGTTTTATTATTTTGAATTAGATTTTATGTTTATATTTTCATTTAAATTTCAGTGCAAGTTTTAGTATTTTTTTGTCTTTGTCATGTTTATGTTTTTTTATTATATATATATTGTTATTATCAGTTAACATCTTATGGTTTTAGTTTTAGTTATAGTAATAACCCTGTTGTTTTTACTGTATTTTTATCAAATTAATGCAGCCTTGGTGAGCTTTCTTAAAAAACATAAAATAAATAATAATAATCTTGCCGACCCCAAATTATTAGTGTAGATGTTTGGTAAAACTTGCGCAAGTGCCAGTATTTCTAATCTATTCTTTCTCCAGGTATCACATGGCCCATCTGTTAGATGGCTGTTGGAGTCCAGTCAGACCCTCAGTCTTCTTTACAGTAAAGATGGACGGCACCCTGGACGTGTGGGACATCTTGTTTAAACAGAACGACCCCACTCTCAGCCTCAAAGTTGGTGCTTAATGTCTCCTTGTACTGAAACCATCTCACAGTTCAACATTTCAGCGTTATCTGTTTGAGGAAATATTTTTTCTCTCTCACAGGTTTGTGATGAAGCCCTGTACAGCATCCGGGTGCAAGATAACGGCCGTTACCTGGGCTGTGGCTCTCAGCTGGGAACCACCACACTGCTGGAGATTTCATCAGGCCTGTGCACACTGCAGAAGAACGAGAAACCCCTGGTCTCAGAGGTGAGACACAAACACAAAGGCTGCATTCATTTGTTTAAATATACTCTAAGGTAATGTTGTATTGTCTATGTTAAAAGGTAATTTATTCAAGTGATGGCAAAGCATCATTACTCCAGTCTTCAATCACATGAATCTTCAGAAATCCTTCTAATATGAAGAAACGTTTCTTATTATTATCAAAACAGTTGTGCTGCTTGATAAACCCATGACACATTCATTTAGATTCTTTGATGAGGAGAAAGTTCAAAAGAACAACATTTATTTGAAATTGAAGTCTTGGTAACACTTTACAATAAGGTTTCATTTGTTAACATTAGCTAATGCATTAACCAACATGAACTAACCATGAGCAATATATTCTTACAGCATTTATTAACCTTTGATAATGTTAGTTAATAAAAATGTTCATGTTCATGTTAGTTCACAGTGCATTAACTAATGTTAACAGATACAGCGTTTAATCCTAAAATGCATTAGCAAATGTTGACATTAATCAATATATATATATATATATATATATTATAGATTTTTTTTTATTTCTATATGTATTAAATTATATATATATATACATATTGTAGAGAGTTTAAAAGTTTAAAGCTATTAAAATCTGGGTAACACTTTATTTTGCTGTGTCCTTGTTACATATGTTACATGTACTTAACATAGTAATACTAATAATAGTAAATTATGCATAATTACATGCAACTAACCCTCAACCAAATCCTAATCCTACCCTAACCCTATAGTAAGTACATGTTGTTAATTAATATTACTCAGTACTTGAAGTCCCCATGAATTCAAAATTGACCATACTTACTTTGTTTGCCTAAATTGATCGTTTTGTGGTGAACAATTCATCCATCCAAGTCAATCCACACAAAAAAAAAATTTGGCTTCGTAATCTTTAATCAAAATCTGAAATTTCCCCTCCCCTCTGCATTGGAGGACCTTCCCTGATGACGTAGGTTTGACGGTTTGGGTGTCTGCTTAACATCCGTAACCACGCCCCTCCAACTGACAGTAGACAGGCTGAATGAAAACACCCACTTTTCTAGATCCAATCAGGTGCTAGTTGGAAAAAAAGCCACGCCCACTATTTTGCCTCATGTAGTATTCCGTTTCTCTCGGAAATACGTCACAACACTGGAGAAAAGTCATTTGCAACTTCCGGTTCACGGGGACTTTAAATGTATAATTACATTGTAACAATGACACCTTAAAATAAAGTGTAACCAAAATCTGTAATATAATAGAAAAAAATAGAATGATTGCTCTTTTTTTTTTTAAAGCATTTTCAATAATTATCCTAGGGGGAAAGAAAAAATGGGTGTCAAAATAATTTTGTATGTACTGTACATCCATCTGTCATAGACTGGACTTGTGGTGTGTATTTTCCCTTGATTTTTGCAGATGTTTGAACGCGAGACCAAGCGGGAGAAGATTCTGGAAGCTCGGCACAGAGAGATGCGTCTGAAGGAACGCAGCCGCTCCGAGCAGAGCCGAGAGGACGAGGGCAAAGAGGCAGATGGGGAGGAGAGCACCGAGGAGCTGGTGGCCCGTGCAGAGACGGAGTTCTTCCACATGTTGGAAGCCGAGAAGACGAAAGAGAGGAATGAGGAGAAAGAAAGAGATATGGTCAAGGATGTTCTGCTTCTAACATGTTAATGATTTTGTTTATGTTTCTGACGTCTGAAAGCTTTAATCGAGGTTTTTAACCACACATCGGTGTGTTTTTGATGGGTGTTGTCATATGTGTGTGTTTCAGAACGGCCTGTCAAATGAAATTGCCCCCCTTTGTGGAGCTTAAACAAATTGTACCCCATGTTTGGACTGTTGCTCCAATAAGATAAGGGTCCTGAACGCTATATATAACCCTGTTAGCTGGGGTGAAAACGCTCTATTGTGAACGACAAAGAAAGAAAAATCAATAAAGTCTACTTTGTCTGTTCCCAGAATGCTTTATGCTCCTCCGTGATTGGTGAGGAGGCATTTGAGCTTGTGCGACCATCAGAAGTGTATTGCTATAGGCCCATCTACTCAAAGGCTCATGTGATTAATGGTTTTGGCCTTTTCAAGGACCTAAGTTATTTGAAAATAAAGAGGGGTTTATAATTAGGTTTGTTTTTAGTGTCTCATGTGATTTCTATAGGAAATTAATTGGACAAAAAAGAAGTTTGGTCTCGTAGTTTCTGATCTGTCTTTTCTAAGAGTATTTGTTTTTCATTCCCTGCAGGAGAAAGGCGTGTGTGAAGAGAAAGATTTCCAGGAGGAGCATGAAACTAATGGTGTCGCTTCCTTCACAAGAAGAGAAGTCTCTCTGTAGACTTTGAACACAGAGCTGAGGCTGATTGCATCAACTGCTTAGACTAGTCTTATAAGTTAGTCATCTATTTCTTTATACATTTTTCAAGCCAGTCATATAAAGAGGTAGATTGGTCTGATTTGAATCTGAAAAGTAAGACTGATTAGCCCAAACTAATTACTTGTTGCAGACTAGTTCAATGAGATATTCAATGAGAGTGGATATTCAATGAGAAAAAAATATAATATCATAGAATTTATTTATCATGAATTGACTGGATTGTGTAAAGTGGGGGTTACATACCAGAATGGAGTCAGGTGGTCGGAATGGAGGTTTGAAAAGTTTGCATTTTGAAAAAAATTGCACTTATGAATTGTTCAGGGACTATGCTTTGAAATGAGATGTATTGTGAAAAGTGCTATACAAACATGATGACTTGCAGGAATGTGCATTAAGAAAGTACATTTCGGTTTCATGTTTACTATAAGGATACAAATGCAGCTGACTGTTCTTATGTTATATCATAAAGTGTCTAATTAAATACATTGTGTTGGAGAATAAAATGTTATTTAAATATGCATGATTGTTGCAATTAGTCCAACTCTTGTCAGTGTTGTTTCCGATTTTCCACTCATGTTTTATATTCTCAAAACAGCACCAGATTATGTTGTCTGAAATGGAAAAGCTGTAAAACTGTTATAATAACGACATCATTTTTGTAATAAAATATATACACATTTCCATAATTTCTGTCTCTACCTTGATTGTATCTCTTCTATTATGAATAATATTTCCAGTTCTGAAATAATAATGATAACAATATTTATAAGTAGTAGTATTAGTATTATTAGTTTTATTTTTAAAATTTGTAATTTGTGGAGAATTAAGAAAAATAAATGGATGCCAGGGTCATACAAACGTTCTGGGTTAACCAAGAAGTTCAACTTAGTTAAACTAAGTCTTAATAAAAGGCTGACATTCTAGAATTATAAATATAACGCAAAACACAAACCTTAAAAATAGTTAACTGTTATAATTATTTATTTAAAAATGTAACCTTAAATAACCTCACAATCAAATTATATAACTCCCAAAACAATAATGTTTGTTTATATTAATATATATTAATATTATTTATATATTATTATTAATTTTTATAATATTTTATTAATTAATACTTCTTTAATTTATCGAATAAAATGTAAAAAAAAATTGACATAAAACGACAGTTACAGGAATGAAGCTGCAGTTCAAGGCCTGACCAGCAGGTTTCGCTGCTGCCTCAGAGTGTGAGAATGCCCACCTGAGTGAAGCATCAGCCGCGGTGGATGACGAGCGAGTGCGCACTGCTCTACTGCTCATCTCATCTCTAGGGACATCACAAACACAACACACACACGCTCTATCACGGGTTTACTGTGGGTGGAGAGACACACATCCTGCTCAGACATGGACCTGACGGACTCCACGGCCCGTGTTTAATCGTTCGGAGTGTTTTCTGTCCTCGTCGAGAGAGAGAAGCGCAGGTGAATTGTTAGATGAACCATGACCTCGCGGCGTCTGTTGTGCTCTCTTCACGCGACGCGCATGTTTTAGTTTACACTTAACGTCCCGCAAAACATTACGATGAAGGACACTGCGGAATCAAAGGATCAGCAGCTGACAGTAAGTCCACTGACTTATTATTTTCCTCCACTTCTGTCTAGTAACTTAGAGTTTGTAAACAGTGTTCATTCAAAAATGTGTGTATTCATGTATTCAAGATTATTATATAGAGTCTGTATTTACTGTATATATTGTGGTCGTATGTGCTTATATGTTGTTTTATACTTTTTCAACCTATAATAATAATATACATATATACTAATATGTGGATATTATACTGTAGGCTATGTAGGGCATCTGCATTCTGATACACTTGCGTAGTTTGCGTGTGTGTGTATTATGAAATAGGCTATAGGTTATATTTTGTGTAACTTTGTTTTATCATTACAGTTTTTAGACATGCAGCAAGTTATTGTATATATACAGTACAGGTCAACATTTTGGAAATAAGTCTCTTATGCTCATCAAGCCTGCATTTATTTGATCAAAAATTCAGAAAAAACTGTAATATGGTTAAATATTATTACAATTTAAAATAATGGTTTTCTGTTTTAATATACTCTAAAATATAATTTATTTCTGTGATATAAAGCTGAATTTTCATCAGCCATTAATCCAGTCTTGGAAACAGTTGTGCTGCTTAATATGTTTTTGGAACCCGTGATACTTTTTTCAGGATTCATTGACGAATAAAAAGTTAAAAAGAACAGCATTTATTCAAAATATAAATAACAATATAAATCTTTACTATGACTTAACACAATTTAACACATCCTTGCTGAATAAAAGTATTAATTTATTTTTAAAAAAAGAAAGAAAAAAATATATGACCCCAAACTTTTGAACGGTAGTGTATATTGTTACGACATATTTCTATTTTAAACAAATGCTGTTATTTTTTAACTTTCTATTCATTATAGAATCCTGAAAAAAAGTATCACAGGTTATAGAAAAAATATTAAGTAGCACAACTGTTTCCAACATTGGATTATATAGTTTTGTTTAGCTTATATTGAGAGACTAGAAAGTATTTCTATTTTTTTATATATATATATATATATATATATATTTTTTTATTACACCACATGACCATTTACAATGATCTACTGGGGCAAAAGGGTGATTTAAAATTGTGACAGTCTTAATAGATAATAGCCTAGTGACCAGTTATGGAAACTATTAAATATATTATTTTCATTTAATACAATCTTAACCTAATGTCTTGTTGTTAAAAAAGAGTTCATGCATACATTATGCATTAACTATGCATATGTGCATACTTTCATACCTTATGCAAATGTGTGACATACATTATATATACACAAATGTATATATAGAAACAAACAAGTGACTATAGAATTGAATAAGATCTACATTTCATTCCCTGACAGCCTGTCCACTTAAAACCCCAGGACAGATTTCAGTCTGACAGTCTACACGTGTTATATTTAGATTCTCTGAGAGCTTAATACCTGTTTTCTATTGATCTTTGGCCCCCCTCTCAATAATTCACAGTGCAGTTTAAATTCCCTTTCTCTTATTCCACTGTAAGACATCATTTCAGTGCTTTAAGAAATGTAAATGTTGCACAGTTATGTACATTTAGCCCAGATTCTCTATTATTATTAAATCAATAATAATGGAAACCAACTACTGCTGCTCTTAGGTGGAGAAATTTGCTGTGACTTCATGCAAGTATTCGCTGAGAGCAACATAACAGAACAGGTTTAGCCGCATCCCGTTAAGCATATTAAATCAGACAGCATTTGTTGCTCTACCAGCGAGAATAGCCTCCAGCTATAATATTCATACTGCATAATTAACTACCTAGATTGCGCTGCATCATTGCCCTTCAGTGTTTATTTCAGTTGTGGACGGATGCATTCTCCTGCTGGCCAGCTGACTCAAACAGAGATGTTTAAAGAGAAATGTCCTTGAAATACAAATTAATGTGAAAATTGTACTCGCATTAGATAATTGTATCCTGCTGCTACTATCTATTATTTCCCTAGGATATTCATAAAAATTATATTATATAGAGTGACCATTAAGCCTCATGCTGTTAAACTTGTTTGAATTTCACTGCATTAGAGACAAAACATTACTCGACATTTAGAAAATGTTCTCATAGTTGTAAGTCTTTTTATGAACAGCATATCAATTATTTTATCATTTAAAACAACGATAATACAAAAAAATATATATGAAAAAAACAACTCATTTTTTGTGAAATATTTACATGGAAAGTGTGCTTGTGCTGTCTTTAGATTTATTTATTTTTCCTCAATGGCGTCTTGTTGTTTGTATTTTGGCGTGTGTGTTTTAAATAAATGGCATTTGGTGTAATATTTTATTTAATGCAATTACCTTTCATACATTTTAAGTGAAGCATAGGGTTCAAATACTTTCTGAGGCCAGAGCATTACCTTTATTTCTTATTTTCCAGGTGGCCCTGCGGATTCGGCCTTTGAGTGATGCTGAACTGGAGGAAGGAGCCACTATTATAGCCCACAAAGTGGATGACCAGGTCAGAGGAGAACGATCAATCAGTTATTATATATGTATATTATATATGTATGTGTGTGGCACAAGGACAGCACTGCATGTTACTATGGATTCTTCTTAAAGGTGAACTAAGTAAACTTTTTTACCTTAACCGAACAGCTTTAAAGTCATTGTAATGTTTATATTACTGATTTCGTGTTGAATGGTGGTCGTCTCGCACCCCCCTGGTGCCTGTGAGCCGCAAAACCACCCTTGCAACTTTGGGCCGCCGGCCTGAGTGTTAGGAAGTATCGTGTGATATCAGGTCTCACGAGGTAACGAATTGCTTTACGGCAAAAAACAGATCTGATAAAATGAGCATCAAACAGAAATAACCCGGCGCCGTACACATGTGGTGTTGGGCGCGTGCAGCTCTTAAAGGGGCCATACCTTATTTCCACTCGTTACAGCGTCCATCCTACTGAACAGGTACCGGTGTACAGGGGGAGGGGATCCGGCCGTGAGTGCGAGCCATCTCTGCGTGAGTGCTATTCACGACAGTACAAGTACTCCACAGCGACTCTAGGGGTCGCTGTTTGACAAAAAACGGAATTCCTACTTAGTGCTGCTTTAAAGAAGAATATGCATAACTGCCTCAACATTTTTGGAAAGACGATTGCCTATATGTGTATTTGTGTTCCCAATCTGCAATTTAAAAAATTTATTGCTGTTTATGCTATGCAAGACTAGTGCACGATACCATACTTCTAATTAATGCTTTGTGGATTTAAAAATATAATGTTTACATTTTATGTAGACCAACGCTACTTTTGCGTCGTCGAAGGGTAACGCCCCTTTTTGGGGGAAAACAAACGGATTCCCCTGAGAACAGAACTCGCTCTAGATCTGCTAACTAAGTTTACAACTAAATCACAAACATACATACACACTCTCTTTGCCGACCGAGGACCGTGAGCGGTATTTAAAGAAGCTACTGGGTACAGGGTTACAGAGGTGTCCCTTTGAAATGGTCGAAAACTGGATTAATGACCCCACGCAGTGGCCAAATATGGACTATTCAGACATCTAACGTTACCACTATCTCGTGGAATCACCAAGTAGCCTTTTTTTTTGTTTTTTTGTCATTAACACTCACAGTATGACAAACTAGACGATGAGGCCATGTCACTTGGATCATATTTAACTTGATGTAAGCTATTGACATAGTTTTGTTGTCGACTAGCTATACTATACTGTTGAAATAGTGGCAGGCTAGGTCTAAAGTGGACTTGGCTGGTTTCTGCTTGTGTCTAGAAAGTGCTAGGACTTTGAAAGTTGTAAAGTGTACGGCAAAATATGTCCACTTTAGTCCTAGTCTAGTTTGTCATACTGTGAGTGTGTTAATGACAAAAAAAAAAATAGGCTAACGTTACTTACTTGGTGATTCCACGAGATAGTGGTAGATGTTCGAATAGTCCATATTTGGCCACTGCGTGGGGTCATTAATCCAGTTTTCGACCATTTCAAAGGGACACGTCTGTAACCCCGTATCCAGTAGCTTCTTTAAGTTTGTGCCATTTTTGCTATCAAGAAACTTTGCAGATCTAGAGCGAGTTCTGTTCTCAGGGGAATCCGTTTGTTTTCCCCCAATAGGGGGCGTTAGCCTCCGATGACGCAAAAGTAGCGTTGGTCTATATACATATAAGAAGGGCTTAGATGGTGATGACAATGTCCAACTTGTTCTAAAATTAGACAATGAGTATCTCGATGTTATCCACAGGCTAGTTTAAGTGTCTCTAGAGCTGTAATGCACAGATGCTAACCTGCTGTTATGGGTAAATAGGCCCAGTGTTAGTGAATGAGGGCGAGTACAGTCACATATTCAATCTCAAGGGTCTGAGTCACAAAGACAATTAGCCAGTGCTGTGAGACCTCAGCAACGCATGACATTTCATTTACGGTACCCACGTCTGCAACAGCAGGAAATCGTTATAATTATTTGAACCCATTTAAATCTGAGCTTGGATTGATTAATTGGTATAATTATTGCTGTATTTACTGGCAGATGTCAGACAGGGTGACATTACTTTGAGTTATACTTAGAAGAACAATATAAAAGTGCTGCTGAAATTGATAGAGCGTGATACTAGCAATACCAAGGATTGATCCATTTGAAATGTATGACTGGATCATGTGAATATATGTTGCTTTGGTTAAAATTATCTGGAAAAGAATATATGTAAATACTTTTAGCAGAACTTGATGCTAATTATATGAGAGATTTCATTAGAATTCGGCTATACCCAAACCACTTTTTGTACCAGGCTGTAAACATATTTGATTTACTCTAGCGGCCAGTCGATGAATTGCAGTTTAAGTCACTTCTGTGTTGGATTCAAGAGAGAGAATGGAAGGTTGCCGCCCGCTTGATGATGATATTGTCTTTAAAACACATTATGTTGTTGTATTTACCTGCAGTGTAGCATATTAGCAAGTTGTTGGTGGTTGCTAGATGCTAACTTGAAATGGTCTCCGTTTGTGGCCACTGGTTGTCAGTTTGATGTTGTTGAATGGCTAAAGTTGACTTTAGGTCCATCATGGACGGTCATCTGAGGTGGTCATGTTTACATTCAAGCACTTGGACTTAACAATGCAAACTGGTTATACAAGGGCTGATGGGATTAGTAGCATAGAGAGAAAGGTTTTGATGCTGTGTATTATGTTTGTGCAGTCATCCCCCTAAATAGGAAAGAGAGAACAAGACTGCCAGTAAAAAATTATAAACACACGCTCAAATTCACACATGCATGTTTGCTGGTGACCAGCAAGACCAGTACATGCTGGTCTAAGCTAGTAAGTAATTATCCAAATTCGCTGACAAATCAAACTAAGCACCCTTCTTATCTGTTTGTGCCCAACACGCCATATGGCAGCACCATCTAGGAGTAGGCGTAGGCGTGTTTTACTAGTGGTGTCAATGTCGTTTTCTTCCCCCGATGGCAGACACTCATGGAAGAGTAAACCTTAAGAGGATGAGCTCACCGACAGGGGCTTTGAGTGGCTTAGACAGCAGCCACCTGCTCTTCTGTACTTCCAACCACCTGACGGCTGTAGGATCATGCCAGCGTTGGGGCAGCATTGGTGCCAACGTGTCATTCAAAGCTAAATCTGTCGGGTGCATATTAATGTTTTCATATGATTGCATAGATAATGCATACGCATTGGCTTCTTTCATTAGTCAAATACAAGAGCTTGATTTAATGTCGTCTGGATTGCTTGTGCAAATCCTGTGCTAATTCTCTATTTTGACATAGCAATAGATTTGGACAAATCGGTATTCATTAACCTCTCCACATTGGTGTGCGGGTCAGCATTAGTGTGTGGTTTAAATAATTTACCAAGACACCAACACACTCTGTTCTCCTTAAGGTAAGGTGCTTGCAATGACGTCTGTGCGTTACCAGACATACACATACCGATTGGTTCGTGCGAGACTCTCATTCATACATAAACACACGATCAGGAGGCAGAACCGTGCCGTAACCTCTCCTTACCTGTGCGTCATTATACATTGATGATACATATCAATTAGGCAACTCGGCACCTTGCCGGTCTACAGCGACTTCTTTTCAGTAGCACTAGGGTTGTCACGATACCAAAATTTGAGTAGTCAGTAGGACCAGTACCAGTAAAATGTTGTGGTTCTTCTCGGTACCAGAGCAAAAACTGTTGAATGAAGAATTTTTTTCCCCCGTTTTGTCTTGTCCATTGGTTTTCACTGTCAATCATAGCAGTTTCAGATTCAATCACGCATTTAAATACAGTTGTCAATTCAGAAACTTTGCAGTGTAGTTAGCAGAATGAAAAACTAAACTTGTATCCAGATTGTGCATTTGTAATAAACAGAAAGCAAGAGAAGAGCCTCCCTTTATAATCACTAAGGCTGTACCGGTACCGGCATGTTTGACAACTCTACATTACACTTTTTTATCAAAAGTTGGATGTATGTTAATGTTAATCAAAGCATCATTGTTCTGCTACTTGTTATTGGTGAGACTGTTTTGTTTTTCTGTGTTTAGCCTGATGTGTCACACGAGCTGTGTATTTTTTTTTGTTCTTTTTTACAGAATAGAAATTTTAAAGGTAAACTTTATCTCAACAGTTATGTATTGATTGTAAATGAATTGTTTGATTCCATCTGAAGTGAAGTGCTAAAGTGCTATTAATATTCACTGAATTCAAAAAATGTCATATATGAAGTTTTAAGTAAAAGTATAAAAAAAGTTAAATAACAAAAGTGTTTATTTTATTACTTTTATTCAGTAATGATTACAAGTTTAAAAGTGACAGTAAATGTTTCTATTTCAAATACATGCTGTTCTGTTGAACTTTCTATTCATCAGTGAATTGTGAAAAAAGGATCACAGTTTACACTTTCCACAAAAATATTAAGCAGCACAACATTTCTAATAAGAAATGTTTCTTAAGCACCAAATCATGATTTCTGAAGGATCATGTGACACTGAAGAATGGAGTAATGATGCTGAAAATTCAGCTTTGCATCACACAAATAAATTGTAAAAATATTTAGCAATATTACTGTGTTTAATGTATGTTTAATCAAGCAAATTCACTGTTGGTGATGCGCATAAGATACTTCTTTCAAAAGCATACAAATTACTGACCCCAAACTTTTGAACAGCACTGCTGTTTATGCAATATTGTGTTGGATATAAATGATTCTTCCTTGTGCCCATATTTAAAAAAAAAAAAAACTATTTTTTTAGCTATATTATCGCACAGCCCTACTTGTCATCACTTTGAGTGTCTTAAACCTCTCAGCATTTGTCATAAATTCTGCAGTTTTGATGCCATGTAAAAGGTACAGTATTGTGCATAACTGACAGAAACTGACAGCAGGAAGTGTTGCAGGAAGTCCAAAAATCACTGTGACCGTAATTACACACTCAGACAACATACTGGCAGTGAATGAGACTTGGATGTGTTGTTGGATGTGTCACCCGTTGCTTTTAAAGGCCGTTAACTGTTCTGCTCACTAGCATGTCTGATTTCCCCCTCAATCCCACCAACAGTGGGCTGTGCCCTGTCACCATGACAACCCACAGACAAGGTCAGGCCCATTGTTCCTTTTCCTTTACTCGTCCCCCCTTAACGAGAGAACGTAAGTGCTGATGGACTTGAAGGATGTAGGGTCTTCTTAGGATGCGCTCTAACAAAAACAGCTAGTTATTCTGATCAAATGCACTTGTTACACAGGTTCATTTGTAGACTAACCATTGGCTCTTGATGATGATCTCCCATGATGCATGTCTTTTAGGTTAGCACAGGTGGCTTGGACACCGCTCCCTCTACAAAGAAAAGAAAGAAGTGAGAGGAAGAATAGACCTCAGAGTTTCCCTTTAAAGACCTTGGCGGGTAAACAAAGCCATGCATTCATCCGAGCTCAGGTCGTACCTGATAACGTGGCAAATTCCCTCCATTGTGCACAACAAAGTCGCCGCTTTGGCCCTTCTGTATTCAGTTTCTGCCATCTTTCTTCTCCTTGTGTGTCCGTAAGGACATTCGAATTGCTCTCACCTTGAGTCCTATAACGGAAAAAGCGAATTAGCAGAAATAACCTCCCTCATGGCGTCGCTCTTGCCACCCCACCGCTCCACACGGATCAAAGATATTCATCTCCGGTATAATTATGGTTACGGGCTTTCAAAGCGTTTACCGCTCCCTGGGTCCTTTCTCCTAGTGTCCTCAAGGTTTGCACTCGACGGCCGGGCTGTTGTTTTCTAGGCTTATTTTTGGAGGGAGGATAATAACTTTAGGGCCAGTGAGGGCTGAGGGAAGAGTCTCACAAAATAGTGTCTTTTACAGGCCTTCTGTTTGAATAGGCTCAGAGCTGGGCCGAGAAATAGTTCTCCAAACAAAACCAGCCTTCAACAGACAAGATTTAGGCGCAGCGCTCCTGGGGAAAATGCCAACTGTTAGATTCAGCTCTTTTACAGGTTGACTCTCTGCATTTGTGTTTTATGGTGTACGTACCCTGGCCTGCTCTGTAAATGTCCATCACTGGAATACAGTGCCATTGGCCACATATAAGGGGGTATTACAGCCCATATAGTAGTTTTCCACTCGAAGGTTTTATTAAGACTCCTATCTTTATCTATGACAAAGTCTTTTTTTTTTATTAAGGCTCTTTTTTTCTTTTTTTTTTCAGTCCAAGCTACTTCTTAAAGACTCCATGAAATTGTTTGACAAGCACAGTTTTCTTGTATTCATGTATTTTGTGTAGGACATATTGGAGGTCCTGTCCCTTATTTTATTGTACGGATGTAGCGACAGATTATTATTTCCATATTGCGATTTGTGACATACATCTTAGTGTAACGGATTATCGAAGAAGACTAAATGTAGGACGGGGTCTTGGATGGATGCAGATCTGAATGCGAGCTTGCAGTCGATTGTAAAAAAGGAGCGGGGTTTAAGTGTAAGTGTAAGTGATTGGAGACGTCTGGCATAGAGTGGTGCAGGTTTGATGTCAGAACCCGGAAGTCTAATTCGCTGATGGTTCCTTCGAGTTTTATAAAGGGGGTTTTCTATTTATGAGTAAAATAAAGCCTGTGGTAAACATAACTTGATGATACATTGACATTTTGGTTCTACAACGTATACTGCACACACTCACACCCCAAGCTGTCGTATCTAATTACTTATGAAATGTTTTAAAAAATGTACATAACTGCTTCAAAATTAGCGTTTTCACTACGGGTGTGTGTAATTTAGGTTGTAGAACAAAACTGCGACAAGTAGTATATGTAAGTTTTGGTTCATTTTTGTTACACGCACCACAAACCAGCCCAGGCCCCCTCGTGGCTATGCTACTGATGCAGGGTATTGAAATCGCTTTTAAAAGTGCGCTCTCTTTTCACTTTCGCTTTCAAATTCACAATTACGCGTAATCTGTGTAATAGTGTGCTGTGACTCTACAGCTCATGCTGTAAGGAGCAGAGCAGACGCTTTCAGTTAATAATTGTAGCTTACTAGCGTCCGTTGTTGTCCAACTGAACTAAATGGGTTGTATTTCTATATAAAAAGCAAAACGACAGTGGGGGCGGTGCCGTGGTGGGCAAGTAATGTAATCGGCGTACTGCCGAACGCTGTGTAACACCAACTACCGCAGCAAGCCTAAAAGCCACAAACCTCCAATTTTTAATTCAGTGGGTTATTAAGAACAAGTTCAAAATCTACTCTGTAAAAAAAGATATGATCAGTAACTCATGGCAACATATGTTTTTACATTACTTTAACTCATCAAAATGATTTTAATAATTTGACCAAACTTCAAGTTATAGGCCAATGAGATTCACCGTAACTCAATTTCTTTAAGTCAGTTAAATATAGTTTTAGTTGAAATTACTTGTATAGCCAATTTGATTATACAAAAAAAATTAAGGTAGCAACTGAACTTGATATTGAATTAGGTGGATTTTTTTTATAGTGCTGTTTCTTGCTTCCAAGTGAATTATAGAAAACCAAGAACCAAATTAGCCAAGTTGTTGGCCTATTTGAAATGTTGACACTCCAAAGTGTGTTTAAAAAGATGCGATTGTTTACATTGTGAATTTAGAAGTTGACTGGGTGTGTAATGTCGCACTAATAGACTGTCTGACCTTAAATAAACTCTCCCTGAGGATGTGGTGTTTCTTTAAGTGGTTTAACAAATGCTTGTCAACTTGTGTATACAGACCCAGCTTATTATGGACACATCGTCTGATCATTCTCTTGCTTTCTCTTTTCCTCCCCTCTTAATCAGGTAAGGTGGGGTCTTCTTTGGGTTGAAGGGGATTGCAGTGTGTGTGTGCTGAAGAGTTCTCTAGCAGCATGTCAGACCTTCTCACCATACTCTTGATTATCTCTATGCCTGATCACAACTTTGGCCTGAGATTAATGTAGAGCTCACGTATTCAAGCTGTTGCATGAAGACAGTGTGGCTTTAGGCTAATATACAGTGAACACAAATCAGAATTGACTAATTGAATGTGAATTAAATTTTAAATGAGGTTACAGTGAATGTAAGGAAGATATTCATATAACAATAATTTTACTATTGCCTTGATAAAGTCTTGTTTGGAAGTTTTGAGACTCTTAAGTTTGAAGGGTTGCTATAGCCCTAAAAGACAGTTTGAACGATACAACAATAGATGATTGTACTTGAAAATGATTTATTTCATTAATTAATAAATTAACTTTTGTAGACAAGGGTGGAAGAACACTTTCCCAGAATGTATGGCCAATTCAGTTCAAAATATAATTTCAAACGCTTACTTGGTTATTTAATTGGTCGTATATGCTGTGTACAGCTGTGTTAGATGTTATGTATTTTGATATGGAATCAGTGAATGATAAAAATGTGTTTTGTGGGTGTGAATGTTCTCTTTGTAAATCTTCTATTCTGATGGACTGTGTCCAGTTCTCTTGCTTTAGGGCAGCCAGTGAAATGTAGCTGTATCCGTCTTATCCCATGTGGCACTCAATACCTGTTACACAAGCTATGGTTTGGCATAGCTTCAACTTCAACCCTGAGCT
This sequence comes from Rhinichthys osculus, assembly GCA_029959095.1. NCBI lineage: Eukaryota > Metazoa > Chordata > Actinopteri > Cypriniformes > Leuciscidae > Rhinichthys > Rhinichthys osculus. Next base: position 7,646,992 of record JARWKJ010000018.1, on the reverse strand, counting down.
CTTATTCTCTGCACTGCCAGTACTAAAGCGAAAGAGAGAGTATGAGTAGACCACACACAGGCGAGGAAGTTTATTTAGTTAGACGGTGGATGATAGGCAGGAGGGTTAAGAGGAACAAATGGGAAATCAAGACAAATGTAATAAAAAAGGAAGGCACAGAGGGGGCACAAGCTGTTGGTCCTGGCAAAGATCCTATTGTCAGGCCCAGGACAGCGGAACCACATAAACACTGCCTCCTCTGTGAGTCTTACACAACTTTATCATCAACAACACTTCAAAACACATGGATGGATGGATAGATAGATAGATAGACAGACAGACAGACAGACAGACAGACCGACAGACAGACCGACAGACAGACAGACAGACAGACAGACACACACACACACACACACACACACACACACACACACACACACACACACACACACACACATACACACACACACATAGACATACATTCCATTTAAGATAACAGGGAGAGGACCCTAGTTAAAGAGGGACTTGAGAAGCTCTCAGGTTGCATTGAGCTTCTCCGCTCTCAGAAGAGCACTCAGCGGTGTTAGTCACTTCTATCTGAGGTAATAAAGCTGTTTTGAAGCTCTCTGTGGTCTTAGAGGGCTTATTGTAAGCTGTTATTTGGTATTATCTTGCACTGGTCTTAGTCCCACTCCACCTTGTTGTCCTGCATGCTCTTTCATAATGAGGCTCATGTTTGTCTCGCACTTTTGCACTTGTTAGACAAAATGAGCGTGAGGCAGATTGCTTGTTTTTTCTTGTCATTTGCTTCCCATAGGGAGGAAGCATGTTGTTTCTTCTGCTGATGAATGGTGTGTGCGTGAGCCTGTGCGTGATATGTTCAAGGTCGGATATATCCTGGTTTGGGGGAGAGTTTATACTGCACTTTGGTGTCCTTTCACATGTGAAAGATGATACTCAACCATAAGAGTTCTGAAGATTTGCTTCCAACGTCATTTTATATGATTCTGGACAAGTTGCTCACAAGAAGTGTTGCGTAAGGTCATACTGACCCAAGCAGACAGGACAAAACAGTGGTGATGGAGCCATTTTGTACCTGCTCAGCCAAGTACAATAACTCAACACGTTCCAGATTATACTCGATCTGAGCCCAGAGAAACTGCAGCTGGACCCTTTCAGATCAGCTCTGAAGTTTTCTTTTATTTATTTTTTTCCTTTCTCTCTCTCTCTCTATTGAAATATTTTATCACCAAGTAATTTTCTTAGATTGCTAATGGATTCTTTTCTGGTCAGTATTTGGTGATAGTAATATCACTATTTAATAGGCTATATCTTGAAATTGAATTATTTATCAAAAATAACTATAGCAGCAACAGCAATTTGATAAAGCACCATTGTTCTTTAATATTATAATTATATATTCTATATATGTATATTTAAATTATATTATACAATATTTTGTACTCATTTCAGACATCTACATTTAACCAATTAATGTCAAAGATAAGAGAAAAATACTCTATAAATCAATATTATAAATGTTGTTTTACTTTTTCTTTTTTTTAATAACGTTGGTTTCTAACCATATACCTAACTTTCTCCATCTGAAATATTTCCAAATTTCTCAGTAACATCTTGACACACCTTGTCATATAAGATGTGGTCACATTATTGACAGGTATGTAATGCATATCTTATATTATTTTTTGGATCATTTATATAATCCACTATATGATAGGCTCCAAAGTCTCAAAAATTCCTTAACTGCCAGCAGTCGTACAGTGTTATGTGGAAATGTTGAATCCTTTTGTGTTGGTACAGCCTGCGCTGATGTTTTTGTCTTTTACTGCACTCTGTACAAAAGTTTGTTGACAATACACTTAAACTGTCCAGGCGTCAGGGTGCAAATCTCTGTGATGTGGTCTCAGCTATCGGTCATGTCCCACTTTGTTGTGCAATGCTGACCTGCATGTCTTAACCTGAAAGTGACCTCTGACCTTGTTCTGCGCTGGGTGAATGCCGATCATCTTAGCTGTGAAGTTGTATAAATGCCAAGGTAATCTCAGGAAATAAGGTACAGTAGTATGGGGCATCACAGTGTGTGCTTGTCCAGTTGTGTTTAACCTACTTTCATTTTATCATCTTTAAAGTTCATCGGTGAGCATGGAGATCAGCTTGAGACTTATCCTTCTTATTCCAACAAGGATTTATTGTTTTTCAAAGATCATTAAGTTTATGAATTTTCCACGATTTCATTTTATCTCTGCTCGCATTGTATCATTGATTCCCCTGGCCATTCCCAGGCATGTCAGGGCCTGCTTATTTGGTGATGTTTTTCCGCCTCGATGTGACCTGATGCATTGGTGTGTAACTCGAATGTTGACGCACAAGTAGAGCAGGAACTTTTTCAGTGCATGATCTTGATTTTTGAGTCAGTGCCAATGATATTGAGATGGTATTGAGATTAGAAGAATGTTATAGACTCCATCTCTAGTGTTTTGACCAAGTTGCCAGGAAACAGTATTCAGGCTAAGGACAATGCAAATGCAACCACACAGGCCAAGCCAAGACTAACATAAAACCAAGACTCCATTTCAGTCCCTTTGCATTTTGACAAATGGTCAAATATTACACAGTTGGCTTGTTTTTTACTGGAACAGCCAGTGTTATTGCCTTTGTGTTAACATTTGCTAGCTTTAGACACCATTATGATTGTCAAATTCCTGTACGTTCATAGAATACTGAATTTAATTTAATATCCAGTGAGTGGCACTAAAAAACGTATTCAGTTATGCAGCAGATGCATGTTAATCTGGCAACATTTTATTATGATAGTTGTTGTTCGAAATTGCAGAAGTTGGGAAATCAAATGTCTGGTGAGTGTCGCTAAAAGGTTAATGCTTTATCGTGTTTGAAAATAGTGTACACTTACACTAAACCCTCCCCACCCTAGTGTTAACAAAAGCAAACGTGAGATAAAAATGTTACTTTTACTGAAGCAACTATGCCATTTTAGCTTGCTTCTACAAGTCTTTGAGCTTTTTTATCGTGGCTTACCAAGTGAGCCAAAGAGCAAATTTACTACATCAGAAAAGCCATATATGGAGCTGGTTATATGATGCGATTCATGCAAATGTCAAAATGTATTAGATTGCAAATCATGCACTTTGGTACAAGTGTTTTAAGGTCATATTAACATAGTATTGTGCAAGGAACCATGCAAAAATACGTCTTTATTAATCGATTATTTGCCCTGTAATAACATTTTGTGTGAAAAAAGAAAAAAAATTGTTGGTTTTACTGTCACTAGTGTGAACGACAGTTGTAAACGGTAGGTGCATTTCTGGAGTTAAAAAAAAAAAAGTGTAGAGGCACATTTTTCCAATGAGCCCATGTTGAATTTATATATAACTGTTGTTAAACCACACACACACACACAAACTTTTCCTGTACGTGTAGGTTGTAGCACTAAAACTTGAGCTGTCCAACCAATTTTATAACCGTTTGAATCCTCTTCAGCTCCTCTTGCAGGATGCAAGTACAACATTCAGGTATTGTTCACTCCTGTGCCTTGATAACTAAGTGTAACACAGTTTGTTGTTATGGGAAGAATGAAGCTGGAACCGGCGAACTTTAACATACATTTTAATAAAAATACAAAACGAAAGTAAAAGACAGCAGTCGTCCGTGAGGTCACATATAATAAAACATGAAACACAACATAAATCCAGGCCTGGCCTCTCTCGTTCTTCACTGCCGTCGCTCCCCCTTTTATGCTTCCACTCGTCCGTGAGAGATTACGAGACCGGTGCGTCGCGCAGGCGTCACTCATTAGTAATCACGCCACCGCCACACTAAGTATTTGGACACCCAACTTATTTGGCCTACTGCTTTTTTTCTCATACTGTGTTGCAGGGACGCAAGTATGTTTACAGTTGGCTAGCTTAGCCTTGCGTAGCCTAGCACAGTGTGGACTGCAGACGGGTGACGTTAAAAAAGTAAAGGAACAAGCACCGCCAAGTAGCATGTATCAGGTTGGCAGCACTAGAACAGAGGAGGCACTCAAGGCCCTTGTAAGAGGAGACACCATTGTTGGGGTACCGTGTCGGAGAAGGGAAGAAGGGATGATGAAATGAAAGAGTGGAATGAAGGGGGTGGCTGGCCCATCAGATAGCTTTCACCTTCTCAAAGCACAGCTCTTGGCTTTGAAAGGGCCACTCAAAGGTCACAGCCTTTTCAAGACTCGGAGCTGCACGGTTTGTGTTTGGATCTATTGTTTGACGCTGCCTCGTACGTCAGGCCTGCAGACGTCACGTATGTGTCACGTATATCTCCAGAGTACAGCATGGAGCGGCAACCTCGTGTTCAGAAAGGTGTCTGGGTCGTTTCACTTGATGACGGTTAAAGAGATAACTATTTATTCTGTTCCTTAGGAACAACAAAAAGGTTAATGTTTTTCACGAAAGGTCAAGCATACATGTACTCATCACTAGGGGTGGGCGCTATACCGGTATGAACGTCAACACCGGTATTATGTTGTGCCATGATATGGATTTTGCGATACCGAGGATACCGTAGGCTATTCATAAATTCAAATTTTGCAGTTATATTGTTTTGTTCAATTTGGTACTCTTTACAACTGTTAACACTAATGACGATACAGACAGAATCGAATACGCTGTTTAAGGAAATGGCTGATTTGGCGCTTCATACTCGTGAAGTTGCTGAGGCGATTAACCGCTGTCCTGTGACGCGTTCAATGAAGGACCGTAACGTAGAACACATCGCTAGTGCTAAGCGGCTGTTCATAAAGGATGCATCTTTTGCGGTGGAATGGGAAATAACAAGGTAATGAGACGCAAGTTTGACTTTTAACTTGAGCGCAGCATTTTTAGAATGCCGTTTCATTTGCGAAACGCGGGTGCAACACCAAAACAAGTTCGTCAAGCACAAACAAACGTTAATGTTCTAGGCTACTGTATGTTTGAGATGTCATGTTTTCATGAAGGTTGAAAGGCTAAAAACTGCTATTATTATCTTTGTTTTTACAAAACATTTACTCTTAATAATATTATCCACGTGGAGACATTTCCCCGCAATGTAACGTTAGGCTATGAATAACAGGACACGACACACACATAAGCGCGCGCATACACACGACACACACATAAGCGCGCGCATACACACATACTGGTCCACTATCTTTGTGGGGACTCTCCATAGACGTAATGGGTTTTATACTGTACAAACTGTAGGCCTTTATTCTGTCTCCTTACACTAATGAATTAGTTTGTATGAAAATTTTCATAGTTTTTTTCTTGTATACTTTTAAGTTCTATTTATTTGGTGCTTTGTTCAATCTCAAACCATTATTTTATTTTTATTATTAAGATGTCTGCACAAGAGTTAACTGTAATCTGTGCAAACATTAAACTTAAATTAAACGTCTCGCTTTGGTCTACACTGGAAGTGTTCTGCTCGCTCTGCTAAAGCTAAACTATAATTACTAAAACTGAAACTAAATAAAATAAAAACTATATAGAAATGTGTTTGCAAAATAAAAACTAACAAAACCATTAATGAAACTAGCTAAAACTAAACTGAAATTTAAAGCAAAATTTAAAACGATATTAAAATAAAAACTAATTTAAAAAAGCAAAACTATAACAACAGATATTCCCGGCGGAGACAGAGCACAACCGAAGACGGCTCTCACTCAGAAATCAATAAAGTCTTCATTCGCTGCCGGTTCTCATTATGAAAAGACGAGCAAAAAGTGGAAAGACATAACAAGTGCATTCAGGCCTACCTCATGTTGCACGTTTGCACTTTTTGAGAGAAAAAATGGCACAAAAAAAAACATTTCAGGTCTATGTCCAATGAAATGCCTCACCTTTTTCTAGTTATCTAGTGTTAAAATACATATTTTGCCTGTAATTTAACTAAGGTGTACTAAAATGTGATTCCAATTTTTTTTTCTCATATCGCGATATAATATCGATATCGTCCGGACAGTGAAAAATATCGTGATATGAATTTTTGCTCATATCGCCCACCCCTACTCATCACACTGATAACACATGTTGTTTTATTTGGTTTTTAGAATTGTTCATTTGTCTTGTGATTATAGTTTCTTGTAGTATCTTTAGACAGAAAAGTTGCCTCAGTCTTAGTGAGGAGAGTGATGTGTCATGTTGAAGTGTGAAACTGATCTGCCTAATATAATGAGACATTACACCTGCAGCTGCTGTGATCAAACTCATTAAGGATCATTAAAGGTGTGAATGACATATGACACGTGTGTGTGTGTGTGTGTGGTGTACGTGTGTGTTATTAAATACGATGTGTGAAGATCCTACCAGGGTGTCTTCCTATTAAAGGAATGCTTCTCATTTTAGTCACATTAAGTTATTTACTCACCCTTATGTTGTTACAAACTCAAATGACTTTGTTCTATGGAGCACAAAAGGAAAAATATTTAATAATGTCAAGCCGATGTATTCTGTAAAACAAAGCATACAGTTACCACAGGATTTCAAAAAGAAGAAAAAAAAACTGTGAATTTATGTTTTCGTGATTCAACATAAATAAATAAAAGGATATAGCCTGGTTAAAACCAGACCATTCTCTGTTGTAACTGAGTTATGGTCTGGCAAAGCGTCATAGACAAATCATTTCCAGAGGGGCGTCACCAACGGACGTCGCGGATAGACCTAAACCCAGGCTGTGTCCGAAATCTCCACTCAAACCACTACTCCCTAACCCCTATGTAGGGGGTAGGGAGTAGAGCACTATATAGTGAGCTCACCAGCATAATAGAAAGACCACTTTCGGACACTACTCGATCGTCTCTCGGCGCCGTTGATTAAACGCGCCATCATCTGTCAGCTGGTGCCGAGCCAGCTCTGGGCTAAATAGATTTTTTTTTATATATAAATACATTACATTATATTGAGGTTATTTCTCCAAAATTGTAAAATTAAAAGTCATTTCTGTCCGTTTCTGTTATAATGCGTTACTCCACACATGATTATAACTTATAAACATAAATATAAAATTAATACACATATTTCATATATTTTCATTTTCGCGCCACACCGTTTTCTCTTGCCTGTCGACATTAGGGGAAAAAAACAGATCTACGTTATCAAATATCTTGCTCATAATACTCTTAATAAAACAGCTTTTAGACTCTGTGGAGATGCCACTCAATATTTATCTTTTTTGTTTGTTTGTTCTCGTGATTCAGAAGATTTTGCGGATTAGCAAAAGAAACAGGATTTCTAGACACAGAAAACGACGTGCTGTTCTTGCAATGCTAGCGAGACGTCGTCAAATTGTAAGTTAAAGATGAAGATGATGCTGATAGGTCTTTTACGATCAGCGCAATGCATGATGGTATGTAGGGCTTGGGTTAGTGACCATCGGTTGTACACTACTTTTCAAAATGCATTCTGGGATACATTGAGTGGACTATATAGGGTATAATAATGATCTCTATACATTCGGACAGCACTACAAAATGGCGAGCTCACTATATAGTCCACTATATAGTGAGTAGTGGGAGATTTCGGACACAGCCCCAATCAGAGCGATGAAGGAGATGACGTATGCAGAGCGGCGGAGAAACATCTCCGAGTGTTGTTCTTTGCTCGGTTTTTAACTAAAAGGAAACGTTCAAATCGCTTAAAACAGACGCGATAGCTGATTCGAACGAGTGATGTTCGACGGCGGCATCCATCTTTGTAATGTAGGCTACAAAATCCCAGTGCTGTCGTCATCGTGTAAAACCCGCCCCAACGTTTCTGATTGGTGCCGCGATTTCGGCGGATTGGAAATGAGCTTGAATGAGCTCTTTCCCAGACTAACTTTCAGAGCAAATCTAAAGTTGTAGGTTTTCCCAGGCTAAAAAGGATACATGTTTTGTCAGTAATGTTTTCATCTAAAAGGTTTTAATAGAGAGTGAATGAGACATGACAGAAGATAGGGATGTTTGGTAAAGGACACCTCTCTTCCGCTCTCCTCCTCTTTCCTTTCTCCTCTTCTTGCTATAATTAGAGGTCTATTCTCCCATAACCCTAACCATTGGAGCAGGATAGCCATCTGCCGATGATATATAGCCTGCAATGTATGTGTGAGAGTGTGTGACTGTGTTACAGTGAGTTACAACCCTGCCTGTGTGTGTGTGTGTGTTCTCCCAGAGAGGCCCCTGTTCTACAGATACCCCCTCTCGCTGCCATTCTCCATCAGGCTAATAGCAACAGGTGTCTGAGTCGTTCCGCACCCGCCCCGCCGTAGCCACGACAACTAGCATGTCACGGGTTGCCACACAATAAAGGGAGGGGACATAGTATCTGGAGGAGACATACACATAATGTCAGTGCAAACACGCCTGCATTCATGCATGCTTTATCATCAGCATGCACACACATGCATCTCTATGGGTACACGAGCAAACAGTAAGCTGTGTATGATGGAGAGACACATAAAGACAAACATCTGTCCAGTGATCTTCAGCATGTCAGATGGCAGAGATCTCACGTCTAAAGCCTGCCTCATTCACCATATGTGACTCGGCTGTCTCCGAATTAGCTCATTTTTGCTCACTCTGTAACCATATAGTGTCCTACGCCACATTCAAAAATATTAACTTATTTGTATGCATTAAGCACAACAGCAAGATTGTTTTTTATTTAATTATTTAATCAAATATTTAAATTATTTATGTATGTGTTTTTTGTAGTTTTAATGTATTTTGTATTACATGTAATAATAAAAAAATTTGCTTATAAAATGGACATGGCTAATAGGTTTTATTTTTCATTCATTAAGCAAAATAAAATGGCATATTTCTTTCATTTATTTTTGTTTATGAGATTCGCTTTAAAAGGCTGACGTTTTCATCTCCCTGAGCTGTGAGAGTCAGGCTGACTTCAGTGGATTTGCCGCTACGGGTTTTATTTCCCCGAGGTATCATTGTATGGCCTGCATTACATCACCGCTTTATCAGTGAGGGGACCCATAGGTGATGCCATGGGGAACCAAACTCTCTTATGAGAAAGCATGGCTGACTTTACACACATCACAATGCCTGGATCAGTAATATGAACAGATCGTATCGCTCTGTCTGCCTCTGTCAAGTTGTTGCATAATTGTGGGTCAATCTGACAGGTCATATCTGTGTCTTCATCATTGGCTTCATGTAACCGCGCAATCAGTAGCTCATCTTTCTCTTTCATTTTCTCTGTCTTGTTTTTCTCTCTCTTCCCTTTGTTTACCTGTCAGAGAGAGAACCAGGTTTAATTCATTAAGAGGCCCACCCTGTTCTCCCCGAGGGTTTATCCTGCTCAGTCTAAACACAAAAACAGTTTGAGCCGTGTGTTTCAGAAGTAAAGATCAGCATCAAAACATTGATCCTTTTGTTTGAGCAAAATTGCAATATTGCTTCAAACAATGATTGAGTTTGTGGCAAAACTGTTTGTGTGAAGAATGGAAGACAGGAGTCATTGGGACATTGTAGTGCAGATGATGCTTTAAAATGACAAAGTCACGAAATTTTATAGTATTTTGAACATAGTTTCTCAAATGTGTTAACCACCTTATGCTAAAGCAAATTAGCTTCTTTTCTATGACTTTACCAGTTATAGAAAAATGGCAGCATATGCATGACACAGCAGTTTTTAACTGTATGAATATACAAATTTAAGTAATGGTGAATTTCAAGGTAATGCATGTAGGTGGCACTGGTAGGGCTTGCATTTAAATGCTTACTTTTATTTATTTATTTATTTTTATTTAGGCCTATATATTATTTATTTTTCATTTCCATATTAGCCTATAAGCAAGCTATATTTATTTTTATTAATTTCTATACTATTTATTTATGTATTTTTATTCATTACTGAATAATTGACACATTTTATGTCACTTGACAGTGTAATTTTGATTTGACTTTAAACCTATTTAAACATTCTTTCTGTGGCCGTTCTGTGTTTGTTTGTAAATCTGACAAATTTCTAGTAATGGACAAAAAAATCATCTAACCCATCATCAGTGAAGTATGTACTTTTAGTACATAGTAGAATTATGCAAATTGGTATTCTGCTCTCTTTTCCTTTTTTGTATTTGTATAGCTTTTTCCCGCTGACTATTTTGTAAGTTTTATGAGTTAAAGCTTTTTTTTTCAGCTTTCTTTAGGAGTTAAAAATATTCAGTCACATTTTTGACTGAATATTTTTAACTCCTAAAGAGTTAATTGAAGAGTTAGTGATAAATGACCATCTCATGAAGAGATGCTGATAATTATAATCATGTCGTTTGTCAAACATTTGAATAATAGACTTTATTCAGAGCAGCACCATGACAGGTAAGTGAGGCTGTGAGAAATTACCTTGTTTTCAATGGTGTCCGCTGTAAAAATCTGTATAAAGCTCCTAGATCACTTATAATTGATTTTCCACAAATTCCTTTTCTTGGAAAGATATTTTTGTAGTGTTTTTTCAGCAGAACAATCCAAAAACACAGTAAATAACAGCACAACCCACTTAAGAGATGTGTGTCTATCCCTCACAGCCTCGCTTTCATTCCTGTTAAAATTCAAAGAATATGCTGTGAATAAGGTCTATAGGAAGCATTTATTTTCTGAACGTCCACAGAAAAAAAGAATCCTATTGACAAAAGCCTCACATTTAGTATAAAACATTCTCACATAAATCTCTCCTTGGAGTACGCTGAATCTGACCTCAGATTTTTGGGTTAGGGAGTCACAACAGTTCAGTGAGTCCAGTGTCTATGTGACGAAAAGGATTTTTTAGTATCCGTCCTGCAGGATCCCACACAAGCATCCCACCTCCTTTGTGATACATCACGGCCACTGCTGTGTTTTAATCACTTGGATAGATCCCAGTATTCACCTCCTTTTGCTGCTAATCTTCACCCCGTGGTTAATTGGTTACTCAATCCACCTGGATGACTTGGACTGTCGCCCCCAAACGACCGTGCCTTTCTTTGTGCTCATTTAAATAACACCATATTGCTAATTGATTTCATGTCGGTGCATTAGCAGGCTGTTACGCAGACCTGGCTGATCTTTGACGCCGTTTAATATTTTACGACCACACTCCGCTTTTAATTTTAGCACCCTTCATTCATATGGGGTAAGAATTCATTCACAATTCTGCGCACGCAAGATCACATTTTGAGCGCGCAAAATGACATTTCGCACGCGCGTGAACTGAGTTTTGAGGAGAAATGTTCGTCTCGCAGATAAGAAAATATTTCGAGCGAACGAAAATCAATTTTGCATTTAAAATAAGTATTTGGATGTGCGCAGACGTTCTCTTTCGCATGGTGCAAAGTTTCACTTTCTTGCTCCTCTCATACCAGCCATAAGCGCTCTCGAAGCGCAGACGGCTCGCGTGCTCAACACAACCCAGCGTTACAATATGCCATAATTCCAGCCAATCAGAGATGAGGCTGCTAAATTCGGATTGGCTGGATTGAAAACCAATCACAAGACTCCCTACATCACCGACTGTGGACGAGGAAAAATACATGGTGGAAGATGTTTATGTTTAATTTGTTTAATGGCTTGAACACTTCAAAGTTCAAGTAAACAAAAACAATAACAGCATAGATGTTCTGGAAAAAGAACTATCTTACTAAAAAAATATACTGTATTTTCTTATATATTATTTTAGGATGGATAGTGTGCACATTGGGATGCAGGCTTGTTCCCCTCACTGCAAAAAAAAAAAAAAAAAGAAAAGAAAGACGTGGGTAAAAATGCAAACATATATGCAAATATAACTGTAAGTGAAAATCTTGGATGTGTGACCCACAAGACTTCTATATAATTACTCGCATAATTAGATTTTTATTTTTTTTTTGCAGTGAGGGGAACAAGCCTGCATCCCAATGTGCACACTATCCATCTTAAAATTGTATATAAGAAAATACAGTATATATTTTTTAGTATGATAGTTGTTTTTACATGACATCTGCTGTGAATGTTTTTGTTTAAATAATTCCAAGGATATGAAGTAGATTGATTATTATTTTAACGTTATTACATTGCATTTCTACGTTTATTTGATGGCTTTTATTTATTTATTATTCTGATGTGAGTGATGTACCGTTTTTACACACTTATTTCATTAAAAGGGGAAAAGTCTGTCCATCTTCATTTCTGAAAATGTGTAACATTTGAGACCCCAGCTCGGTCACATTCATATTTCACTAATGTTAATTACATTAGAAGTTAGAACTACCTCTTGAGGTGTAGCAAACACTGGGACATGCCATTATGTACAGTAATAGTACAATTTAATTTTGATTAAAAATAAGCTAAAGAAAATTAGCTTAAAATAAGCTAAAAAATAAACTGTGATCGTCGAGTGGTAGACAATTGAACTTAAATAGAAGTGTTCAAGCCATTAAACAAATTAAACATAAACATCTTCCACCATGTATTTTTCCTCGTCCACAGTCGGTGATGTAGGGAGTCTTGTGATTGGTTTTCAATCCAGCCAATCCGAATTTAGCAGCCTCATCTCTGATTGGCTGGAATTATGGCATATTGTAACGCTGGGTTGTGTTGAGCACGCGAGCCGTCTGCGCTTCGAGAGCGCTTATGGCTGGTATGAGAGGAGCAAGAAAGTGAAACTTTGCACATGCGAAAGAGAACGTCTGCGCACATCCAAATACTTATTTTAAATGCAAAATTGATTTTCGTTCGCTCGAAATATTTTCTTATCTGCGAGACGAACATTTCTCTGCAAAACCCAGTTCACGCGCGTGCGAAATGCCCTTTTACGCGCTCAAAATGTGATCTTGCGCGCGCAGAATTGTGACCGAAATCTAATCCCATACATTCACGCATGGCTCGTTTTGTTTTTGTGCACCGACTCGGTGAAACCTTTCATATGAGCAGATGTGCTTGTTTTAGATAAGTGCGCTTCAGCATCATCTACAATGGCTAGCGCTGCCTTCTCAAACAAAAGGGGGATCATTTAATTGCCATTTCATAAAGTATTGTGCACTGTAATGATGCCTGAAGGTTCTTTCAGTTCTCATGTCACCTTTATGAACGTATAAATTAGTCAGTGGACTAGTCGAGCAGTTAATGTCGGGCCAGGTGAATGCCCTCTGTCCTTTATGCAGGTGGAAACCAAAGATGGATTTTCCGAATAACCTGCAGTCCTTTAATGGGGCCTCTTTTGCCTGCTGCTTTATTGCAGTGTCCTGAGAGGACAGACCTCCAGATGGTTTCAGGTGGTTGACCAGTGATTCTCATCAGTCACTGACAGGGTTGTGTGTCGCCAGCATTGTGACACGATTCCACAAGATTTGAGCTTTTTCAGACAAGCTGTTTTTTTTTTTAAATGGATGATTTATGATTTACAAACTTAAATCTCCCAAATTTTGTTGGTCAGGGGTTGCTTTTTAACTCTTTCCCCACCAGCATTTTTGAAAAAAGTTGCCAGCCACCGCCAGCATTTTTGATCATGTTCACAAAAGTTTCATGGCCCCCAGAATATTTTTTTGTATATCTGAATATGCATTATATCAAAAGAAAGAACAGACCCTCCGCATTAAAGGGATAGTTCGGCCAAAAATGATATTTAACACATGCATTACTCACCCTCAAGCCGTTCGAGATGCATATGTCAATCTTGTTTCAGACGAACACATTTTCAGTTATTTTAGAAAATGTCTTAGACCCTTCAGTGGATATAATGTGAAGCAATGGGGTCCACCTCCTTCAAGTCCCAAAATGTGCATATATCCTTCACAGAAGTAATCCATCCGGCTCCGGGGGGATAAACGAAGGCCTTCTGAGGGTAATCCGTGCGGTTTTGTCGTAAAAATATACATATTTAAAACTTTATAAATGAAAATATCTGACTTCCGGCAACGATCGACGCGCGTTCACGGGTGATGGAAGTCGGCGTACGAGGTATGACGTAGCGTAGGAACCGTTGTGACGTAGAACGAACGCGCCTGCGCAGCCAGAGTGCAGAGCAAAACAAAACTACACTCAGTTCACCCGTGAACGCGCGTCGATCGTTGCCGGAAGTCAGATATTTTCATTTATAAAGTTTTAAATATGTATATTTTTACGACAAAACCGCACTTTATTTATTTATTTATTTATTTATTTATTTCTATATAATATATTTGTTTTTTTTTTATTAGTAGTTTCTAAATAATTGACTTTTCTTATGGTCTGAAGCATCAGGCTTTAGAAAAAAAGTCTCCATTTGCTCTCCATTTACTTTAATTTCCATCCAGGAGGACAAAAAAGACATTAAAGATCTCAACAATTATGTGTCCTTGCAAGCTAGTGTTTTGTTTACTTTTGATTTGTTCATTTGCGCGTATAAAAAAAAATAACGTTCTCAAAGCAGATATCAGCTACCTGATAATTCATATACTTCATACCCAAGATAGAGTTTGCCTGGGGTCTCATCTGGACGTGTACTTTCCTGTTTTTCTGTCAACTCTGTTTTTTTCCTCTTATTAAATGGTTGCTTAGCAGCAATCAAACGTCTTTTGGAAAAAAACTCTGTGACAGTGGCTTGTCTTTTCCATTGGTCCTCATGGTACATAGATTGCCATAGGGTTTATTTGCACAGGTATGATTAAACCAACGCACTCAGGGACTCGCGAGAAAAGTAATTAAACGACCAGTGGAAGATGAATGCGTTTCTACCCTACAATGCATCTGATGTGCCTGTTAAGTTTCAGGGTATCTGTTAAAGATTATTGACCATTTTCACATGAACTTCATTGGCCCCTTTATCCAGTGGTGACATTACATGAGAACATACAGTAGGTGTACAGTACTGGGCTTTATCAAGAGCAGGGACCATTTCAGGTGAGTGGAACTTGATCATTGATCCAGTACTGATTACAGTGCATTATTCTCTCGTGCCACGTAAACTAAACTGGTACTGGTATCTTAAGAACATTAGGACTAGCCAAACAGCCACTCTACAGCTGTCACTGTGTGAATGATGAGATAACATAAACTCATGTACCATATGGCTTAGAGCACGATCACTGCATCCTTCGTAAGTAAAACCCTCAGGAAAAACTGCATATGGTGCATCAACACACACACATTCATATGACTCATGTGCATTCATATTCTTGGAAGATGTTTCCTTAAGTGACATGGCAATAAGCTAAGCAGGTCACTAAAGAAATGCATAGATATATGCACAGTGCACACTACCATCCAAAAGTGTGGGGTCAGGAAGATTTGTTAATGTTTTTGAAAAGTCTCTTATGCTCACCAAGATTGCATTGATTTAAACAAAAATACAGTAAAAACAGTACAATTGTGAAATATTATAAGTTCAACACCTTTGAGTGGTAGTGTATCTCTCTCTTCCTGCGTTTCTCTTTGCAAAAAACTTTGTTAGATATAAATATAAAACAGTACATTAACAGTTTGTTTAATCCTTTGGACAAATGCAATGAGGCATGGCCTGTTTGTCCTTTTCACCTTTTCTCCACATTTTTATCGTTCGTTTCCTCACCCAGTCTTTTCTGCTTCCTCTGTTTGTAGAGAACGTCTGTTTGCATTGTGCGCCACTATAATTGCCTCTTTTAAAAGTCAGATCTCCTCTGCTGCATTTCAATTGCAAGGCTTCAAAGAGAACGCTGTGTTTGTGTGTTTGAACGGGTCATCAAATGATATTGGTGTGTTTTCACGAGCCCCGACTGATTAGAACATTGGCTTCCAGATCCCGTAGGGCTCTTGAAACAACAAGATTTAGCGTTTTGGTTACATCTGACACCAAACATGGGCTCCATTGGACATCCATCAGGACCATTTTGTCCAAAATGTAGATGTAAAAATGGAAACTACGGTAAATTAGGTTTGGTGTCGCACTTATACCTCCTGCTTTTAAGCCACACTAGTCGTATCTTTCATGTGGACCCATTATGAAACTTCTATTACGAGGTGTTTTAGGACACTCTGTGTCACTATAACCGAAGTAAATGGCCTTAGTAGTTAATGTGAGGTGATAGATAGAGGTTATTACCAGTAACCCGTGTTGTCAGGCGGCGAATAAAAGGCTAAAATGGTTTTGATATACACTCAGTATATGCAGGGCATATAAAAGCTTAAAACATGTAACCAGATGTAATACTCTTATTCATGTTTTTCTTTTCCTCCTTTTCAGGTGGTGGTGTTAATGGACCCCATGGAAGATCCAGATGATATTCTTCGAGCTCATCGGTCCAGAGAGAAGACTTATATGTTTGATGTGGCCTTCGATTATACAGCCACACAGGCAAGCTAGTTCTGTGTTGTTGTTTTTTTGTTTTTTTTTTGTTTTTTGTAAGGGTGGATCAGTTTGAAGCATGTGTATATACAAAATTTAATATGCTTTCAAAAAAGATCACGTTTATGTGCCTATTTGTGTATGCCTTTAAGTGCATTTATGGCCTCAGTTAAACATATTTTAATGTTATAAATGTATTTTCCTTAGGACGAGGTGTACAGATCTACCACTAAAGGCTTGATTGAAGGCCTCATATCAGGCTACAATGCCACTGTTTTTGCCTACGGACCCACAGGTCAGTACCAGGTCATACCTAGGGCTAAGCAGTATTTTTTTTTTTTTCTTACACTGAAATAACATCCACAGGGGCCATATGGCCAAAGTAGTAAACATCACAGACACCCGGGCACGACTAGGACACACAGATTATCACCCTGATCTTCTTAAGGATCAACTTCAATCAACAAAGTCATATGCACTGATTCCACAAAAAGACCACAATGCCAGTGCCAACTATACAGTAGCACATAATAATTAATTGATGTTTCCAAATATGATTTATATGTATTATGTTCACCTAGCTCACTGAATTCCATGACAGCTGTCACGAAAAACATTATTAGATAATATTTCACCCCAAGATACCTTAACTAAAGACTTTTTATGCTCCTTTGAATTGAATAAAAGTGAATTCCTGGAGAGCAGGTCTGGTTCTCGTACCCGTGTGCTCTAATCTGTCCTCAGAGTGACTCTTACTGACTGTTCCTGTCTGTGGCAGTGGTTATATAAAGCTGTGCTCAGCCTGACGGGGATAAAAGCCACCTGTAAACATCGTTTCACTCACTATGACTCATCTCACACCTGTGCCTTGTTTATTTCATGCTGATGAACATAAGATAATTATCTACAATTATTTCACATTTATGAAAAGAGAGGTAGGCCTGTACTGTGTCACAAGGACACTAAATGCAAGTAATAAAATGCAACTAATTAATAAAAGTCTATGTTGGATGTTTAAGCACATTTTATTTATTTATTTATTTTTGTTAAACAATTTTAGTATTGTATTTGGTCACTCTTTTATTTTATGATATTTATTCTATTTTATTTATTAAATTATTGTAAATTGTGGTCCTATTAAGCATATGTATGTGTACAGGTTGTGGGAAGACTTACACTATGCTGGGAACAGACAGAGAACCTGGTATCTACGTTCGCACATTAAACGACCTGTTCAAAGTCATCGAAGAAACCAGCGATGACATGCAGTACAGCGTCTCGATGTCCTACTTGGAGGTGAGATCTTTATTTGGTTGCTAAATAGGGTTTTAGCAGCCACTTGTTTTTTTTGTTTTTTTGCTCCGATATCACCTGGAGGTTCTATACAGACCATGTAAAGATACCGTCACCCTACTGCCATGCTAAATAAATGCAGATAGTAAAGTAAATTGCCCTCATTCATTTTTAAACATTATAAAAAGGGTAATGGCTTAAGTGTTATGTGATAAGATAATCACCAGGCCCGTGAGGAGAGTCTGAAAGCACGTCTGTTTATCAGATCTGTTCACGCGAGGGAGGGGTAATCTTGTCGGCATAGCGACTATCTCAGTATTTTTGCTTACGGTGATGTTGTATTGATACGAGAAAGCTTATTCCCTCAGAGAGAACAAATCACTATGCTTTTATGTGACTGTCCAAATAATGAATAGATCTATTATTGATGACTCTGTCACACTTACAAGCTTCTAACTGTCCTTTTTACATGTATTTATTTATCCTAGATCCGTGTATCTTGTACAAAGTGTTTTACAACTGTCTCAAGCACTGTGTCCTAGCCAGGTGGCACACATCGTTACATTAGTGCAGGGCTTGACATTAACACCCTTGTAACGCAGTCAATCCTACTAGCCACTTTGGTGGGTTGAATTGTGAAATATCTGAAGTAATAAACTAAGAGCAATGTAGTGTTGTCAAAAAATATAGATTTTTCAATAGTCAAGTCAAGTCACATTTATTCATCTATGAAAAAATACATATCGATACTGAAATATCTGAAACAATATTTATTTTCCGGGTTTCTCACACCCTAAGAGCGTGCGCATAAAGCCACCTCTCAGTACTAAATTGTGCTCTTTTTTTGCTGCTTATTGGACTTAAGTAGCCTGGATGCCAGCCCGAACCCCGCCCACAACATTTTTTGATCGGGAAGTTCGGTCTGGACTCGCTCCATTGAGGAGTAATTATGATCGGTTCAGAAATCGTCGGGCCAATCAAATTGCCAGGGCGGGCTTTATACGATGATGGACAGATGATCTGCAGGGACGTAATCCTCACGTTATCAAAGAGCGCTTGGGTTGAACTGGTTTCCCTCACAGATGACTGCCGCTGGAGAACTGAGATGTAGAGATTCCGCTATCGCGTCCGTTGTAAAAGAAATCGACAGTGCATTCATTTTAAAAGACGAACATAGAACTGCAATCAAGGCATTTGTCGATCGGAAAGATGTGTTTGCCGCCCTCCCTACGGGATTCGGCAAAACTTTAATTTATCAGCTGGCTCCGATGGTAACTAAGAAGATGGGACGCAATGAAAACCCTGTGGTCGTTGTAGTTTCTCCTTTGGTCGCACTCATAGAGGGCCAAGAAAAAGAAGCAACACTCGTTATTTTACTTCTTCCAGTGTGCGTGCATTTGAGTTCTGTAGTTGACAACTGTGCTATGCAAAGTAGTTGACTTACTGCGTTGCTCTCATTGGTTGTAGGTCTATCCAATTGAGTGCACAGTTTTTTTTTTCCTGGTTCGGTTAAGACACGCCTCATAATCAAAGCCCTATGAAGCAGTATCAGACTCACATTCTGACTAGAATATGAGTATGACGAAGTCAGGCTAGGACTTAAGCAGTCAAATACACACAAAATAATGTCAAAATGCCGGTCTTGGTGGGTATTCACGTAAACACTGGTGTTTTAAGTGAACGTTAACAGTTGAGAATAAAAAAAACGTAAAGATTTTAAATTAGAAAAAGACAATTTGTGTAACAGTATAATGGATCTGTGCGTCAGGTCTTAAAGTGACAGCAGCCTAATATACCTGCTATGAGATAATAATAAAAATATCTATATGACTATTTTTCCCATTTCTTCCCCCATTGTATCGATTTGAAAATTGTGGCCAGTGAAAATGCTGAGTGGCTAGTAACTTGGGAAATCCACTAGCCACAGTGGCTGGTGAGCAAAAAAGTTAATGTTAAGCCCTGATTATGTGGACAGACTAATTTATTAGCTATGAAACTTGTCACATTGTGCCTGGTTAGGACACACTGTAAGGCCCAAGTACGTTCAAAAAGAAAAGGACAGTCAACTGGATTTCTACAAAAGACCAGAATTGAGCACTGTGTGCATGGATATTGTTGCACTTTTACCATTGTAAAGGAGAAATAGCACATTTCAAGCATCAGTGGCAGCCACTATAGAAATGCTGCTGGACAGACTTTCATTGACAAAATGGGCACTGAGGCTGTCGAGAAAGTATGTGTGAGAGTGAGAGAAGAAAAAAAGACACTGAGAATTGAAGTGATGCTCCTTTTAGCTCGAACATGTGATCTCAAATGTACATGCATCAGCTGTCAAAAACAGGACAATGCTATTGAGTTTGAAGGCTAAACTGCAGCACTGGGAGATAAAACTGCACAAAAAGATGTACATTGAAGGAGGTACCCAAGTCATATCTAGAGACCAGAATTACATATAGACTTGAGAGTGAGCTCTTTTGACTTAACCACCTTGCAACACCCTAGAAAACACCCATACACCCTAGCAACCACACATTTGGCTATATGGCAATCACTCAGAATTCCTAGTAACCTCACAACAATGCCTTGGGAGCAATTTTGCACGAGTACAACTCGCATTGTCTTCAAAACAAATATACATACACAAACATATACCCTGTATCTGACTATTTTTATTGGCATACTTGTATAATCCTCACTGCTATGCAAGTAAAATGTATGTACAAAAAAAGTGCAGTATGCTTCACTAAATATTTCAGTAGTATGATTGTACATTATATACACTCATGCACACACACAAACACACACACACACACACACACAAACTTGCTCAAGCATCTTAACATACACACATAAGCACAGAGAAATGTTTTCTTTAGGTTAAAGGGGTGTTTGGGATGTGCAGACCTATGAGTAAACCACTCCGTCCACACAGGCAAAGAGCAACCTTCAGTAAATAGCACAATGCTCTCCTGTCCTCCGCTTTTCTTACACCTTCCCTTTAAAACTGCTGTTTACTTTGGGCCGTCCAAATGCTCAAGGGGATGCTTCCCTTGAGGGAACGCGTTTTTATTCTCGGCTTCTGAGGTTTAGGTTCCGACCTCCCGGTTTATCCTTTCACTTTTTTCTCTTTCCATCCATCTACATCTATAGCAGGTCTTCTACTCTTCCTCTGTCAATGGCTTCTTTTCATTCCATCAGCGTCACCCTAAAATTATCACATGCGTACGGCACATCACAGTGACCTCACTGACAGTGATGAAATATTACGTTCGAGACGACTTAATTTGAGAGCTTTTGAGGCGACCGCAGATGGCGCTCAGGATGTGGCCTTGTTCTAAACTGGGTTGAATGGAGCTTATTGAAATATTCTGAAACATTCAATCCCACATTCATCTCTCCTTTAGCATCCTGGAAGTAATGTATATGACAGTTTATGCAGCATATTCTGGATTTTGATTGAATGAAACATTCCAAAGTCTGGATTACTTTTGAAATTAATACGCATCAGCGTTTTGGCGATGAAAATCTGAAAAGTGTTGTGAGATGAATTCATGTTCATGTGGTAACTAGTTGACTTCATACCATTCACTTAAGGAAAATGACTCATGACCGCTCTTGTGTACTAAATGTTCAATAATTCAATGGTCTTTTGTCAGTAATTCCATTCAAATTTCACAAATTATAGCATTTGTCAATGTGTTCAACTGGTAAAGCATGGTTCTAGCAATGGAAAGGTCACAGATGGCACTTTCTGACATTTATGTGCTTGCCGCAAGTCTGTCTTGCAGCTCAGATAAAAGCATCTGTCAGATGCATGAATGTAAATGTCAAACGCATTACTGTTCATGCATAAACAATGGTGGTAATCTTGAAATCTAAGCATGGTCTTTACCCTTGTGTTCCAGATCTACAATGAGATGATAAGAGACTTACTGAATCCATCAACTGGGTTTCTGGACCTGAGAGAGGACTCAAAGGGAGAGATACAGGTCGCAGGAATCACAGAGGTTTCCACTATTAATGCAAGAGAGGTTAGTTAGACACCATTTTTAGACTTAACAAGCATTTTGAGAAAAATTCAACTTTTTAAGTAAATACTGATACAGTAGACAGTGCTGAGGAATGTTAATTTGAAAAACTATGTATTTGTTGCATATATAACAAAAAGGTAACATAAGATATTAATTTCAGTTTTTTTTTAAGTAACTTTTTCTCACCTTAAGATGACTGACACTTTCTTCAAAATATATGTGCATCAGTATTATTTAAACAAGTCAGTTAATACTATGCCACTTCATTGAAAATAAATATATCACCTGTTTTACCCTTTAAACTATCACCCCTTATTTCTTATTAAATTCATGTTAATTTTGACGTGTTACCCTCAACTTTGGTCCTAATAAAGTAATATTTATGTTTTAAAGTTACAGTACCTTTCAATAGTCTGGGGTCAGTAAGATTTATTTTCAGCAAGTTCACATTAAATTGATCAAAAGTAACAGAAAAGCCATTTATAATGTTACAAAAAAAACCTTTCCATTCATCCAAAAATCCTGAAAAAATGCTTGACGGTTTGGGCAAAAATATTAAGCAGCACAACTGCTTTTAAAATGTATAATAATAAGAATTTTTTCTTGAGCACTAAATCAGCATATTAAAATTATTTCTGAAGGATCATGTGACTCTGAAGACTGCAGTAATATTGCTGAAAATTCAGCTTTGACATCACAGGAATAAATTATATTTTAAAATATATAAAAATACTAGAAAACAGCTATTTTACATTAATGACATTTCACAATATTGCTGTTTTTACTATATTTCTCATCAAATAAATGGAGTTTTGGTTAAAACATTTTTTTGAATGGTACTGTGTATAAATGTCGTTGTATACAGCTGGATGGTGAGTTTTCTCTCTCTCTTTTTTCTCTCGCTCAGATCATGGAGTTGTTAGTGAAGGGAAACAAGCAGAGAACTCAAGAGCCGACAGCAGCCAATCAGACGTCTTCTCGCTCTCACGCTGTGCTGCAGGTGGTCGTGCGACAACAGAGCCGATGTCGAGACATCCTGCAGGAAGTGCGATTTGCGCGACTCTTCATGATCGATTTAGCAGGGTCTGAACGGGCTTCACAGGTATGATGTGTTCGTGTGTGAGGAGGTGGGATATTTGTAGGTGCGAGACAAAGGTCTATTCATCCTTCAGAAGTTACGTAAAAGCGCAGTTGGTGAGCCCAGACGCATGTCCATAAATTTGATAATCATTAATATCAAAGCTATCAATCTTTCTTCTTGCATAAAAGCTGGCACAGTTGGCTTCAAATATATTCAGAATCATAAATCAGCCAGTGACGAGGGAACAATTCCAAGAGTGATTTAACTATCGGTGATAAATGTGGTGGGAAAATGAAGCCGTCTAAAATGAAAATAATTGTTCAGTATTAAAATACATTATTATGCATGAGAGTGAGACACCTCCACAAGTCAAGTCAGGTGTTTTTGATGATGAGAGACATGTGAATCATGTTTTATATTAAAGTGTCATTTCCACTCACAGCATGAGACTGGACGATATTACACGAGAGAACGCATTTAGAGAGCATGCCATGTATTTGCCATGGAAACAGTTAAAAATCACTCAGGCACCCTCTGGGTTTAAACATGCATGTGACAGGCACAAAAGCAGATCACGTTGTTTCTGCTGATGGGGTATTGTTGCTCAGAAACATGAGTGGCTGTTTGTTCTCTATTGATGAGGATGGCAAGCCTGTTGCACAACTATTCAGAGAATGAGACATACGAGAGCGCCCCCTGCTGGAAGCTTTAACAGACTCCCTAACCCACATGTAGACGATTAGTTTAACATCTTTGTGCAATAACTACCGTTTTATACTTCCAGACACAGAACAGAGGTCAGAGGTTAAAAGAGGGCGCTCATATCAACCGTTCTCTGCTCGCGCTGGGGAACTGCATCAATGCTTTGAGTGAAAAGAATGGCAACAAATACGTCAACTATAGAGACAGCAAGCTCACACGATTGCTCAAGGTAGAGCTATATGATTCTTCATGAACAGAGACGCTCATGGGAGATTGTTCTTGATTTCGATAGTCTTACTGGGGTTTTGTCATGTCTGCAGGATTCTCTAGGAGGAAACAGTCGAACGGTGATGATTGCTCACATAAGCCCTGCATCTCTAGCCTTCGAGGATTCACGGAATACCCTGACTTATGCCGACCGTGCCAAAAGCATCCGCACACGGGTTAGTTTGACACATGATAAAACAATGGACAACCTAGTTAACCTACTTACACTACTGTTCTAAAGTTTGAGGTCAATACGATTGTTTTTTTTTAAAGAACTTAAAAATATAACAAAATGTTAAGCAGCACATATGGTTTCAACATTGAGCATAATAAGAAATGTTTCTTGAGCACCAAATCAGCATATTAGGAGGATCATGTGACTCTGAAGACTGAAGTAATGATGCTAAAAATTCAGCTTTGCCATCACAGGAATAAATTACATTTCATATATTGAGATTAAAAATTGTTCTTTTAAATTGTAATAATATTTCACACACACACACACACACACACACACACACACACACACACACACACACACACACACACACACACACTCTTTCCCAGTCTTTGGACAAACAAAGTCACAATGACCAAAATGTATCAACAGTAAACAAGTGGTTAATGTACAATAACAAGAAGCAGGAAGAGAAACGGAACAGTTGACAGACAATAAAGAACAAACATAATGGGGTTTTATATTACAGCAATAAACTGTGCTGTGCTTTGCTTCTGGTGTCATATTTAACATCACTGATGCAGTTGATTCAGTGTTTGAGTGATGTGGTCATGTCACTGACATTGACAGGAGTAACTAAAGACACAAGGGCATACAGTACATACACAAATACACACATCTATGCTACTCATGCAGACTGTTATGTTAAAGCTTAGTCTGCCTTAGTTTGTTGGGTGTTTTATGACACATTTTGTGATGCCAACTGTTTGGTGAGGAGTTTGATGACTATGTTATACTCTTCTTTTGCAGGTAAAGAGAAACCTGTTGAACGTGTCCTATCACATCGCTCAGTACACCAGTATCATCTCTGACCTGCGCAGCGAGATCCAGCGGCTGAAGAAGAAGATAGCAGACCAGGCCAGTAGACAGATCAATCCAGACAGAACAGACATCCGCCATGTTCAAGGTGACACCGGAAGTCACATTTACCATTGATGCCACCTCCAATTTACTTGCAACTCCAAACTTTTCTTTTCTAAACATTCTTTTCTAATTGATTCTATTCTATTATATGCTTTGCTATATTTGTATTCTATTCTGTTCTTTTTGCTAGATTATTTTCTGACTGATTCTGGCCTTCTCAGTTCAAATAGACTATTTTCTAAATAATTTTGATTCTTTTCCAAATGATTATGTTCTGATAGATTGTTTTCTATTTAATTAGATTATTTTCTAATTGATTCTAATCTATTAAATGCAATGCTATTCTATTCTGTTCTTTTTGCTAGATTATTTTCTGACTGATTCTGGTCTTCTCAGGTCTAAAATATTATTTACTGTTCAATTAGATTCGTTTCTGTGATTAAATTATTTCCTGTTTAATTAGATTATTTTGATTAATTATTTTCTATTCTATTCTAAAAGATTATCTTCTGTTCGATAAGATTATTTTCTCTTTGATTACATTTGTTATTATTTATTCTGTTATATTCTAGTCTAATAGATTATTTTCTAAATGATTCTATTATTATAGATTATTTTCTGTTTGATTTTGATTATTTTCCAATTGATTCTGTTCTGATAGATTGTTTTCTATTTAATTCGATTTTTTTCTAACTGATTCTGGTCTATTCTATTCGAATAGATTATTTTCTGTGATTAGATTCTTTTTCTGTCTGATTAGATTTTGATTTGTTTATTTTCTTTTATGTTTGATTAGATGCTTTTCTAATTGATTCAGTTCTATTTTATTCTAATAGATTATTTTCAGTTTGATTGGATTCTTTTCTAATTGATTACATTAAATTCTATTCTAATAGATTGTTATTTTTGTTTAGATTAGATACTAATCTATTCAGTTCTGTTCAATTTATTCTCTGTTCTTTTGTGAGTAGATGAGCAATCTCACTCAAATGTGCATCATAGCATTATTGTTGTGTGTTTGCCTCTAGCGGAGGTGCAGGCTCACTCTTCTCAGCAGAGCCGGGCTGAGATGGACCAACTGCGGGAACAGCTGATCGATGCGTTTAGAAAGCAGATGGACATCAGGAAGCGTCTTATGGAGCTGGACAACAGCAGCATGGAGATCCAGATAGACACATCCAAACACCTGCTGACAATCGCAGAGTGAGTCTTTATTCTGCACACAAACACAAACCACCTAAATATTACAAATAAATGCACTGTGGCCCTAAAAGTTTATGATATTGAACATTATCAATTGTTTGATCATTTCAGACCTAATGAACTTCCTTTTGTGAACTGTTTTGTTTGAAGAGTGTGCTTATTTTTTTCTCAAATAAATGGTTTGTGTTTGATATTTTGCTATTGAAATATTGTCTATCTCCATCAAGCTGGGAGCAAGAGCGCTTTAGGAGAAGAAAGAAGTGGCAGGGGGAGAGGAGGAAGGAGACTTTTAATAAGGATGAAAGTGAAAAAGACTCCGACTCACCAGAATCTTTGCCTGACAGCACAGAGACACAAGAGGTGGCCATTGCCAGAGAGAACCTCGTCACGCTCATGGCTGAGCAGAAGAAAATACAAAAACAGAAGGTAATGTCGTTAGTAACCACTAGAGGGCAGATCAACACCTCAGAGAACTCTGCCAGCCCTGGAACATACCAATTAGTTCAAACATTTCCTTTCAATTAACTTTCTTTCTTTCTTTCTTTCTTTTAATTCAAGTCATCACACACAATTTGGGTATCGTATGTTCCATTTTCTAGTGATGTAAATGAAAGACTATTTAAAATGTTTATGATTCCAACATGTCATATAGTTTTACATCAAAACAAAGTTCCTACAGTCCAGTAATTTGCATTTACTTGGTGAATCTTTTCAACTGAATCATGATTCATTGATGTATTGATGCCTGTCATCTCACAGCCATGATGAAGCTACAGTGTGAAATACAAAATGTTGAAATGGATGAAAATATTCACAAGACATTAGCTCTGTACCAAAACATATTCAACTACCTATATAGGCAGCTGTCCTTTAAGGTAGCATCCTAAACGAACTGACTAATTTGAAACACTCTGCATAGGTAGTGCATTCTGGGATTACCTTCTCCACAAAATACATTTCCTCTCTCCTCTCATAAGCGGAGATAAATTGTACATGACTAGCAGTGTTATAAAGCCACTCATCACAGTAATTGACCATAGTCCCCCTGTTGTCTATAGACCGGATTGGAGCAGTGCCTGGCAGAGCTGAGAGAGAAATCTCGACGTCTTGAAGAGCTTCTCCCCCGCCGCGTGAGCTCAGAGGAGCAGAGGGAAGTGCTTTGCCTCCTCTGTAAGGTCCACGAGCTGGAGATCGAGAACGCAGAGATGCAGTCAAGCGCTCTGCTCAAGGACAACGTGATCCGACAGAAAAACGTGGTAGTGCAGCGTTTTGAACAGCACAGACACCTCTGCCATGAGATCATCCAGCAGCAGCGGCAGTTTATCGATGGTGAGTCATTCGTAGGAATAAGAAATGGCACAGAAATCTCAGGTAGAGATGAATCAGGCCAAACTTTGCAAAATTATGCAATATGAAACAAAAATAGCTCTATTTGTAATGCAATTGAATGAATGAATGAAAACATTTATTGATTCATTATTTAATATAAAAAATGTAAGTAATAAATGATAAATTATTACTTTAATAATAAATGAAAAATATTTAAGAGAAAAATTATATATATATATATACATTTGGTTATGAAATATTGAGGTGAATGATGGTTTTGCAGATCACAGTCTCCTAGTCCCTCGTCATCTTCAAGAGCTGTATGAGATGTACATGAAGGAAATGGATGAGAAGAACTTGGACAGAGTTGTGGCCCTGGATAAGTTCACCATTCGTACTCTTAAGGTACATCAAGCAGGCATTTTTCTAAGATGCAAAGTCAATATGAAATCAGAACATTGAACATTTTGCACAATGTAGCAGTGCACATTATTCCCAAAAAAACGAAATCCTACCTAATATTTTCATTGACGTGGATATGCATAATAATGTGACCGTAAAATTAGTTTCATGTTGACTTTAAAAGCTCTTCAAGAAAAGAACATGATAAAATAAATAAAGAAACAGACTAATCATGAACATATATCTCTTCAGGAGGGTTCCCTGCCCAAGATCACCCTCCCCAGTAGAGGTCGTGACCCCTTGCAGGAGATGGATTCAGACCAAGAGAGTGTTCGCACATTGGGCTCAGACAACAGACAAGGGCAGACAAAACTGAGGAGACACACGCTGCCTCCGATTCTCCCAGAGACCGATGGGTAAAAAGAGATCTAAGCTATTTCATTTTATACATTTGACATTTTCCTCCCTATACAAAATTGATATATTTCCTTGTTTGGAAACCTTTAATGGCCAAAAATATTTTGTGAATGTGAAAATTAAAAAGAATCTGAAAAAGATCTGCTTTTAGAACTACATTGCAGACATCAAATGTGGTGTGAAAGGGGTCTAAATTTGTTCACATTCTGTAAACTTTCTGAAGCTAAGCTAAACTTCTTCTCCCGTCCACACAGAGACCGAGTGTTTAAGAGCAGTCACAAACAGATGAAGAACTCTGTAGTAATGACTCCTCCACCCATTCACATCAATGGCCAGGGCAACAGAGAGGTGAGCGTCTGTCTGGGAGCTTACAGTAGTTTTTCTAGCTACAGATTATTCACTAACGTTCAAAAGTTTGGGGTCAGTGTGATTAAAAAAAAAGAAATGAATACTTTTATTTAGCAAGAATACATTATATTGATCAAAAGCATAGACTGTAAAAAGATGGACGACTTCCTTCCCCTGTAGAAAAACGAAGCCACAATATTATGACGATTACATCATTTGGAGCCCGAGTCTGCGCAGGAGTGATTCTGAGGTGGAGCCCATATTTCTCACTCGCTAGCACAGCTGTCAATCATGATGTTACACCCCGTGTTTTTATATGATCAAATATTTGACTGAAACTAAACTTATTGTAAAAATTAACACTTGAACATTTGTCAGCATAAGAACTACCTAAAATGACAGAAAACGTCTCCGGAATGTGTCATTGGATTTTCAGTTAGGCTCGCATCCCAATCGATTACTTGGAGAGGGCGGGGTTTAAGACCTGTACTGATCATATTTTGGTTTCACTTTTCAGGACGTGTGCGGCACACTTGGTCTAAATTGACAGTAAAGACATTTTATAATGTTACAAAAGATTTCGTTTTCAAATAAAAGTTTTGTTCTTTTATTCATCAAAAAAATATATATCTTGGTTTCCACAAAAATATCAAGCAGCATACCTGTTTTCAATATATTATTCATAATAAGAAATGTTTCTTGAACACCAAATCAGCATATTGGAATGATTTCTGATGGACCATGTGACACTGATGACTGGAGTAATGATGTTGAAAATTCAGCTTTGCCATCACAGGAATAAATTACATTTTAACATATATTCAAATAGAAAACAGTTATTTTAAACTGTAATAATATTTTATTTACATAAACTGTATTTTTCATCAAATAAGTGCAGCTTTAGTGAGTACAAGATAGGTGAGGAAAACATTGAAAAATCTTACTGACCCCACACTTTTTGAACGCTAGTATTAATGCAAATTGTGATTAAAATATTCAGGGAAAGTGTGAATGTTCTTTTTATTTATTTTAATTGGTTTCTCAGTTTTTTTTAACTGCGTGTACTGAATAAACCAGTGTTTCTGACACTATGCTGACTATACCTCTGCAGCTGTTGCCATCTGTCCTGGATGACGCTCTGAGATTCAGCCATCTCAGTCACAGCATGAGCAGCCATCTGGACTCTTCACCTGAGAGCAGCGAGAACGGCACAGATGCCCCTCTGACTCCTAAAGGTAACAGTTCCTCTGCTCTTTCATCTTTGTGCTTGTTACACAGCTCTCTGGAATACTTCATTCTGATTGGTCAATTGAGGCATTCTGTGCGATGTTATTTTTATATAGTGACCCCTAAACTATGGCAGCCGATTTCCTACACAGCTTCTTCTCACATAATACAGCAATGCCAACTTATACACATTTATCCACTCATAGTATTAAAACCCCTGCACCATTTCCTCCAGAGAGACAGCAGATTCTAAGAGGCGTGCAGAACATTGCGGTCAAGGCTGCTCGGCGCCGCTCTAAGGTCCTAGAAATAGATGCCCTGCGATTGCCCCCGCCACCCTCACCCCTCGACCCCAAGAAGCACAAGAGTAACCTGTCTCTGTCCGAGGCGCCCCCTAAAGGCCTGGTGCTACGGCGCGGGAGACAGCCCAGCCCAGAACTACGCCACGCCACCTCTGACGACAACCTGTCCAGCAGCACGGGAGACGGCCCCGCACCCAACGCCACGTGGACACGGCCACGGAACCGCCAGGCTGTCAAGAACCCCGCCCCACGGGAACAGGACTTTGAGGGTCGCAGACGCAAGAGAAGATCTCGATCATTTGAAGTCACAGGACAAGCAGTGAGTTTTCGGATAAAGGAGCTTTTTCATGAACATCTGTGTTAAAGGATGAATCTCACAAAAACCTGTTCGAGTCACATTTCCCCCCAAAATCTAAAAATCTGAGAAGTTGTATTTTGCATAAAGAAGATTAAGTGCATTTATGGACCATTAAGGTTGTTTGCATTGACCTTATTTTTTTGAGAGTTAAGCACATTTTGTCTCAAAATTCTCATTTGTATAATGTGTCTGGATGTTTGTTTGTTTGTTTTAGTTCAAAATATCGAAACTATTTCAACACTTTACTATTATTTTCAAAGATGATTCTCATTAGAAGAATTATTCTTAGTTTAAATAATTTTAAATTAAATCAGAAACACATACTATTATGTACATTACCATTCAAAAGTTTGGGCTCAGTAAGAATTTTTTTTTAATGTTTTTGAAAGAAGTCTCTTTCAAAGGCTGCATTTATTTAAAACTACAGTAAAAACAGTATTATTGTGAAAAAATATTACAATTTAAAATATTTGTTTTCTATTTACATATACACAAGATCCTTCAGAAATCATTCTAATATGCTGATTTGATGCTCAGGCAACATTTCTTATTATCAATTTTGAAAACAGTTGTGCTGCTGCTTAATATTTTTGTGGAAAGATTTCTTCAGGATTTTTTGATGAATGTCAAGTTCAATAGAAAAGCATATATTTGAAATAAAAATCTTTTGTAACAATGCAAGTTGTTTGCTAAAGTCTTAACTGTCACTTTTGAACAATTGAATGTGACCTTACTGAATAGAAGTATCTTTCTTTAAGTGAAAAATCTTACTGACCCCAAACATTTTTCAACTGTTGTATATATTTAAAAATGTAAATAATATGCCTTTTTGCATTATAGTAATTAAAAAATGTGCTTAACTGTCATGAAAATAATAACATAATGCAAAAAATGTTTATTGGTGCTAAAAATAGGCTTCAACACATCATTTCTCTATAATCTTTATAATTGTTCTTGACACAGTCTTTGTATTTATATATGTATTTGTTTAGTTTAATTCAGACTAATTTCAACAAACTCAGATTTTTCTCCACCCTGCAGTTGTCTCAGGCGAAGAACACCAGCCAACGATTTCGTCCCCTTGACAGCACTTCTGATCCCCACCTGCACATTAACGGTCACCCCCCGGCCCCCATCCTGCGTCCCCAACACAGAGCCCAACCTCAGCTTGCTAAAGCTCGACCCTCTCACAACAGCCACCAAACAGGTCTGACATCACAATTTTAGTCTTCTTTTAGTGATAGAAAATTAAAAGACAAAAAATATATTTACAACCTTGACCATTTTATACATGACTGCAAGTTGCATTTATCACAAGTTAAACCTATTTTGCATTGATCCAATTTGCATTCACTGTAGACCAGTGAGATTCAAAATGATTTCTTTCTTTGAAATGCACAGATGAATTGTGTGCAATGTGATCAGGAACGTGTATTAAAGGGGACCTATTATGATTTTTTACATTTTTAACTTTCTTTAGTGTGTAATGTTGCTGTTTGAGCATGGAAAATGTCTGCAAAGTTACAAAGCACAAAGTCACTCCAAAGGGAGTTATTCTCTATCAGTGCGCACTGTTTCTGAATCCCTGAAACACCTCGATTGTAGTCTTTAATTTTCTTCCAGGAACGTACACATCACTATATCTCCCATTTAAATAATTCCCACCCAAGGCATACTAAAAAAAAGGGGGGCCAGGCCTGGTTGAGTTGTGTTAGCAGTGTGTTGAAACTCTGGGTTATGGTAAGGGGTGTGACATTTTTTTAAACACACTCGAAGTGGTTGACCAATCACAACACACCAGCCGACCATTCAGAGCACATTGCACTTTTCAGGAGGAGGGGTTTCAAAGAGCCCTGAACTAAACAGTGTTACTGATAGACTGGGAAGAAAGGTGCTGCAACAATGAATTTTAAAATAAAATTTGTGAAAAATAATGTTTTTTAAACATTCAAGCATGAAAACCTATTTTAGTAGACCCACAAATCAAAAATAAAGACTTTGCAAAAGGGCATAATAGGTCCTCTTTTAATAAATCTTGATTTCCTGTTGATTTATCTCCATTCATTCTCCACAGGATCAACAGCAGATGTCACTTCCTCCAACCTCCCCTCATACCTCATTAAGCGTGGCCCCCAAACCAGGCAACTTCAGCCCCTCCTGTACGTCACAACCACTGGAGCAGGGGGCCAGCGCACCCGCAAACACTGAAGATATAGACTGTATCCTCTCGACCCCAGCATCAGCACTACGGAAAACTTGTAGAGACCAAGTGGAAGGTTTCTTCTTCTATCCAAATGGAAGAGCTGTACCATGGATGAAAGAACTTGAATGAAAGAGCTACAAAACCTATTTTGCTACCTGGGTTTTTGCTAAAAATGCTCCTAGCTTTTCTGTGAAGACAGGTGACTTGCCATGTCTGCTTTTAATTGTTTAGTCCATTCTGTACGTGGCAAATCTGATTGTCATGAATTCAATGGCCTTGACTTATGTCAAAACTTCTCACAATGACATGCAAACATATTCCTTTAAAGCCCAGCCAATGCGACAGGGGATAAAAACCTGCCACGGATGCCTTCTGGTTGAATATTTATATCAGGCCTTATAGTGACAACTGAAATTATTTAAACAGTTCCCAAAAAACATATTCAAATCTGCAGACCTGAAATGGTGATGCTTGTTGTTTATGTGACTGAGGAGTCAAATATACCCCTCTCATTCCCCAGGGAGCAATATATATTTCACAGCTTCTGTGGTTGTGAAAGTATTAATCCCTCAGGCCTTGCACAAATTAATGTACTGTCACATTGCTTATGATTCATATGTCTGGCTTCTGTGACCGTTTCATTTACTGATGTCATTTTGTGTTTACTGTTAATAATCATTGTAAATTTGCCTTCACTGTCATGCAGATTTCTGCATAGCTGTTTTCTCTAAAATCCTTTTGGGTTTGTGTTAGTTTAGTACCAGATAAGGTGGCATATTTAATGTAGTTCATTATCCTCATTGGAATGTTTTTAATCAAAAAAAAAAAAAAAAAAATGGTTGCCTTTTCTTTGAAAAGACTGTATTTTTTTTGTTTTTCATAATTATACATGCATAGACACTTTTTCTACTCTTAATTTTATACCCTTTTTTGTAACCAAATAAATTTGATTGACAAAGTGATTGCAATAGTGTATGCATTGTACATCTCATCGTCAATATATACAGTGGTAACATTTTGTCAAGGTAAGTTTTAAAGACAGTATCTATAAGTTAATTGGACTTCATAGTACACAAATGTTTCACTTTCAGGAACATACAGTAGTAGTCCAAAAGCAAATGATCACTCAAAGTTCTGTATCTTTTACACATTAAAACAATGTTCCTGACTGCATTCCTGTACTGTCAGCACACTGACACGTGTATCATGTTTTCTTTTTTTGTTTGGGCATCCACTTAGTGGATATCAGGACTACATGTCAATATTTCAGTGTAAACTGTTTTCTCCTGTTTCCGTCCACCGAGCAAAACAATGCAAGCATAGCAAAATATCTAGCACAGTAGGCATTGCATCTTCAGGTGCAAGGGATTTGCATCTAAATTGAGCATACAGCTATTTAGAAAATCTGTGAAATAAATCAATTATTAACTATTGAGCACAGATAATATAATGTTATTAATATAATAGTCAGGGCCACATTAATAAAGTCCTCAACACCTCAGACCTGTAGGTCAAAGGCAGGCGGGGTCGGAGGTATTGTGATGATGTCAATCATAAACCCCAAAACCAATCAGCGCAGTCCAACAAGTTCTGAGGTTCGTGATTGGTTTGCTTGACTCCGACAAATCGTGAGTCTCGAACTTGTAGGGCTGCGCTGATTGGCTGACAAACTGGTCGGTCCAGCTGATGGCAGCAGAGCAGAAGCGCAAGTAGTGTTGACAACGCCGCCTTGGATCTCTTCTATTTATTTTTTTTTATTTATTTCCTAAAGGTTATTTATTTGGAAAGAACAAAGCGAATCCGGAGAAAAGGAAAGACATGACTTAATGTATTTCATACGTAAGTGTACTTCCTTGTTTAAGCTGGAGGGAAAGCTGTTAGCCGGTTAGCGTTAGCTGTCAGTGTTTACACACCGATAGCAGCGAGCAAAACTCATTATTGTATCGACATCTTGCACAGTTGGCTCTAATATGTCATGTTCACTAGAGTAAAACCTATGTTAACTGTATTAAAGAAAAGGTGAAGGGGCGAAAGCCCAGCCCAGGCGTTATTGACCTGCACCGCGCGAGGACGCGCAACATGTCAGATGCACGCGCAGTAGCATATATATATATATATATATATATATATATATATATATATATATATATATATATATATATATATATATATATTAAGTATAGAAATTACTGAATTTTTTTGTTGCAAACTTTTCCTGGTAGTTAACAACACACTGCCGCACTTTGCACGCTCTTATTCGTTATTATCTGTAGTTACACTTTGTACTCACATTTCCCAAGGTGTCATCAGTCTTAACATGGGGAAACTGCAAACAATCTATGTTTGATATTAAATAACACAATGCCATAATTATTTTTGTCTTCTGGGGAACAGCTATCAAAAAATAAATAAGTATTCAGCTATTCTGAAATATGAAACTTATATTGATACCAGTTGTGGAATTTTAAATTAAGCCCACAACATTCATTGCGTCTACTGTACAATTTTTGAGTTACAGATTTACTTGATTAAATATTAATAAAGTCATCAAATAAAGTATGATATGCAATGCAATTCATGCTATTCATTATTAGTCTTTTTATTTTCTTTCTATTGTTTATTATTAATGAAAGATCAATTATTATGCTGTTGTAATCTTTTCTTTATATGAAAAACTTTTGAGCTACTGTACTGTTAAGACTTGAAATGCTAGTTCTCACATTAGAATGAATGGCTGTTAAGTAAAAAGCATTCAAAATATAAGTGTTCATCTATGCAAATCATACTCCATGAAGTTACCGTAAAGGTGAAACTGTTGTTCCATGTTGAATAGACAGTGCAGCGGTTTAATGTTGTTGGATGTTTTTCTTTAGAGACCCACAAATGGTAGCACTGTGATTCATTAGAATTTTTTTTATATCTTGGTTAATACACTGCATCTCAAATAGTATAGAGTAAAATATGGGATGATGGGATCATTTAAAAAAGGTCAGAGCAGAGGTTTAGAGCATCATTCTCACATGCTGTCATATCTCTGAGAATACTGAAGTTGAAAAGAAACACCCTGAATTTTGGGCCGACAAGTTTAAAGCAAAACTTCAAACCCATTTGTTGGTTTGGAATGAGAAGGTTCTGTTTTGTTTTGCAGCTGTGTCTGATCCATGTGCCAGTCAACTGAAGCATGCTGGAAGAATGCAGCCCATAACCAGAAGAGATGCCGGAGTCTGGCATCAGACGAGGAGCCTGCTCTACAAAAACCTGCTGATCAAATGGAGGACCAAACAACAGAGTCTCCAGGTGCCTTTCATCTGTCACTCAAACGCTTTCTTTTCCCTTCATGTAGGTGCAAATCTGTTTAAGCATTTGCACGTCGTCTATTCTGTGCGCTGGTATTGAACTCCTTCAGTAAATGCTTCTCAAGGAGTGCTTGAAGTGTCCACTTGAATCTGTTAAAGTCACCATGAAATCAACTGACAATTTTTATTTTGTATCGAATATTACAGTATTTATTATAAATTATTTATCAGTGCGTAGCCTTGTTTTATTTATTTATTTTTTTAATTTGTGTGCCTTTCTGATTTTTAATCAAAATAACTTGCTCTCCTTCACTCAAATGACATCACAGCAGTAGCAAACCACAACCATCCAATAAATTCCCTATGGACAAAATCAAGTCCTTCCCTACATTTGTTCTTGTTCGGGCAGCCATTTCATTCGGATATGTCACAAAACGGGAGAAAAGACTATAATGTATCATTTTACTTCAGGAGGATTTGTCCTTTACTAAGTGTATGTACATTTGATAAGTATCTGCTAAATGAGCATTCTAAAATTCCAATTACCCAGGCTGCTTTATAAAATCCGCTCCATCTGGATGAAATCCTCTTCTATCCACTCTGCTGACTCTTTACAACCCAGCAGGATTTGTATTCTCTGTTTTGATCCGGAAAGTGAAAAGGAACAATCCTACATCCATCATAAATCCAACTTCTTTCCCCATTTTCTTCTATTCGTGTGGTCATGTATTTTTTTATTTATGTAAGGTAACTGTCTTAAATGTATTTTTAATGCATCTCTGCTTCCTGTTGTTTCATGAAGGACCACATAAGAGTCTTTCGGAATTAAAAGGCTGTTAATGGATTAGTGTTCTGCCATAGTTAATGCTGTCAATAATACTTTTAAACCGACTTCGTAAAGGGAAGCTTGTCATGATCCATTATGGAAAGCGGTTAGAAATGGAATAAAATGAATTGTTATGCAGCAGTCATGGTTGGGCTTTTTTCCAGTAAGTGTCATCTCTGTATTGATTTTCCTGGAGGTGGAGATGCTGTAGCTAGTTGTATTGTGCTAAGTTATTGGGTGTAGTGGGCTTCATGCGTGTAGGTCAAACCTATTCAGTCAGTATTAGGTGTTAGTGATTTACCACAATGTGACACAACCTGTATCAGACTCAGATACACTACTATTCAAATTCATTTTTGTTTTTTGAAGGAAATCTCCTCACCAAGTCTGCTTGTTTTTTACAGTAAAGTAGAGGGTATACATTGACGTCATCATGTGCATACCCTTTGACGTCAAAGCTGAATTTTCATTACCATTTCTCTAGTCCTTAGTGTCACATGATCCTTCAAAAATCATTCTAATATTCTGATTTGTTGCTCAAGTAACATTTATTCTTAATATTAATGTTGAAAACAGTTGCGCTACTTTATAGTTTAGTGGGAGCTGATACATTTTGTCAGGATTTTTTAATGAATCGAAAGATCAAAAGAAAGATTTTTTTTTTTATTAGACATTTTTGTTGTATCCATAAAAAAAAAAAAAAACTTTACTATTGAATGGTAGTGTAAATTTGCAAAAACAGATTTATAATAGTCTAATCTGTTTCAAGGGATGTTTTTTTCAGTGTGGTCTTAAAATGAAATTGCCATGACCTTTTGCAACAAACATTGTATAGAGCGCTCTCCAGGCACATTAAAAGCTAAACTCATGTCATGGTCTAGCAAATGAACCCAGAGGGATGATCCCTCTCTGGCGCTCATGTATTTATGGCCTATATAAGGCAGTAAATCAAGAGCTGTAGCTTAGAGAACATGACAGTATGGATTTTTTTTCTGAATTACATGTTTACATCAGGTATATACTGTGTACTTTAAAAATGTTTTGTAGGATATTTATTTCATTAACTAATATTATTAGTATTTACGGTATTAAATGGTTAATTATATATAATTTATTAATTTTTATAATTGATTGTTGTTCTTTTTAGAACAGTATTTTTCCTGCCACAATTCCCTGTCAAATTTGAAGTGTTCCTCTTCTCTCTTTGCAGGAGCTGATCTTGCCGTTGCTCCTCCTGGGCCTCCTGATCCTCATCAGCACCCTCAACCCTCATGTCTCATACGGCAGTATCAGCACTAAGGAGCTGGAGTATGAACGGGACCTGTCACTCAAAGGTCTTGGCTACACCCCCATCAACAATGTCACCAATCACATCATGGAAGAGGTTGCACGGGAACTGCGTAAGGCACATTTATTGGTCTTTCTTTAAAAATGATTTTTAAAAGCCTCATTTTAAGCAAACCTCTAACTAGCATTGCATGGTATATTTGGTATGTTATTGAATGCTTTGCCCAATTTATTGATGAAGCAGCAGCATTGACTCTGATAGTAAAGTAGAACAATTACTGTGACTATTTGTTTCTTGGTGTTGATTCCTCAGCTATGAATGAGCGATTGGATATGTTCTCCACGGAGGAAGACTTGGAGAATGCCAGTCTCTATGAACCTGATGGCTACGTGGGAGTGGTCTTCTTGGATTCAATGTCATACCGCCTGCGATTCCCATACAACCAGCTTCCTCTGCCTAGTGACTTCACTGAATCCATAAGTGAGAATCACCTAACACTGATGACATAAATCCACAGCATCAATGGCACCATATTTAGCTTCTTTGGTTAAATGGCGACTTGCTTTTTAATGCAAATGGCATTCAGTTTATTACCATTTAGTCTGTAATGAAGAAACTGTTGAAGAAATAACACTTATGACTGGTATTTTTTTTTTCTCTGGTCCACAGCAAGCTGTTACACAAACTATGTCAACTGCCGTGCTGCCAACTACTGGTATTCTGGATTCGTACGGCTGCAGTCTCTCATTGATGCTGCCATTATACAGGTTTGAAATGACATGGATGAATAATGTATTGGTATTTAAGCAGTGTAGCTGTAATAAGCAGTGTGTGCATCTCCCTGATGAAGTCTAGGGTTCTCTGCATCTCCCTGATGAAGTCTAAAGTTTAGGGTTTTGAGCGGTAATGTTGGATTTTTATTTGTATTTTTTTAAAGCCACACATTCTCACACAGGCTGCATTTATTTGATCAAAAATACAGTAAAACTAATATTGTGAAATATTTTTTGCAATCTATAAGAACTGTTTTCTATTTTTTAAAATATAATTTATTCCTGTGATGGCAAAGCTGAATTTGTAGCAGCCATTCCTCCAGTCACACGAAACTTCAGAAATTATTCCAATATGCTGATTTGGTGATCAAGAAATATTTATTTTTATTATTATCAATGTTGAAACCCTTTTTTTTTTTTTCAGGATTCTTTAATGAATAGAAAGTTATAGGAGGAAATATAAGGTTCCTGGGGAGCTCTTTTGAGACCACTTTTGTTTCAATAAAAATTGCTTCATCCTTCTGCAGTTGAAGACAAAACGCCCGGTGTGGAACGAATTAAAAGTGCGTGCAGTGATGATGGGACATCCAGGTTCAGTGGAGGTCCAGAAGTTCCCTCACGCCCTGATCTCCATCTATCTAGTGCTGGCATTTACACCCTTTGTGTCCTTCCTCATTGTCAATGTGGCTGCTGAAAAAGAGCAGCGGCTGAAAGACACCATGAGCATGATGGGACTGTATGACTCTGCCTTTTGGTAAGTGTGTCTACTGCAGAACCAGAAATGAAGTAATTGTAATTCATAGCTAGTTTAAATATTGTAAAAATGATCAGTTTGTAAAGTTCTCTTTTGCTTTCTTTAGGCTTTCATGGGGCCTTCTCTATGCCGCACTAGTGACGACCATGTCCATTCTCATGGCTGTTATAGCAACCTGCACGCCCCTGTTCTCCAACAGCAACTTCTTTGTCATCTTCCTCCTCATTTTCCTCTATGGAATATCCTCCGTGAGTCCTAGCAACCCTTCTGTCACATCCAGTGACGGTCTGAACAATAGCGACTTTAGAGAGTGCAAATCTATTTAAA
Organism: Rhinichthys osculus; assembly: GCA_029959095.1. Lineage (NCBI taxonomy): Eukaryota > Metazoa > Chordata > Actinopteri > Cypriniformes > Leuciscidae > Rhinichthys > Rhinichthys osculus. The sequence continues at coordinate 7,607,186 of JARWKJ010000018.1, read as the reverse complement.
TGGGTGTTCACTCATTTGGCCTCATGTCTCCATTTCCTCCCACAGTGAGAGTAGCCATGTTAATGATGGGCTAATCTTCAGCTTCATACTGAATGTTATTCATTTTCGTTTTCCAAGGCTAAATTGTTTTCAGCTGCGTTGGTTTTCTGGTTTGCTGCGAGGGGTGTTACTGTACTGGAAAAATATCGGACAAAATGCTAAATATATTTAAAGCTTGAATATATTTATGAAAATATGCCGTTTTATTAGCCACAAAGTTGTTTCAGCATTAAAGTTTTTTTTTTTTTTTAAGTCAACGTGAAACTGCATTTGCAAGTGATTTTCATAATGTGACATTTCTGAATGGAGCAGATATAAAACGATTGCAAAATGCAGGGCCGGTCTTGGTTTTATCCGTTGGGGTGATTGTATCGTGAAAAGTGGGGTCTATGTGACTGATTAGGGGTAAATTATATGAGGACATAACACAATAAGACCAGGAATGTTAAGTTTTAGTTTGTTGACTTTTTAAAAATATTTTTCTACTTCCCACAGATTTTCTTCTCCTTCATGTTGACCCCTTTGTTTAAGAAGCCCAAGTTTGCGAGTACAGTGGGCTCCATGCTCACTGTGGTGTTTGGATGTCTGTCTCTTTTCACTGTGCTGATGAGAGATTTCCCCCAGTCAGCTGTGTGGCTCCTCTGCCTTCTGTCCCCCAGCGCCTTCTCTATCGGCATTGCCCAGGTAACACACTTTTACACAAACATGCTCCATTGTATAACAGCGATCTCCTAGGTTATAGGACCGTTTGCCAAGAAACGCATATGAGAACTATTTATATATATATATATATATATATATATATTTACATTTATGCATTTGGCAGACGCTTTTATCCAAAGCGACTTGCATTGCATTTCAAGGTACACATTTTTACATTCTTTTCAGTTCTCGGTTCATAAATATATACATATATATATATATATATATATATATATATAATATGTTTATTCTGTAAGGATGCATTAAATTGATCAAAAGTGACAGACATTTATAATGTTAAATTTCAAATATATGCTGTTATTTTGACATTTCAATTAATAAAATCCTGAGAATTTTTTTTAACACCGTTTTCTACTGTTTCTTGGCAACCAAATCAGCACATTAGAATGATTTCTAAAGTATCATTTGACATTGAAGACTGGGGTATGGCTGCCGAAAATGTAGCTTATATTTAAAAAATAAATTAAAATGGAAAATGGTTGTTTTAAATTTTAATGTCACAATTATACTGTATTTACTTTATTTTGATCAATTAAATGCAGCCTTAATGAACATTAAAAAAATTTGTGTTACAGTATACATAAAATAAAATGTATATTATGGCACTATTTTTGTGTGTATGTGTAGGTGGTGTATCTGGAAGCTCAAGGGGACGGCGCTGTGTTCTCCACTCTGGGCATTGGTCCTCACGCCCTCTATGTTCCCATGGTCATGCTGTTCTTGGACTGCATTCTCTACCTACTTATAGCCATTTACCTGGACCAAGTGCTACCAGGTGACAACTAGTCAAAGCATTTTGCATAAACTGGGGGTCTTCACGGGTCCACTTGATTCCAAAAATCCGAGGTCCGACCCGACGCCGCGCTCCACATAAATTGCGCTCTGCAAAATCCGACCCATTAGAGAGGATGAGAGTGTGGATTTCGTCTTAATATTAAATATATATATATATATATATATATATACATTTTCTTGTCATTTGAGATGAAACATAATGCTTATGAGCGGTTTATCTTCTCCGAGGTGCTTGCCCAAGCAGAAAAACGATGTACTCTTGCCAGATCGATTACAGAAAACTATCGATATTCAGGCCAAACTAATCAACTAAATAAAATGAACAAAAATTAAACCATGTCTATATATTTTTATGTTTTTCCTCAAACAAAACAATTTGTGAAAATCCACAGAAAACATTCTCCTACATTTTTGGCATTCACAAATCCGACTATATGCTACGTTATCTGGTCACTTGGGTTAAAAAAAGTAGCTAATATAAATGTTATGAAGATTACAAATAAGGTGGGAAGATGGGCATTCTTTTAAATCTACACCTGCCATATTGTTTCTTATTTGTTGTCTCTGATTTTGCTCTGTGTCATTCCTGATTGAAAAAGTCATCTCTCACAATCGTGCAGACATCACTGCTTTTTACACTCGGGTCCAGTAAGGTTCGAAAAGAAATTGACGTCGGACTTGGATCTAATTTTATAGAAATTGGGTCGGGTTTTTCTTTTTTTCTTTTTTTTTTTATACACGTCGGGTTCGGGTAAGAAGTGATTCAGGTCGAGTACAGATTTCAGGATCCAAGAAGACCTCTACAAAAAAAACAAAAAAAAAACAAAGATAAGTTTGGTTAGAGTTCCAGTCCTTAACATTGTTTATATTCAGACAACGTATGCAAATTTTTACCATTGCAAATTCATTTGCTCAGCATAAAAAAAGAAGCTTGTTCGTTTACTGGACAGTCACTGGACAGTTAGTGCAGCTCCATAAAGTATTTTGTTTTGTTTTTTTGCATTAGACAAAAATAATTCCTAAAACAAAGATGCCACAAGCACACTCTTGAAGCTGAACGCTTAAGTAAACACAAAAGTTAGTTCTGAGAAAAGGTTTAACAGCATTTGCAAATCCCAAAACATAAAATTCATACATTATGTGGCTACACTAAAGAATGCACACACAAATATTTGTTAGTCATCATTTTACTGAGATGGAGGCGTTTTGTGAGCTTCTCACTTACATGACCATTTCTTCCTTCAGGCGAGTTTGGCACAAGGCGCTCAGTGCTGTACTTCCTACAGCCATCCTATTGGTCAAAGCGGAGGAAGCGCTATGTGGAGGTGAGCTCTGTGTACGAGGGCGAGGTGAACGGAACCCCTGTGAATGATGAATCAGTGGAGGTGGTTTCTCCTGAGTTTAGAGGCAAAGAGGTTATCAGGTACTTTACTCCTAAAATGGCCAATGTCTATTTTAATTCATTAATCAATAGGGGCTCTCCGATCCATCGACTGCATATCAGTATCGGCCGATAATCACATTCTCTGACTAGTCTTAGTCACTTAATTTGACCAATCTCACGGACCGATCGCAATTTAATGACGTAAAAAAAAAAAAAAGGCTGAGGCTTTTGCACCACGTTCTGCATTGTAACCATGGATTGCGGAAGTGTTGGGGCCACCGCTTTTTATTCAGTCAAACACTCTGATCACTTGTTTGGAGAGGTTTTGGACTTTTGATAAAAAGGCTACCATGATTCCAAATGCCATAACTTTTGATTTCTTTAAGATATCAACACAATATTTGGCCCAGATGCAGTTGACCTGATTGTGAACGAGTCCAAACTTGACTATACGACCTTATGTCAAGCATGAATAATAACAAAATAAATCAATACGTTGCATCACTTTTTTGTGGGGTTTTCTCAGCAGTTTTAGGCATAGAACCTCCAAATATGATCAAAATCTATTTTCTTCAAAATGTCAAAGGTTTTCTATCAAATGAGACTATGTATTTTAATATATATAATATATTCTAGTTATAAGCCATTTGAGATGTGAAATCAATAAAAATGTCTTCAGTGTTAACAGTGCTTATACATCACTTATATAAAGCTTAAAGGATCAGGATCGGTATCGGCCGATCATGATGACTAGAAATCGGTAACCGGTATCGGCTGCAATAATCCTGATCAGAGCATTGCTATTAATTGACCTCAATTTAAATATTTTACAAAAATAAATTATTAAAAATCCATGCCCGCCTGATTCTTTCATGAATTTTTGTTTATTTATTTTGTTTTATTGTTTATTTTTTTTATCTAGAAACTACAACGGCCAGTCAGTGTTGGTGGAAAATACAGTATATATATATATATATATATATGAATATGAATGTTGTTTAGTTCTAGGTTGTTGGGGTTTTTTTGTAAATATGTTGTACCTTGGTTTTCTGAAATCAGACCAGCGAAGTGATTTAGGGAGCAGTTTGGGAAAGGGAGCAATGTTTTTAGAGCTGATGTTAAAATCCTTCAAAGCCTTCAAAATCCTTAGAAAAGATTTGGACATGAAGAGAGCTGGCTTGCAGCCAGAATGGCCATTTAATATCCATCACATGCTTTCTGTGTTTATATTTTTACTCTTGTTAGGATCTGTAATATCCGTAAAATCTACAAGGAGAAAGACACCAAAGTGGAGGCTTTGAGAGGTGAGACTTCCCACCTGTGTCCAAAGCGTGACACTTCTGTATTTATACTTAGTCATTATTTGTGGATTTTAGGACTAAATTGCTTCTTGTTTACTGCAGGTAAAATGCTAAGTCAAGACAAAATCCCATTTGCAATCCATTATACTTGTATTGTCCTAAAACTCAAAGTACACTTTATTGGTACTAGTTGTATTATGACAAGAGACTTCTGGTTCTGACGTATAGGTGTATGTTTTGTGTTCTACTTTTGATCTAAAGGTTTGACTTTTGACATCTATGAGGGTCAGATCACAGCCCTGCTGGGTCACAGTGGAGCAGGAAAATCCACCCTCATGAACATCCTCTGTGGCATCTGCCCCCCTACAGAAGGTCAGACATGCGATGCATAGATGCTAGTTTTGAAAATTACTTTTTTATAAACACATTTACCTCTACCTGAGTGCCTGGAAAAGATTAAATGTTGTACTGCTGCCACACACTCTGTTATTGTGTGTTTTACGCATAGGCACAGCAACCATCTATGGCTCTCCAGTGGCCGAGATCGCAGAGGGGGCCGAGATGAAACAGCTGGTTGGTATATGCCCCCAGTTCAACATCATCTTTGATGTCCTCACTGTAGAGGAACACCTGAGGATCTTTGCTGCCATCAAAGGGATCCTGCCCTCTGATATTGACGGTGAGGTAGGAACTCCCAGTGGATCTAGAGACATCAGCTGACTTGATGTTGTATGGGAAATTCAAAAGCAAACCATGCACCAAGAGAGCTGATTTGACATCAACTCCACCCTGCATATTTAATTGTGTTCATTATAGAGTGAAACAGTGACCATACACTTTTCAGTGTTCTTGGTTCTAGAAGTATTTTTTTCCATAGTTTTTCTCCATAGGTACCGTTACCGTTCAATAGTTTGGGGTCAGTACGATTTTCTTTTTAATTGTTTTTGAAAGAAGTCTCTTGTGCTAACCGAGGCTGCATTTATTTATTTATTTTTATCAAAAATACAGTAAAACAGAAATGTATGTGTATATGTGTAATATTATTATTAAAATAACTGTTTTCTATTTTAATTAGGGCTGTCAAATGATTAATCGTGATTAATCACATCCAAAATAAAAGTTTTTTTTACATAATATATGTGGGTGCACTGTGTATAATTATTTTATATATATAAATACACACACATGCTTGTATATATTTAAGAAATATTTTCATGTATATACTGTATATAGATTTATATATAATTTATATTATATATAAATATAAATATTTTATATATAAATAATATTTTTTTCTTAAATATACATGCATGTGTGTGTTTTTATATATATACACAAAATAATTATACACAGTGCACCCACATATATTATGTATAAAAAAACTTTTATTTTGGATGTGATTAATCGTGATTAATCATTTGACAGCCCTAATTTTAATATAATTTATTTTAATATATTTATAATTCTTGTGATGGCAAACAAAATTTTCAGCATCATTACTCCAGTCTTCAGTGTCACATGATTCTTCAGAATTCTTTCTAATATGCTGACTTGCTGCTCAAGAACCATTTCTTCTTAGCAATGTTGAAAACTCTTTACTCTCACTTTTGATCAATTTAATACAGCCTTACTGAATAAAAGTATTTTTTCAAAAAACAAAAAAAATCTTACTGACCACAAACCTTTGAATGGTAGTGCATTTAAAAAAAACCCGCAATAAATCCAGCTCCATCCAGTTAATAGATTGTGTAATCTTTGTGTTTTGATGTCCTTTCTGGTTTAAGTTATCTCTCTTTTTAAGGTGAGGAAGGTTCTAAAGGATCTGGATTTGGAAAAGATTATGGATGCCCAGGCGAAGAACTTGAGTGGAGGCCAGAAGAGGAAGCTCTCTGTGGGCATAGCAGTTCTCGGAGACCCAAAGGTAAATGTCTGACCACTTATACCGGTGACTTTCTTGATCCACTTGCTTATTTATCCCCCTCCATCGATGTCTGTCTTTTTGCTTATGAATCAGGTCCTCCTTCTTGATGAGCCTACGGCTGGTATGGACCCAGTGTCTCGGCACCAGGTTTGGTCCTTACTGAAGAGCCGTAAAGCAGGCAGAGTTACTGTACTCAGCACTCATTACATGGATGAGGCAGATATACTTGCAGGTACTTTTCTCATTTTTCTCTTCTCTTCCATCAGTCATCTCTGTCTCAATCTCACACACCTCTGTGCGTTTTCTGTCACTCAGATCGTAAAGCTGTCATCTCTCAAGGACAGCTGAAATGTGTTGGTTCCTCTTTGTACTTGAAGACCAAATGTGGGGTTGGCTACCATCTCAGGTCAGTTCTATGTTAAGAGAACTTGTTTTTATTTTTTTGTCACCCAGGACATTACTACATTAACGTTGTCGTTCTAAACCTCCTGTAGAATGTCTGTGACTGAAGGCTGTGAGGTGGACAACATCACACCACTGGTCAAGAATCATGTTCCCAAGGCTCAGTTGTCAAGGCAGCAAGAGGCTGAGCTTACATTCACGTTGCCTTTCGAGAGCATGGACACTTTCCCAGGTCTTGTTTCTATTTGCCCTCATGTCACCATCTGCTATGTGTCATACTGCCATATGCCCTGCGGAGCAACCGATTGTGTCATGCTGTCACCAGGACTGTGGTGGCGTTTTATTGGGGCAGTTTTATTTAATTGTATATAGATTTATTGTCTGTAGTGTTGTTATACTAAGTCTGTGATGTTAGTTGAGTGTTTACTTCAAGCTTAGTTTGATGTACTCCTCTTCATGTCATTCCAAACCTGTATTACTTTCTTTTGTCTAGCACAAGGTGTGTGTGATGTTTTTTACTCATTATATAAACCTGAATGTTTTTCGAAAATTATTTGTTCCATTTGAAGAAACAATATAATGTGGATTTGGAATGACATGAGGGTTAGTAAATTATGACAATTTTCTTTGTCTGAACTTGGATTCTTTTAGGAATGCTTTTGGTGTTTGTGATTTAGTTATCTTGTTCATTAAGCATTTGTACTCCAAAAATATTAACAAATTTTATGGTTCCTACTCCTCATGACTTTCACTCACGTTGCATTTCAGGGCTATTTGCGGAGCTAGACTGTCGACCTGACCTGGGTATCATTAACTATGGCGTCTCCATGACAACGTTAGAGGATGTATTCCTGCGCCTAGAGGCAGAAGCAGAGGTGGATCAGGCTGGTAAGATAACCACCTACCTAAACCGCTTCCAACCATCACACTTTAAAATGAAATGGGGGGGGAACGGATCAGTGTTACAATGAACCTGCATAGTGAAGTGCTCAAGATGTATAACACCCACTCTATCTGTGTGTTCCTTCACTGGTAGACTACAGCGTGTTTAACCAGGATAAGGTGGAAGAAGAGGGAGACTCATGCTCTCTGGATGACACGGACCAGAGGCTGCTGACGTTTTCAGACAGCAGGCAGGATGCAGTAACCGGTCATGCCCTCTGGAGGCAGCAGTTTAGCACTGTGGCCTGGCTGCACATGCTCAACCTGCAGAGAGAGAGAAAACCTATTATATACAAGTGAGAAAATGCTAACAAGTACTAGTTGATCATGTTTGCATTTCAGTAACACGCATGCATTTACCGCACAGTCTTGTATTTTAGAGTGTATAAATAAAGCCTGTACTGTTTAATTATTGCAGCAGAGCTGATATGCATGCACCGGTGACCGTGTATATATAATAATGATAATATACACTACTGTTCAGAAGTTTGTAAATAAGTTATTTTGCTGTGATCATATGACGCTGGAGAGTGGAGTAATGGCTGCTGAAATTCAGGAAATTCATTGCCATCACAGGAATATATTAATTTTAAAATATCTTAAAATGGACAACACTTAATTGTAATAATATTTTACAATATTTTCAATTCAGTATTATTGTATTATGGATCAAATAAATTCACCCGTGTTGAGCATAAGAGATTTGTTTTAGAAACATTAAAATATCTTACTGTGCCCAAACTTTTGCAATTATATTTATATGGAACGTGACCCTAGACCATACTCAAAGCCATACCATTACAATTGATGGGGACTGGGGGAAATAAAGGTTGCTAATGAACCATAAAAGTATCTTAATTATCCATATGACTCAGGAGTTATACATAGACATAAGTCACTCTATTTCCATTATTTTCCTGTTGATCACTGTGAAGCTGCTTTGAAACAATCTGTATTGCAAGTATAAGGGTGACTTGACACTTCTGTCTTTTCTCTTTTGCTCAGTTTGACGCTGTTCCTGGTTTTCTTGTGTGCAATGCTGATTCTATCTGTGGCCACAGGAAACATTCAGATTCATTCTCCTGAAAGACTGTTTTCACCTATATACCTGCTGCGCCGCAACGAGGCTCCTCATAAATACACCAGCAGCTTGCTTGTGCAAAACTCCACCTGTCAGTAACACTTCATACACATAAAGCTTTTTTGAGGATATTTCAAGGCATTGTTTTTGTTCAAATAGATTTGATGTAGATTTTTTGTTTAATGTGAAATATGTGTTGTGGTAGATTCTGACCTGACAGGGTTCATCCACAATCTGGAGTCTCAGAACATTAAAGTGGAAATGATGAAAAAAACAGACTACATGTCTGCTGCACCTGTCAGTGCCGCCATCAACGTGACTGGATCCGGTAAGGTGAGTGAGAGAATTCCTTATCAGTACAATTGGTTAATCTCTCTACACTTTTACACTCCATAGTAATGGATGGATTTTTTTCTAAAATGATTTTTTCTATTGAAAAATAATTTAAACAGATGCTGTTTCTCTTTGTGTGAATTCCAGGATTTTACCTACATTTTAGCATTTAACAGTACCACCGTGCACTCCTTGCCCATGGCTGTCAATGTGCTCAGTAACGCCCTCCTCAGGGGCTTTAACGGCACTGGACACATTAGAACATGGACTAAACCTTTTGACTATGTAAGTTCAGTGCATTAATACGCTGAAGTTACTGTACAGACACTACTATGGTTTCTTGTGAGTGTCTATAGTTGTATTCTGTCTGCATTTTAGCAAATCCCAGATAAGACGTCCTACGCCCTGGTTTACATTGAGGCTGTAATTCTTGGGATGCTGGCTGCTGGGATGCCAGCCTACTTTGCAATGGACCACACAAGAGACAGAGAGGTACATATGTAGGTTGTAACTTCATATAGTAATGGTTTGACTCCAAACTTTTAAATAAAAAGCCAGTGTTTTACTTTTATTCAGCAATGATGTATTAACTTGATCAAGAATGACAGACTTATACATTGTTTCAAATAAATTCAGCGTTTCCATCACAGGAATAAATGTTCTGTTTTCTAAAAATGCTATTTTAAAATGCAGTTATTTTAAAATATAATACTGTTTCACAATATTACAGATTTTTTTTTTTTTTACTGACTTACTGATCCCTTACCCATAATCACTTGAATAATTTGAGGGTGCGGTAAAAGCTTAATTTTATCAGAATGTCCCTAAAATGTTATTTCAGAGTTGTTCTACATTGAATGCAACCACTCTGTTCTTACTGTATTTGTATCAGTTGAAGTGTCGCTCGACCCTGAGGATCTCTGGTCTTGTACCTTCGGCGTACTGGTGTGGTCAGGCAGCGATTGATGTCCCTTTCTATTATCTCATCTTAACCTGTATGACCAGCACCCTGTTTGCCTTTCATTCTACAAACCTGCTTACCTCCCATAACATCATGTCTGTGGTAAGAAACGCTTCACCTTACAGCGATTTGCTGCCGCTAGACTTTTTGTAACATAGAAGTTGTTGAAGCTTAAAAAACAGAGCAGACAACTCAATAACTGTCTTTTCTCCATTTTCAGGCTCTGTGTCTGATTGGCTTTTCTCCAGCCATGGTTCTCTTCACATACTGCGTGTCCTTCATGTTTGTTAGAGTCCAGAGCAATAGGGACTTCTTCTCAGTGCTGTCCATGATGGTAATTAATTCTAATTTCATATTTGTATGGAAAAACTGAACATTTTAAATATCAGGCCATTTTGAAATTGTAATTCTTAATTAACTGGAAATTAATTGACAAAATAATCATGGGAATGCCTATAGTAAATAATAGTTTTAAATGTATCATTTTATTTTAATCATTGTATTTGAAGTATTTAGCTCCAAGTCACAGGAAGTCATTGTTCTAGGGGTGTGTTAACCCTGAAAATTGTCTTTCAAATTCTGTATGTCTGTATGAGGGTATTAAAGATCTTCTTTTTTTTTTTTTTTTTGTCCATAGTTGTGTGTGGTTTCTGCATCCATAGTCCAGCTGGCTCTTGTGAATGAAAATTCTGGTGTCGCTCGTCTCCTGCACAATGCACTGTGTTTCTTTAGTCCACTTTACCCTCTTATGGGCTGCCTTAACTGCATTACCATGGTAACACTCACAGGACTTTATCTATTCAGTGTTTGAGAGCATGGATCAAATGCAGTCAATCAACTGAAGTGGAATTGAGCCTTATACATGTTGAAATGTCTTGTGCATTCTAGGCCACCTTCCTTCAGTCCCCTCATGATGATGATTTCCTGTGGAAGAACCTCTTCATCTCGGTTGTGGCCGTAAGTTAAATATGATTTTACATTCTCAAAGTCTGTTATATGCCTGTCTTTTACACTGAATCTTTGTTGTGGTTTTCATAGCCGTACATCCAGTGTATCCTGCTGCTCTTCACCCTGAGATGTCTGGAGATCAGATATGGAGGGAAGACCATGAAAAATGACCAGCTCTGCAGGTCTGACTTAATAAACTAAATGTCTAAATACATTTTTACCAAAGCCTCCAATCAGGAGTAACGTTTTGAATAACATCTATGAGCTCATATTTTGCCTGATTCATTAGAATTTTTTTTTATACAAATATTGATGTAGTTATTTACATCACATTATACTGTTCAAGAATATTAACATTTAAACGGGGATGTCCTATGAAATCATTTTGCTGGTTTGTTGTACAGTTATGCTACCATTCACTGGAACAAATTACATTTTAAAATATAATCAAATATAAAACGGCTATTTTAAATTGTTTCTCAATATTATTGCTTTTACAAATAAATACAGTCGGCTTGAACTGGTTTAGAAAAATAAAAACGTAAAATCTTACTGACCCCAAACTTTTTAACTGTAGTGTACTTAAGTAGAAAACATTTGCATGTTAATAATTGCACATACGTAATTTAAATATTAATCATAAGTGCAAACCAATGCACAACTTTTCAATGTTGCTTCCTATACACATTTGAAGGCTGTTTATTAGATCAATAAAGGTAGATGTCATATTAAGTGAATAAGTGATTTTATGCGGAGCTTATGACCTATTAATTAAGTTGAATTGCATATAAGAACATGTGGTTCAAACATTTTCAGCACCAAGTCTAAGCAGTAGTTACTAAGCACATAGTGTGAACTGTTCTAGTTTAAGTGCAACCTTATGAATGGCTGGTGCAACCCTATCCAAGATCATTAAGAAATGGAGCTTGATCTCTGAACTCTGTGTTCTAAAGGATTTCCTCCCAAGCAAAGAGCAAAGCTCAGCGGAACCCAGAGGAGAGTGTGAGTGAGGATGAGGACGTTCAGATGGAGAAAGCTCGAGTGAAGGAGGCGTTGACCTGTCAGTGCTGTGAGGAGGTACACCTCACTTTTCTATAAATCTTTTGTCACAAATCACATTGTTGTCTAACAACATTTGAATATAAACATTTGAATATTTTATTTGAAATATATATTTTTTTCAGAAGCCAGTGGTGGTGGTGAGTAACCTCAGGAAACAGTACAAAGGCAAGAGGGAGGCCTTTTCGCTCCACAAGAGAAGGAAAGTGGCCACTAAGAACATCTCCTTCTGTGTTCGCAAAGGTAGAATTTTTCTTGATTTGTTGTACTGTAATAATGATGTTAGAGAGAGCAAGCAGATGTTCATGAAAATTGACCTCTTCTCAGGTGAGGTTTTGGGTCTGCTGGGACCAAATGGAGCAGGAAAGAGCACTATAATGCACATGCTGTCTGGAGACACTGAACCCAATGCTGGACAGGTTTGTGCTCAAAGTTTAGCTGGTTATGAGTTATTTTGAACATGTGGCTTGTTCTGACTATAGTTTGAAACTGATTTTTAGATTCTGATGGGAGATTATGGCACAGACTTCCAGCCAGTGGAGAACCCCTTGGAGCATGTAGGGTACTGTCCTCAGGTGAACCCTCTGTGGCCTAGAATCACTCTACAGGAGCACCTGGAGATCTATGCTGCCATCAAGGGGCTGCATCAACGTGATATCCCAAACATCATTAAGCGGTACAAAATCGTCTTTAAATTTTTTTTTTTTTAAGGCACAACTTTTGCATTTTCATTTTACATTTATGCTGCCATTCAAAGGTTTGAGGTTGGTTAGCTTTTTTAAATGTTTTTGAAAGAAGTTTCTTATGCTCACCAAGGCTGATTTTATTTGATTAAAAAATAAATATGTTTTAAAGAAATATGCAATTTAAAGTAACCTGTTAATTATACTATTTTAATATATTTAAAATATAATGAATTCCTGTAATGGCAAAGCTGAATTTTGCAAAGCTGAATCATTACTCATTTAATGAATAGAAATTCAAATGAACATGAAATAAAAATCTTTTGTAAAATTTTAAATGTCTTCACTGATCATCAACTTTGAGAATTTTGCTAAAAGGGAAAAATTACAGGCCTTAAACATTTTACTCCAGAGATTTTAAAATGCACAAAGCAGGGTTTAAATGTTGCATATATTTTCTGATTATTAATCACCACTGCTCCAACTTTGCTCCATTATTATTATATTAAAATTTCATTTTATTTTTATTTTAGAGTGACTCAAATTAAAGCATTTTTATTGACTGTGTAATGCTGCAAGTGACTGTGATCTGACCATTGCTGCAAATATTCAAGGGAATAAAATGTAAAAGAATTACATTGTCATGGAACAAATTTAAAAAAAAAAATTATAAAGGCACTTTTGTAGCCCATTAAGAGCGATTTATGGCCGGAAGATGCTCTCAATTCACCAGCCTTTGGCCGGTCTATTTTGTCACTGCTTATCAATATGACCATTTGTCTATCACACAAATGATACAGTATGACCACCATGGCAATTTTTAAATATTGTGTGGGCTGTCTTTGCAGTGTTGTGAGTGCTCTAGAGCTAAAGGATCATCTTTACAAACAGGCAAAAAACTTGTCTGCTGGGCTAAAGAGGAAGGTAAGTCAAAAATATATATAATTCAGTATAGAAAATTGAAAACCATACCTTGTCATGTACTGTTGTCATGTATTTTTTTTTCATGCTAGTTGTGCTTTGCACTGAGCATGCTGGGAAATCCTCAGATAGTTCTGTTGGACGAACCATCTACAGGGATGGATCCCAAATCAAAACAGCGCATGTGGTAATTTACTACATTACATTTCTGTTCACTGTTTTAGTTTTTGTATTGTGCATACTATGATACATATAGTCATTTTAATAAACGTGTAGTTATAAAACCGAGGGCTGCAAAAATAAACAATCAGTGGTTCATTCCAATAGGAGGGCAATCCGTGCTGCCTTTAAGAACAAACAGCGAGGGGCTCTTTTGACCACCCACTACATGGAAGAGGCGGAGGCTGTGTGTGACCGTGTGGCCATCATGGTTTCGGGTCAGCTGAGGTGAGGCTGGGACAGATAAATGCGTCAGTTAATGATGACAAGCATTGTCAAGCTAGTTCTTCGCTTTAGCATAGACATTTTGGGGATTTGGAGGAAGCAAGTAAAGCAGAAAAGAAAGCATGTAACGTTTTATGTTGCCCCCTGCAGGTGTATTGGCTCAATTCAGCACTTGAAGGGGAAGTTTGGGAGAGGCTACAGCCTAGAGATTAATCTCAGGGAGGAGCTCACGGGTCTCCAGCAGGTAGCGCTGTTGCACAAAGAGATACTGAAGATATTTCCCCATGCTGCTCGTCAGGATAGGTGAGACGTGTCTGCATTTGATTAGAAATTAAATCGACTCTTGGGAGATAAAAAGTCAAATCATAGTGAAGCACTAAACTGAAAATGCATGACATAAAAGTAGAATGTAAAAACATCTGGGAGTTAGTTTTTTTTTTTTTTAAGCATGTCTTGGATCTTTGCAGTTTTGCCACTCTGATGGTGTATAAAATCCCAATGGAAGATGTGAAGTCACTAGCCAAGTCCTTTGCTCAGTTGGAAAGTGGTAAGAAATGGACCCCATAATAACCAGAGGTTTTTGTGAAGAGTTAAAAATACTATTTTGATCATTCACCTTTGTCTTCACAGCTAAACAGAACTTTCACTTTGAAGAGTACAACTTCTCCCAGTCAACCCTTGAACAAGTATGTCACTGTTGGATCTCCTTTAAAAATACTGCAAAAAATGATTTATTTGAAAATCAAACTAACATTTTATTAGGATTTGTGCATCAAAAATATGCCAGTGTAGTAATTTTCACACCGGTAAATGAAGTGTGGGTGGAAATATAGTTTACGGGCATCACTTGATTCGTCCTGGTTAACTACTTACTAAAACGCTCCCACATGGTACTGGTACTTTTCTTTACTTCATACCTGTTAAGACTTCCGTTTTTCCTGGGTTTCTCCCGTTTTTTATCTCCCGGACCCCTCCTGGTTTGTTATTTCTCCCGGGAAACTCCCGTAATTTGCATGGCCCAAACTTGTTTATGAATAATCGGGCCAATATGTTTGTTTAATGTTGACCAGTTGGCAGATCTTGTATTAAATGCACTATATTCACACAATCCACACACCATATACAATTTAAATCCGTTTGTCATCTCAACCTGGCAACCTATAACCTAGTTGCGCAGTCGCGGAAAGCTTAACCCGAAAGCGAGCTGTCTGTCTGTATACATGGCCATACCATAGTTAATTGTATTTCTTTGAAAGCATGTACCTGTTTTTCAGGTTTTCATGGAGTTCGCTAAAGAGCAGGAGAAAGAAGAGGAGGAAGTCGGATCGCTTAGCACGACATTTCAATGGCAGAGACTGAGACAGGATGGCCCTATATCCATCAATCACGCTGACAGCATAGTACACCAGCTATGAGCCGATCCTGTCCTGCCTTCCCTGAAGCGTTGTGTCCTTTTCTCTCTGTCTCTCTCTTTCTATCACTCCGCATGTGCCGTCCTTTGCCTTAAGAGCCATAAACTGATGGGACACTCAGGACAATAGAGTGTGGAGACTCCAGTGGCCACTAGCACACACACGTGTGGGCTGTGATACTCGCTTTGGCTCTGGTACTGGCACTTGCTCAGATATGATCTGACACACAACTCGCGTGTCAGCTGTAGATGTCGAGCTAGACTTGGCAGTTCTTTTTTTTTTTTTTTATGAAGATATTTTATTTTTTAAATCGAACTTCTTAAACCTTCTTTTCACCCATTGTTGTGCATCGTGCTCACATTCGGTTGTCAAAATACACTACTTCAGTCACTGGGAAATTAGTTGCATGGAGCGGGTTCCACGTTATTGAAGCGGTACCAAAGTCTCACTCACATCGACACCAATACAGTGCTTTTTGGTGTCTGTAGCATGGTATATAAACTTGTGTATGTACAGCTATATAACTCAATTATCTATGTGTACTGTTGTAAGGTAAATTTTCAGACAGGAGAATCTCATTATGGCTGTGTGCAATTTTTCAGGCAGCATTAACACTGAGATTTACCAGCATGTAGTGGGCTGCTCTCGATTCTTGTTACCCTTTTTAGGGCGGAGTGGCCCTGCCGGTGCATGAAGCCTCTTCTGTCTCTGCTGCACCCGGGAGATCTCCAAGACTCCTTTCTAAAACACCAGCACGTGTTTCAGGCCTTCACACAGAGCTCTCCAAAGAAAAACAGGGCTAAGCACTCACAGCAAGCAAGCGAGTGGGTTGAAATCAAGACGATGTAGAGCTTCTCTCTGTCATCCCTTTTCCATCCCGTCGTCAGGTGGCCTTCCTATAGGAGCAGTTTAAAATCAGTAGCTTGCTCACAAGACGTACCATACCATGTAGCACTCCAGATTAGTTGCAAACTGCCGAGTGGTCTTTTATTTTATTTTTTGTTTGTTTGTTTTTAAATGAAAGCAACACTGCTTTATGAACTGTGAGCACTGAATGTACAGTGGTACTTTTTGCTGACTTTTCATGGTGAGCCATGGAATGTGGATTAAGTATCCAGTTTAAGTCGTCACTTTCAAAAGATTTGGAAGACTTTTGGGCTCATTTTAAGTTGGTTGGTTCTTGCTTAAGAGGGATAATCTTTTTTATGGTTTGGAAAATTTTTGATTAAACAAATGATTAAACGATCACCTCTCTATTTTGTGTAAGTGAAATCCCTAAATTGATTTCTCTAGTGCAAAGGACCGCATTGGTGAAAACTGTACCTTTCACAAATTAATCATATACAAAAATGTCTAAACTACAGGATTTTTTATTATTATAATGGGTAATACTTTTAATTAAATAAGGTTCTATGCATTAGTTAATGCAGTAGCTGGTTTGGAATACCAACAGATACTTTCACAGCATTATCATATATGTTCATTTTATATATATTTGGGCTATATATGGTACTATATATATATATTCCTAACAATGTGTTTTTTGTAACATTTTAGGTTTAATTAATGTTTTATCACCAAACATGCATTAACTAATGTTAACTAATAGAAGATTATTGTAAAGTATTACCAATTAAAGTTATTCTTTATTAGCGAGAGTGGGCTGCCATTCTCATTTCTCTCTCTTCATGTTGGTGGAAGCATTTAAGCTGATACACCAATGTGTTCCACTCTCAACTGAAAGTGTTCTAGTTTCAGAACTCTGCGTTTACACTCGCTGCATCTTTCTGGTGAGTTTCTGATATTCCTTTGTCCTGTAGATGTTTCCTTATCCAGCTTCTTAGCGATGGTGATCCAGAACTGTATGTTGTTGGCATAAAGAACTCTGTCCCAAGTGCTGGTTCTCTTGTTGGAAGAACTTCTGAAAGATGTTTCATGGTTACCCTTGAACAAATCTGTTGTAGATAGTATAATCTGAAAACTTAACTAAGTTGGAAATATATAGGTACTTTTAAATTTTCTGGACATTTAACCCTAGTTGAATGTGAATCGGTGTATAAAGTGTTGTGTGGAGCGGTCCGCAAAAATTGTAATCAATGCCAAGTTGGCAAGTTATGTGGACTATATGCATTTTATTTTTTGGCTTCATCTTCCTAAGTTTGATTTACAGCAAATCAAACTCTTGTTGTCTATTTTTAGAGATTCTCAATGCAACTTACGTAGCATTTAAGGTATCGCAAAGTTTTTAAATGAACAACAATGTCTTTGAACCAGATTTTTGGGAAATAATGATGGTTGGGTTGACATAATGGGGGAGATAATTGTCATTTTTGCACAAATATAGCCTGTCATGTCAGTAATGTATACAATTTTCTGTAATGTTTAACACTGACCAGTTTAGTCTGCTGGACTGGGTTGGAATGGGATGACTATATTGAACACTCTCTAACATCTATTTAACCAATACCTTTTTATTTCCTCCAAAGTGCAATATATGAATACTTGTGCGTGTGAGTAATTAATGCATTATGTAGACCGTGTCATTGCAAACTGCAATATTAATGTTGTCTCTCTTGTGATCTCAGATGTCTTGCAGTACAATGTAGCCACAAATCTATAATCTTTTAGAACGCTTTGCACTCTTCTCCTAGTGCCCATTTCCTGCCATTTGTATGCAAAAATTCTGTTTGAAAATAAATTGTTCATGACGTACATTTTTGGAATGTGAATAAGTTGCACATATTTCACTAGAGTGTATACGGTTTTATTTGATTTGTTTTTCACCACTGAGATGGTTAATACTCCAATTGTTATTGTTCCACAAAAAGTACCACAAGGGTTGAAATAAATAGGGTGAAACTTCACGGCTGCTGATGCTGTTTTGCCTTATTTTAAACTTGTGATCTCAGTGGAAAAAATAAATGTTTGAATTTTTGCTGTATACGCTTCATTCACCACCCAAAATGCAGTGAGTGAGCTGACCGTCAGCAGTTCAAACGCCTGTAAATCCAACCATGAAGAGTTGCAAGAGTTTCCCTTTCCTTAGTTTTTGCAGATCAAGCTGTCGATTTGTTAGAATTATTTGGTGTCTGGTTTAGAGTTTTAACTGGCAGTGATGATGGGGTGGCCAGAATGGGTCTTGATCTTAGTGAATATCCATATTCGCAAAGAATTCTTGCTTTTAGCGGCCCTCCTAAGAGTTTTTGATTAAAACCTGTTCACAAAACTCTTAAGAGCAAGTTTTACTAAGGAACTCTTAATATAAGACTACAGGGCTGAACTTGTGTATGATGTCACATTTTATGAAAGCATTCTCTAAAATCACAAATAGATAATGGAAGAGAAGTGTAGCTGTCAGAGGAGAAATGTATAAAGATGGAAATATATAACTATATGCAATGGCGTGTGTGTGTGGCTAATTCTGTTCAGATTCTATTCATTTTCCCCCCAATCAATTAAACTAATTAGTGGGTATATTTAAATTACATTAAAAAAAATGCATGCATATGCGATTGGATAATTCAGAACCACCAAAGATAAGACAAAAAAAGGCAAACTTGGCTATACATTTAAAACTAAGAAAACACCTTTGCGCTACAGGTGATATCTTTTAAAAGGTTGATGTCATTGCAATACTCCAATATATTGAATCAGTTGCTATGCAGATTGACAACAGCAAGCATGCTTCGGATAATTTCTTAGTTTCTCATCACCTGAACTAACTTCATCTGAACCTCAACCGAAATGCATACTTTTCCTGTTCAACTTTTTTGTGTGATATTCTTTGATGATAAATTCCTAAAGAGTCCTAAAACGAGGAGTGGCACGACCCTAACTCACGAGTTGCTCTTAAAGTTCCTCATTAGGAGAAACTGCCTCAAGATTTTGTGAAAGCATCTCATCGTCAGACAGGCTGTACTGGTGTGTCCTGATTGTATCTTACAGCTCAAAGGTCCCAGTTGAACAGGGAGATAGCTTAATTTCAACACATACTGCAAGTTGCATGTTATTTTCAGTCTGTTACATGCTAATAGTTCTCCGATACCTGCACTGTTTGATGAATTATGTGAAACAGGCCTTCAGTTTTGATGTCTCTTGGTTTGAAATTTGAAAATCTGCCAATGACTTACAATGACAATGTTCCAGATCCAAAATGTAACAAACGGTGATGGTGGCACTGCAATGTTTGCATTCTGTATAGTTCTTGGGCTTGTTTTTGTACATTCTTGAACTCAGTGGCATGAATTATGACAAAGCTGGCTCGCACTTATTTCCACCAATCGAAAACAAAACCTAAGATGACCTACATATGAATCATTTGTCTTATGCTGCATTGCAAGCTCTAGTTTTTACTGGCGTATATCCCCTCAAACCCAAAACCTTCCATGAAATTTTTTTGAAATTCCTCCAAATTCCAACACAAATGTATACTTCTGGTGTAAATTGGGATATGATAAAACTGTTATTTACATTTGACAAATTCATCAGTCTCCTTATTCATTTGCATATGAACCATCCTGCTTGGTCAAGGCACATGTCAGGATCAAGATGATTCCCTAACAGGATGCTGAAGTCTCCAACCTAGTGTGAATGAAGCTGAAGAAGTGTTTTTGTGGAAGTTCGTGTGGTAACACTTTACTTGAAGGGGTGTGCATAAGACTGACATGACACCTTCATAATCATGAAACTACCTTCATAATCATGAAACCTCCTTCATATTCATGACATGTTTACGACAACTGTCATTAAGTGTCATTCGCTCAATTATGAATTTTTTTTTATAAAAATATGACATTGTTTGAGATGTCTTGGTAATGACACCTTGACATAAACCAATACATCATAACCTGCATGTCTTTGTCATAACAACTTGACATTACCAAGACAACATAAATTGTCATAAATGTCATAAACATGACATAGCAGATTAATTATTAAACTTAAGAAACCACTTAGCTGTATGGGTTAATGTTACATTAAACTGTCAGGTGGTTGGTTTTGCCATTAGCTGTCATGAGGCCATTATAACATTTTAATGACAAATTCAATCTGTAGTTGAGGTCAAGAAAAAATATTCATGACATGGCTATAATGGCCACATGACAGCCAATGTCAAAACCAACCACATGACAGTTTAATGTAATGTTAACCCATAAAGCTAAGTGGTTTCTTAAGTTTGATAATTAATCTGCTATGTCATGTTTTTAACAATTTATGGTGTCTTGATAATGTCAAGTTGTCATAACAAAGACAACTCAAACAATGTCATATTTGCATTCAAAATGTCATAATTGAGAGAATGACACTTTATGACAGATGTCATAAACATGCATATGACATGTTTCATAAAACCTCCTTCATATTCATGACGTGTGTCGTGTCATGTCATGATTATGAAGGTGTCATGTCAGTCTTATGTACACCCCTTCAAGTAAAGTGTTACCGTTCGTGTTGATGTAGTTGATAGCCGTCAGTTTGCCTCAGTGATTGACACATGTTGGGCTACACCTGTGAATGATCCTCATTACTCTGTCCGCTGGGACCTCATCGTTGGAATGTAAGAGTTGTTTTATCTCCCTTTGTTTCGCTCTGTAAAGAAAATGCAGTTTTCCTAATAAATATATAAAGTGATTTTCTTAGAAAAACTTTAGGAATATTTTACCCAAAAATAAAAACATTTATTTACTGATTTGGAACCATATCATGGTGTGTGTAAATTATGACTTTCTTTCTCTTTTGTGTTCTTAGAAATTGGAATAAAAAATCTTGCTCAACCAGACACAATCAATTATGATTAATAGCTACACTTCTGTCGTTATGCTGAATGTTGCTTTGCAGCATTTTTGACCAACGCTTAATTTGTGATAAGAGACATCATCTTGTTTATTTTTCCATTTTGCAAATACAGTAGGAGACGTATCAGGTCTCTTTATCCATTTCTTAATGTGAAGATGTAAGTTCATCAATAACTCCCAGGACCCAACACTCATTTATCAACATCATGTTCGTTTGCATCCATAATACATTCATAAATTAGTTTTTTGTACCTCTGAGATTGTGTTTTGTTACATAGTACAAATACATTTGATCATTAATGTATAGAATTATATATACTGTATACCTTTTTGTATTTTGGGAAAAGTATTTCTAATGCTGTTCTTCCTGTGATAAGGGGTGCCAGTTTTTTCAAGTCAGAAGTAAAAAATTACTTTCTTTTAATTTACCTTAAACCAGCAATAGATAAGCAGAAACTGATATCAACTATACAGTATCTCACAAAAGTGAGTACACCGCTCACATTTCAGCAAACATTTTAGAGTATATATTTACTGTCCTCTGAAAATAACTCAACATGCAGCCATTATTGTCAAAATAGCTGGCAACAAAAGTGAGTACACCCTAAGTGAACATGAAAACTGTGTCCAAAGTGTCAATATTTTGTGTGAGCACCATTGTTAGCACTGCCTTAATCCTTCTAGGCATGGAGTTCACCAGAGCTGCACAGGCTGTTGCTGGGATCCTCTTCCACTCCTCCATAATGACATCACGGAGCTGCTGGATGTTGGACACATGGTGCTTCTCCACCTTCCGCCAGAGGACGCCCCACACAGGTGCTCAATAGGGTTCAGGTCTGGAGACATACTTGGCCACTCCTTCACCTTCAGCTTCCTCACCATGGCAGTTGTCATCTTGGCGGTGTGTTTGGGGTTGTTATCATGTTGTTCGGCCCAGTTTCTGAAGGGAGGGCATCATGTTCTGCTTCAGAATGTCACAGTACATGTTGGAATCCATGCTCGACTGTAGGCACGATTTTACCAATTTTCTTGGTACTCCTCACCAGTGCGTCGCCACACATGCTGGACACCGTCTGAGCCGAACAAGTTTATCTTAGTCTCATCAGACCACAGGACATGGTTCCAGTAATTCATGCTCTTGGAAAGGTTTCTTTCAGCAAACTGTGAGGCAGTTTTCTTTCAGCTTTCTTGTGAGGCAGCTTCAGAAGAGGCTTCCTTCTGGGACGACGGCCATGTAAACCGACTTGTTGCAGTGTGCGGCGTATGGCCTGAGCACTGACAAGCTGACCTTCCGCTTCTGCAACCTCTAAAGCATTGCTGGCAGGACTCATGCGTCTGTTTTTTGAAGCCAGCTTCTGCACCTGACGCACAGCACAAGGACTCAGCTTCTTTGATTGACACTTGCGAGGCTTGTTCCGAGTGGAACCCATCTTGGAAAACCTCTGTATGACCCTGGCCACTGTACTGTAACTCAGTTTCAGGGTGTTACCAATCTTCTTATAGCCTAGGCCATCTTTGTGGAAAGCAACAATTCTAATTCTCAAATCCTTAGAGAGTTCTTTGCCATGAGGTGCCATGTTGAATATCCAGTGGTCAGTATGAGAGAATTGTACTCATGGTACAAATTTTAACTGCTCTAATACAAGATACAACAATTCGTATGGTCCCATCAAGCAGACAAAAACATGAACATGATGAATAGGACATGTGGCTTTGCATGGTTAAACAATTATTATCACTAAGGGTGTCACTTTTGTTGCCAGCTAATTTAGCAATAATGGCTATATGTTGAGTTATTTTCACAGGACAGTAAATATATACTATACAAGCAGCACATTGACTACTTTAAAATTGTTGCAGCCCTTGGATCCAAAGAAATTGAGAGAGTCTCGACTGATGCATAAGGTGTCCTTTATTTAGTTCGCCAAACCAGCATGACGTTCTACCTCTTAGTCCATCACCTTAGCACCGTGAAAACTGTATTGAAAACATACATACAACAAACATTTCACACACTTAATTGTTTCACGGCTACAAACGTCATTACATAAGCAAACATTTAGGGTGACACAAATTACACAGCAAAATCAACTATATGAGCAAACAACATTACGAATTATTTATAATGAAAACATATCATACCTCGCTGCGCTCACCAAGGAATGCAGACAATATATAGTCCTTTCTTCCGTCATGAAACGGGCGTCAAGTTCTTTAAGTTCATAAATAAAACACACTCTCAGATAAAATCCATCTAAGCTCAAACACAGCTGCCTACCATTCACCCGCCAGCTACCATTAAAATGTTTATCTTCCCCCGTGCAAACTACGGTGCCACCAAAGGGACAAATTGCAAAACTGCAGGTGCACCAAATTTCCGGTCAATCACACACAAATGACATCAAAGCACATACAAAATACAAAAACATCTACACAAATGTTCTACCAATAACCCAACCCATACCTCATTCAATCAACAGCATACATTTACTCCACAGTGGACCTTTACACTCCCACCAATCATGTCATGATAATTGCGACACCAAATAAATCATACATGATTCTTAAGATCAATATTGGACAATAATTGTGCAAATAAGCATAGAGTTATGTTAATGTGATGGGTGCATGCATGTATGTGAACGTATATGTCACGGGTGACAAAATCGCTCGGCAAGCGGAACCCTCTTGAGAGTCCTAAGTTTCCCAGGGGAAGGTATTGTGTGCAACACGCCCCACTCCGGTGATGTAAACATGCCCGCACTGATTAGCGCTAATGCATTGCAGGTGTGAGAGAGAGAGAAGCGGCGCTCACACAGGCTTCCTGTTACGCAAGCCAGGATAAAAAGGGACCATTCAGAGAGTGTTGTTCGTTGACGTTCAGTGGGTTCTGGTTGATGTTCAGTGGGTTCTCGTTGATGTTCAGTGGGTTTGAAGTGCTCAGTGAGTTGGAAGTGTTTGAAGAGCGTAAAGGGTTGACTTGGAGCAGTGTTGGAGACAAGCTTCCTCAGGAAAACCGTCGGGGTGTGGAGATCGCCCATTTGAGTTGGCTGGATCAGAGTGATCGTTTGTGGGAAGTCTGCTGGACTGAGCTATCGTCTGGATTGGTGCTGTGGAAGGAGAGAGAAGAGATAAGTGAACTGATTTCACCTTATGAGTATTTAAATTGCTGGAAGAGGACGCAGTAAATGTGGATCTGATTGTTGGAAGAGCTATGTGTTTCAGAGTGTGTCGAGGAGGAATTGAGAGAGAAATCCCTCGTGGAGCGAGCGCAACAAACTGAGTGGGGCCTCTGACCAGCCTTAACGTGTGAGTGAATTGCAGTGCTTTTGCCTTATTGATGCACATTGATTTGTGGCTGTGGAATTGAAGTGAACACAAGTGTGCTGTGCCTTTGCTGAGAAGTGGCCCTAGCCCCATTTACACGTTGTGGAAAGTGATTATATCTGCTCCCCATTGGAAGTCCAGTGTGATACAGCTGCACTGAAGAGGGTACTCTGTACTGTGAAGGTCCTTAATTGTTATTTACTGTTTGAGCTCAAAAGCCTACAGCATCACTGGAGAAACGATCTTTTAACCCATTGTCTCCTCACTGTGAATTGAAGAGAGTACTGTGCAGATCCTTACCTGTTCCACTTACTGTTGAGTCCAGACGCATGCAGCATCACTAGTAACGTGCCCTTTTTAATCCATTGTCTCCTTACTGTGCACTGAAGAGAGTACATTGTACTGTGAAGATTCTTACCCGTTTTACTTACTGTTTGAGCTCAAAAGCCTACAGTATCACTGGAGAAACGATCCTTTAACCCATTGTCTCCTCACTGTGAATTGAAGAGAGTATTGTGAAGATTCTTACCCGTTTTACTTACTGTTTGAGCTCAAAAGCCTACAGTATCACTGGAGAAACGATCTTTTAACCCGTTGTCTCCTCACTGTGAATTGAAGAGAGTATTGTGAAGATTCTTACCCGTTCTACTTATTGTTTGAGCCCAGAAGCCTACAGCATCACTGGTAACGTACCATTTTAATTCATTGTCTTCCTGCTGTGTACCGAAGAGAGTACGTTGTACTGCGAAGATCCTTACCTGCTCTACTTACTGTTGAGTCCAGAAGCACACTGCATCATTTGGGAAGCAACCTTTTAATTCACTGTCTCCTTACTGCGAGCTGAAGAGAGTACTGTGTACTGTGAAGATTCTTACCTGTTCTACTTACTGTCCGAGTCCAGAGGTATACAGCATCACTGGTAAAGTACCCTGTTTAATCCATTGTCTTCCTGCTGTACATTGAAGAGAGTATTTTGTACTGTAAAGATCCTCACCTGTTCTACTTACCGTTTGAGTCCAGAAGGACGCAGCATCATGGGCGAAGTAAACCTTTAACTCACTGTCTTCCTCCTGTGGACCGAAGAGTACCGCGCACTGCGAAGGATCCTTACCTGCTATACTTACTGCCCGAGTTCGGAAGTCTGCAGCACTGCTGGGAAAAAGTAAGCCTTCAAACCGTTGTTCCATTACGGTGTGCCGATGAGAGTTCTCGGTACTGTTAATATCCTTACCTGTTCTACTTACTGTTTGAGTCCAGAAGCATGCAGCATCGCTGGTGAAGCCGTCTAGTGATTCGCTGGCTCGCCCCCCCCTGTGAACCGAAGGGAGAGCCGTGTACTGTGAATAACCCTTACCTGTTATTCTCACTATCTGAGTCTGGGAGCCTGCAGCACCGCTGGTGAACGAAGTCCCTAAATTGCCGCCCAGGGGACACCGTGACAGTTGCGACACGCCCGCCCGTGACAGAAGGATATCTAGAGGACAGTGAAGGCTATCCAATTGATGCCCCTTGTTTTATCGTTCAATAAAGATTGTTTCTCCTTTGAAACTTACCTGTGTCTCCGTAGTCCTCTGTTGTGTGCCTGTGGTGTCGGCTCCCCACGGTGGTGACTCAGTAAGAGAGGGGGGGGGGCGGTTGGTCATCCGAGCATTCCTCCCCTCGACCTGTGTGACATATACTTTATGACTATTCACTTTCAAGAAGCAGCACCAACTTTTGAATGGGCCTCTCTATAACAGAAGGTTTAGATGGAAACTGATACTTTCCTGATTTCTGTTCTCCAATTCGTATTTTGACTCTTCGCACTAAACCATCAAAATCCAGAAAGGTTTCCACTACTCGCCCTAACTGCCACTGGTTTCTTGGGAGGATGTCTTCCTTTACAATGACCACATCATTCACTTTGAGATTGCGCCGGGCCACGTGCCACTTCTGTCGTGTGGAAATGTTCTGGAGGTATTCCCTCTTCCATCGACTCTAGAACTGCTCGATCAAATATTGAACTCGGCGCCATCGCTTTGTACAGTATACATCCTCCCTCTCGAATTTCCCAGGAGGTGGAAGAGCAATTTTTGACTTCATTAGAATTAGATGATTAGGCGTTAAATGTTCAAGAGAGTTGGGATCATTTATTACATCTACTGTCAGTGGGCGGCTATTAACGATGGCCATGGCCTCGTAAAGGAGTGTCCTAAGGGAGGAATCATCAAGCCTACCTAGACTTTGAGATAAAGTAGCATCCAACACACCTCGCACAGTGCGTATCTGGCGCTCCCAAACTCCCCCAGCATGGCTTGCTGACGGGGCATTGAAGACGAACTCACACTGATGCTCAGTCAGAAACATTTCCAAAGCCTGGTTGTCACACTGTTTAAGAGCTTCTTTCAATTCATTCCTAGCCCCTATGAAATTCCTGCCTTGGTCACTGTACAGTTGGCGCACTACTCCTCTTAGGCTGATGAGACACCGTAAGGCATTGATAAAGGAGTCAGTGGATAGATCTTCTAACATTTCAATGTGGACAGCTCGAGAATAGAAACAGGTAAATATCAAGCCGTACCGTTTGTACTCCTTCCTACACCTTTTAATGACAAATGGTCCAATCGCAACCATCTCAGAGTGTAACAGCCAACTTAGCGGAAGCAATTGCAAGCTCTTTTAGTCTAAATCGTCTGCCTGTTCCTGAACCAACTATGTTTGCTGGTGATCCTTTGAAATTTGTTGACTTTCGGATGTTGTTCACAACTCTAATTGATAGGAAACCCATCTCTGCTAGTGAAAAAATGCTTTACTTGAAAAGCTACCTCTCAGGAGAGGCACGGAAGGCTGTGGAAGGATTCTTTTACCGGAGCTCTGAGGATGCGTATGAAGGTGCTTGGGCAGTTTTAAAGGACAGGTATGGAAATCCATTCATTGTGCAGAAAGCGTTTCGAGATAAGTTGATGAAATGGCCTAAGATTAGTCCTAATGACTCTCTGGCACTTAGAGATTTTGCAGATTTTTTAAAGAGCTGTGTAGAAGCTATGCCCCATGTCAAAGGATTGGCCATTTTAAATGATTGTGAGGAAAATCATAAGCTCTTGAGAAAATTACCAGACTGGATTGTCCGCAAATGGAGCCGAATTGTAGTGGAGCAGCTTGATGCATCTGGAGAATATCCAATCTTTGAACACTTTACTAAATTCGTACTGAAGGAAGCCCGTATAGCCTGTAATCCCATCACTTCTTCCTTCTTGAGCTCCAGCTCAGTAGATGAAAGGTTCCCTAAGAGGGCAAAAGCCCTCAGTACAAGTGCCCAAACAAAATATCATGCTTTTAAGTCAGAAAGTTTGTCTCCCTTCAAGCCAAAGCTGCCATGTCCTGTCTGTAAGGATGAGCTGCACGGCATTGCTAAATGCCCAGTCTTTGCTGCCAGGTCTATGGGAGATAAAAGGGTGTTCATACATCAAAATTATCTATGCTTTGGATGTTTGCGTAAGGGACATATAACTAAAGATTGTAAAACGCGGCATGTCTGTGGAGTGTGTAGTCGGCGCCATCCAACCTGTTTGCATGAAGAGAGAGAGAAGAGATCTGGCGAAACAAAGAGAAGTTCCATTTCTGATTCCACAGATGGACAAGCAAATCAGCAAGTCCGCAAAGTTTTGTCCCATGCTGTAATTCAGAATTCTTCTGCTAGAAGAGTAGACATCTACTATATCCAAGTTTCATTTATATAGTGTTGTCCCTTGAGTAGATATACTAAAATGTTTGCTGAGATACTGTATATATTAGTAAAATACTGATTAAACAATCAATAGGTAATATGACCCATAGCTACGCTTGTAATAGATGATGATGTATCCTTGCACCGTAAAGACAAAGATTTGTTCCTTACAGAGTAGCTTTTTGTGTTTGTGCTTGAATGAAATTCTTAGGATTCATTTGAACATTCATCAAAATATGCACTGTAATAAACAGTCTCTGTCTAAATTAAATCTATATTGCATCTATACAAGGAAGTAAAGCCATGACAGGTCAATGACAGATTAAATACCATACATTAATTGGAAAAACTGGTTTATGGTTATTGAGAAATCTTTTGGTTGCAGTCACTGTCCGCCTACATTGATCGAGAATATTTAAAACTGAGATGTGCAGCATCATCATTGTGTTCTGGTTTGAATTGTTGCACTGAGAACCACCGTAGTTCAACAGCATTTCATCTCAGGTAAAAATTACTTATTTTATCCCATCTCACTCTTTCTACTGCTTTTGTTTGACATATCAATTGTTTTGTGATATTAGCTCATGATACAGTATATACACATTTTCATTTGGGGTTAGGGTTTCTCTGGGATTGTGGAACTGTAAGTCAAATTTACTAAAATGAGTTCATTTTACTCAGATATTATTTATACTCAATAGCTGATTGTATTAAGCTGTACTCAAAATTAATGAGTTACATCAGATTTCAGTTCAGCATGCTTTGCTTCCGACATTTAAAGGTCTGCTGATCATTCGCTTTCAGTTGTCCCACAGGTAAAGTCGAAAAGCAGGGGTGACCGAGCATTTGCAGTGGCGGCACTGAAGCTCTGGTATAGTTTGCCCCTCTACATTAGACAGGCTTAAACACTTGCTGTTTTTAAATCTTATTTTTAGTCTGGCATTTGACGCTACGTGAGAGTTGCTTTTTTTAATTGTGTGTTATTGTTTTCTTCTGTGCTGTTGATTGTCTGTATCATTGATATGTGATATGTGTGTAGGCCTACAGCAATTTGATACTATATTCTCTGAAGGCGAAGCACTGCTACTTGGGGGAGTGATAACCGCAGCACCTGAGACGCGCACTGTGCTCCTCACCACGGCGCGTCTCATGGTGTGTTCACACCGAACGCGAATTAAATTATTACATACAAAGTCAATGCAAAGACGCGAATAGACGCATCATTCGCGCCGGGCGTTGCGAATGGCGCGAATTGGGCGACGCGTTTGCCGCGAATGTCTTCCGCGCAAGTTAAAAAAATTTGAACTCGAGCGAATGTTCAAGCGTCTAACTAGACGTGATAGACGCGTATTTGACGCTCTATTCGCGTTCGGTGTGAACACACCATAAGTCTGTTTGACGGACCCACCGCTAGCCTAGCTTTACACAAAGACTGGTTGTAAATGGTTGCAGCTAGCATACTACTCCAATTAAGTGACAAAATAACGCAAACATTTTCCTATTTACATGTTGTGATTTGTATAGTCACAGAGTGTACAAAAAACAAAGTCACATGAGAGACAGACATACTTTAACCATATAAATACTGGGAACTATATTCTCTGAAGGCGAAGCACTGCTACTTGGACGGAGTGATAACCGCAGCACCTGATGGTGTGTTCACACCGAACGCGAATAGAGCGTCAAATACGCGTCTATCACGTCAAGTTAGACGCTTGAACATTCGCTCGAGTTCAAATTTTTCAACATTCGCGGCAAACGCGTCGCCCAATTCGCGTCATTCGCAACGCCCGGCACGCATAAAGAAGGTCTATTCGCGTCTTTGCATTGACTTTTTGTATGTAATCTACTCGCACAAATAATTTAATTCGCGTTCGGTGTGAACACACCATTATAGCACGCACGGAGATGAAAAAAGGTATGTATGGACTTATCTACATTTACATTTACATTTAGTCATTTAGCAGACGCTTTTATCCAAAGCGACTTACAACTGAGGACTAAACCAAGCGAGTCATCGTGAAGAGGCAAAAGCAACGCAAGAAGTGCTCAAAATACAAAGTTCAGACATAGCTCGGAGTAGCATAAGCCAGGCAAGCGAGGATTTAGAGGAAAGGATTTATTTTTTTTTTATTATTATTTTTTTTTATGTTAAGTGCTCCCGGAAGAGATGAGTTTTCAGTTGTCTTTTGAATGTTGTCAGGGATTCTGCATTCCGGATGAGGGTGGGGAGATCATTCCACCAGCATGGAACCGTGAATGAGAATGTTCTGGAGAGTGATTTTGTGCCCCGCTGTGATGGTACCACGAGCCGTCGCTCATAGACCGATCGTAGGCTTCTGGTAGGGATGTAGACTTGTAGTAGTGAGTGGAAGTAGGAGGGAGCTGAACCTGTGGTCAATCTGTAAGCAAGCGTCAAAGCCTTGAACTTGATGCGAGCAGCGAGTGGTAGCCAGTGCAGAGAGATGAACAGAGGAGTGACGTGGGCCCTTTTGGGCTCGTTGAAGACCAGACGAGCTGCAGCATTCTGGATCATTTGTAGAGGTTTAGTTGCACATGATGGAAGTCCAGCCAGAAGAGCATTGCAGTAATCAAGCCTAGAAATGACCAGGGCCTGGACGAGAAGTTGTGTTGCATGCTCAGTTAGGAAAGGCCTGATCTTCCTGATGTTGTGCATAGCAAACCTGCATGATCGAGCTGTCTTTGTAATGTGGTCTGTGAAGGTCAGCTGATCATCAAAGATTACTCCAAGATTTCTGACCGACCTTGATGGGGTGATTGAGGATGAATCTAGCTGGATAGTGAGGTCGTGCTGTAGAGACGGATTGGCAGGGAGGACGAGAAGCTCAGTCTTTGCCAGGTTGAGCTGCAGGTGATGTTCCTTCATCCATGCCGAGATGTCCGCCAGACAGCTTGAGATCCGTACAGCTACTGTGGGGTCATCTGGTTGAAATGAGAGGTAGAGCTGGGTGTCATCAGCATAGCAATGGTAAGAGAAACCATGTGCCTGTTTGATGGGTCCCAGTGATGTGGTGTAAATGGAGAAGAGGAGCGGTCCGAGAACTGAACCCTGAGGAACGCCTGTGGTCAGTTGATATGCTTTGGATACCTCACCTCTCCATGTGACCTTGAAGGACCTACCTGTGTGGTAGGACTTAAACCAGTTGAGGGAGGTTCCAGTGATGCCCAGTGATGAGAGGGGGAACAAGAGGATCTGATGATTCACAGTGTCGAAGGCAGCAGACAGGTCCAGTAGAATGAGAACTGATGATTTGGAAGCAGCTTTTGCGACCCGCAGGGCTTCCGTGACTGACAGCAATGCAGTCTCAGTTGAATGTCCTTTCTTGAAGCCAGATTGGTTGACATCCAGCTGGTTGTTCAGAGACAGGAAGGATGATACTTGGTTAAAAGTAACTCGTTCAGGTGTTTTCGCAATGAATGGTAGGAGAGAGACAGGTCTGTAGTTCTCTAGAAGTGATGTGTTTAATGTTGATTTTTTAAGCAGAGGGGTTACCCGAGCCTGCTTAAATGCTGTAGGGAAGATGCCAGTGTGGAGGGATGAGTTGATAATGTGTGTGAGAGCTGGTAGAAGTGTGGGAGAGATGGCTTGTAGAAGGTGTGAGGGGATGGGGTCTAGAGGGCAGGTGGTGGGATGACTGGAGAGGAGAAGTTTAGATACTTCTTCCTCGGTTAGTGGAGTGAAGGAGGAGAGAAGGTTATTGGCTGTGGGAGAGGTTAGTCTGGGTTCCTGTGCTGAGAACTGACTGCTGATAGTGGTAGTTTTGTTAGTGAAGAAGTTAGCAAAATCATCAGCAGTTAAAGAGGAGGTGGGTGGTGGTGGAGGTGGACAGAGGAGAGAATTGAATGTCTTGAACAGTGAACGTGTGTTAGAGGCGCTGTTGATCTTGTTGTGGAAATATGAAGATTTTGCGGCGTGAACATCAACAGAGAAGGCAGAGAGCAGAGATTGATACCTACTGAGGTCAGATGTGTCTTTTGATTTGCGCAATTTCCTCTCCGCTGCCCTGAGCTTGGTCCGGTGTTCACGAAGAACCTCAGATAACCAGGGGTTAGAGGGAGTGGTGCGTTCTGGCCTAGAGGAGAGAGGGCAGATATTGTCTAAAGAAGAGGTTAAGATGGAGCATAAAGTATCCGTTGCAGTATTCACATCCAGAGATGAGAAATGTGAGGGTGAGGGAAGAGAAGATGACACAGCAGAGGAAAGATGGGATGGAGAAAGTGAGCGCAGGTTTCGTCTGAAAGTAAATGGTGGGGAGGTTGGTGGAGCATGGGTAGTGAGTTGTAGATTGAAAGTAATGAGGAAATGATCTGAAACTTGGAGAGGTTTCACCAAAATGTTGTCTGTGATACAGTTGCGTGTGTAAACCAGGTCCAGTTGGTTGCCTGACTTGTGAGTACCGGTGGTGATGAGCCGTTTGAGATCGAAAGAGGCTAGGAGAGAGATGAAGTCTGTTGCATACGGCTTCGCTAGGTGAATGTTGAAATCGCCAAAGACTACAAGTGGGATGCCATCCTGAGGGAAAGAGGACAGCAACACATCCAGCTCTTCTACAAAGCTTCCCAGTTGACCTGGGGGGCGATAAATAACTACAATATGGATCTTCATGGGAGTTGTAAGTGTAATAGTATGATATTCAAATGAGTTGTTATTGCATAGAGAAGAGAGAGGTGAATATTTCCAATTGTTAGAAATGAGAAGACCAGTGCCCCCACCCCTGCCCGACTGGCGAGGTGTGTGAGAGAAAGAGAAGTTGTTAGAGAGAGCAGCAGGGGTTGCTGAGTCTTCTGGGCGGATCCAGGTCTCAGTCAAGCCCAAGATATTAAGAGTAGAATGAGATGCAAAGGCTGGAATGAAGTCGGCTTTATTGACTGCTGATTGACAATTCCATAGACCCATAGAAAGAGTTGAGAGGTGAGTGTGAGTGTGAGGATGAGAGAAAAGGGCGCAGATAAGCAGTATTGCGCTGCCCTCTGTGCGTGGTGAGAGAGCGTTGTCGAGAGACAACAGGAATGTGTTGAAAGCACATAATGATAATGGGAAATAAGATAAAGGTAGGAAAGGGAAGGGTGTAGAAGATACTTTAAGTGCCTTGCAGGTGTCCTTGCTCGGTGGAGTCACGCAGGTAGAGTCGCAGGTCTTTACCCGAGTCGGTCTTCACACGAGGAGGCTGAACACGAGAGCTGAATGCTTCCGCTGACGCTTCCGCGACAGCGCGCACAGCGCTCTTGACGTTCTCGCCGAGTGACTGCTTATCTAACTCGGGGGGATAAGGTGAATAGGCTAAAGTCCCAAAAAGTCAGAGTGTTCCTTTAATAAAGAAATATGTTATCTTCAAATATGTGTTTTATTAGTTATTGTCATAAATCCTGTGGTTCTCCTCTGTTTGTCAGACCGCTGTTCTGAGCTCAGCTGCACTGAGGATGAACGCTGTGAAAAGAAACGTACTCGGTTACTAACGTAACCTCGGTTGTCTCTAGAGAGGGAACGAGTATTGCATAAGTTTAGCTTACGCTACGGGAAAGATTCATCTTCTCGAGATATTGAAGCCAAAAAATTATCCTTAATTTTGTATTCATTGTCAATGCAGTGCAGCTGCTAGCAGACCTAGAGCAGGCAGTCTTGCGTGCTCATTGGCTGCCCTGCGGGCATCTGCTGCAGCCTACCAGTGAGCCCCGCATGACGTCACGCCCAATGAAGGGCGCCTGCGCCTTCATAGGGTCATAGCCCGCCAGAATGGGCGTGGCTTAGCGTATAAAAGAAGGGGCTGTAGGCTGAATTCCCTGGTTTTCGTCGACTGAAGCGCAGTCGCTCGTGGCGCGAGCACGGCCGGTTACGCAATACTCGTTCCCTCTCTAGAGAGAACCAAGGTTACGTTAGTAACCGAGTACGTTCTCTTACGAGAGGTTCTCCCGTATCGCGTAAGTTTAGCTTACGCTACGGGAACTTTTTGTCAACGCCGTGCGCGCCAAGCAACCACCCATGAGTCGACGAGGTTTCTCGGGGAACCCAATAAGTGGAAAAATAAGGTGGCCAGCCACGCGGGCCATCACTCGTACATAAGCACACATAGGGAATACAGAGCAGAGTACTGGTCTGTATAAGCATATAGCACATCCCTACTAGTGCAGCTCAACCAGAAGAGCTGAGTCACGTGAGAGTGGTCTGAGCATGATATATCTGGGCAGAACGCACAACTCGCTTAGACTGACAGAAGTTTAGCCTGCAGGGCGGGAACTTCTAGGTTATAGAACCTGACAAAGGTAGACGGGGAGCTCCAGCCCGCCGCTACACATATGTCATGGATAGAAATGCCGCTGGACCACGCCCACGATGAGGCCATGCCTCTAGTGGAATAAGCCCTGATGCCCAGAGGGCATTGCAGACCTTTTGACGCGTAAGCGGCCGCTATAGCGTCCACTATCCATCTGGACAGAGTCTGTTTCGAGGCAGTGAGACCTTTGGTGCGCCCACCAAACGAAACAAACAGCTGCTCCGTGCGCCTGAAAGAGGCGGAGCGCGTAGTGTAAAACCTCAGCGCCCTGACCGGGCAAAGGAGATTCACGTCTGTCTCACTGTCTGACGCTGGCAGAGCCGACAGTGAAATGACTTGCGCTCTGAAAGGAGTGCCCATCACTTTTGGAACATAGCCATGTCTAGGTTTGAGGATGACTTTAGAGTCATTCGGCCCGAACTCAAGACACGTCGCGCTGATTGACAGCGCGTGCAGGTCCCCCACACGTTTGACTGATGACAGCGCGGTCAGAAAAACGTTTTTTAGTGGTAGGTATTTTAACTCCACGGAGTCTAGTGGCTCAAATGGAAAGGCTTTCAGGACCTCGAGGACCAAGGAAAGATCCCACATAGGAACCGACGGGGGCGCGGTGGATTCATCCTTCTAGCTCCCTTAAGGAAACGGATGACCAGCTCATGTCTTCCCAGTGACTGGCCGTGCGTCGATTCTGCGAACGCCGCCACGGCCGCCACATAAACTTTGAGTATGGATGGGGACCTCCCTTTATCCATCAGCTCTTGTAGGAAAGTGAGCAGATGCGCAACCTCGCACGTCCGCGGGTCCAGATCTCTGTCGGTGCACCACTTGGAGAACACCGACCATTTAGACGCGTAGAGCTCATCACTCTTTCTGGCAGGGTAATGAGTACCCGTTGATCAAACATGCATGCAGAGACCAGCGCTCTGGATGGGGATGCCAGATCGACCCGCGAGCCTGAGAGAGGAGATCTGCCCTCACCGGAATAGGCCACGGAGCTGCATGTGACAGCCGTGCTAGTTCCGGGAACCAATTCTGATTCTCCCAGTGCGGAGCTATGAGGAGCACCGAGTGGCGCGTTTCCCTGATTCTCTTGATCACCTGTGGTAACAGGGAGACCGGAGGGAAAGCATACAGTGGGAGGCTGGGCCAGACCTGGGCCAGCGCGTCCTCGTTCTTCGTAAAGAACATCGGGCAATGAGCGTTGTCTTTTGACGCAAATAGGTCGACTTCCGCTCTGCCGAATAGGCGCCACAGTTTCTGGACTGTTTGGGGGTGCAGGGACCATTCCCCTGGGAGAACGTTGTCCCTGGACAGTTTGTCTGGGCCGTCGTTCAAAGGGCCAGGCACATGCGCCGCCCTCAGCGAGCGCAGGTGCATCTGGGACCAAATAAGGATGCGTTCCATCAGATTGCAGAGGTTTCTGGATCATCACTCCCTGCTGGTACCAGTCGGCTACTAACCAGGGCTGCAGAGCCGCTATGCAGGTCTGAGTCACTCTGATTTTCTGGCCGCCAGAAACCCAGGCTCGGCGAGACGCGCGAGCATTCAACCAGCGTTGGAGCGGGCGCATGTGCAGTAGGCCCAGCTGGAGCACCGCTGCTGCTGAAGCCATACAGCCCAGCATCCTTTGAAACGTTTTCAAAGGGAGAAAGCTGCCCTTCTGTAAAGACGCGGCTAGGCGGCGAAAACGGCGCGCGCGCTGTGTCGACAAGCGAGCCGTCATGGCCACAGAATTCAGTTCTATTCCTAAAAAGGAAATTGACTGACTGGGCATTAATGAGCTCTTGGTCCAGTTGACCGTGAGACCCAAGCTTTCAAGGTGACTGAGAAGCACTGTTCTGTGAGATAACAGCTCCATCTCTGACTGTGCCAATATCAGCCAATCGTCCAGATAGTTCATTATTCGCAGCCCCTGAGTTCTCAGGGGGGCGAGCGCCGCGTCCATGCACTTCGTAAATGTACGGGGTGCTAGAGACAGGCCGAACGGCAGGACGGTGTATTGATATACCTGACCGTCCAAGGCGAATCTCAAAAATTGCCTGTGACGGGGTAATATCTGGATCTGAAAATAGGCATCCTTCAGATCTAGAGAAATAAACCAGTCCCTCGGGCGAACGTGCGCGAGGATTTTCCTGGTCGTAAGCATTTTGAACGGTCTTTTCGTAAGCACTTTGTTCAAATGTCTCAGATCTAGGATAGGTCTGAAGGCTCCGTCCTTCTTGGGTACGAGAAAATATCGGCTGTAAAAGCCTGACTCGCTCAGAGAAGGCGGTACCTTTTCTATAGCCCCTTTGCACAGCAGCTTTGCTATTTCTGCGTGAAGTAGGTGTGCTACTTCCACATTCACTATCGTCACGGTCCGGGCTTGAAAGCGCGGGGGACGGCGAATGAATTGAAGTGTATAGCCCTGCTTTATTGTGCTCAGCACCCATTCTGAAATCCCTGGGATAGTTTCCCACGCAGCTATGTGAGCCGCTAGGGGGCGAATGGCCTCCGAGTTCAGATCGCCGCCATTTGCGGGCTTGTGAAACTGAACCGGAGCCAAAAGCGCGGCGCGCGCGCTCTCGGTTCTGGGCAATGGCTGCTCGCTGATTTATGTGAGATGTCCCAATCATAAGGGATGGGGAACATTCTTTTTTCACTTTTTGACGCGCGAGCAGCGCTCCGGGCGGAAAAGCTTCCTGTAAGTGTGAGCGCGTGTGCGAGGGCACGAGACTTACAAGTGTATTTGACGCCCCAATCATAATGGATGGGGAGCGTTTTATTAATGCCCTGCGTTTTGTGATAACACTTAAACGCGCGGGCGGAGCCCGGGGGAAAGGTTGTGTTAGCAAGCGTGAACGCACTCTGGTGGGCACGAGACTTACTTTCATAACCTGCTTTCTTGAACGTGTAACAGAGCGGGCGATAGTGGGCACAGACCTGTGGACACATTTCTTACATTCAACACTCGAGCGGCTTTTCTGCGCTTTATGAGAGTGTGCTCTGTGAGCGACACGAGATTCGGAGTGCTTATGTGTAGGAGTGAACACTGGGGCGTGGGAACTTTCACTACACCTACAACACCGACGGCATGAGCCGGACCAGACATTATACTCTTTTTGAGATTTCTCTGGGTCGCCATGAAACCGGCGTTTGTGTGCAGGCGAGAGGGTAAACAAACCGGCTCGTTGGCTGCTAATTGAACCACTGCAGTAGCCTGTTTGAAGGGGACTGACAGGGAAATAAACTTTGACGGCGGTCCGGCCGCAGCGGGACACGCGCATTTTTTTTTTGTGAAGGCAATGTGTCTGTTAGTAAGCATGACCGCTCGTGAGCGGGCACGTAACTTACATTCTTAACCTGACATGTATGAGGCTGTTCTGGCCATGTGACACCGCTGCAGTAGCCTTATCTAAGGGGACTGACAGGGCGAGACATTTCGACGGCGGCGCGCAAGCCCGTCCGGGTCATGCAGAGAGCTCGAGAGGGCTCTGCATGACGCGCAAACGGGGAAGCGAGGGCGGGGTAGCTCTCTTGTAACGTAAAGAGAGCTAGCCGTTGGTCGAGCAGAACTGTATAAAATTTTGCTCTTACCACGCATCCAGTACGTCGCGTATGTTGATGCCCATCCGGGTCATGCAGAGAGCTCAAGAGGGCTCTGTATGACGAGCGAACGGCGACGCGAGGGCGGGGTAACTCTCTTGTAACGTAAAGAGAGCTAGCCGCGTGGTCGTTGGTCGAGCAGAACTGGGAACAGTGTTTGTATGATGGCGCGCGCACAAGTAGTGGGCACGGGACCTACATGTGACACAGATGATGCCCGTCCTGGTCATGCAGGGAGCTCGAGAGGGCTCTGCATGACGCACGAACGGGGACACGAGGGCGGGGTAACTCTCTTGTAACGTAAAGAGAGCTAGCCGCGTGCTCGTTTCTCGGCATCATCCTCAGATGCGACGGCAGTGAGGCTCGTGAGCGGTAGCTGCACGTCGGTGAGGGGAGGCGGGAAGGCGAAAAACGAGGCTCGAGGGAGGTTCTCTGGCGAGCGCGTCGCTGCTGCAGGGTTGAAGGCTTCGAGTCGAGCCCGCAGGGTCAACAGCGGAAGCGCTTCACAGAGCTCGCAGCCCCCGGACGCGAGGGCGAGCTCTGCATGTTCCAGGCAGAGAGCGTAGATCAAGTTGCGGTCTCCGA
Source organism: Rhinichthys osculus (assembly GCA_029959095.1). Lineage (NCBI taxonomy): Eukaryota > Metazoa > Chordata > Actinopteri > Cypriniformes > Leuciscidae > Rhinichthys > Rhinichthys osculus. The sequence goes on along the minus strand of JARWKJ010000018.1, from coordinate 7,568,546 downwards.
CGCTGAGCGGCACGAGCCGCAGGGAGTGCGAGGCATCTTTAAAAAGACACTCGCGCTCTTTTAGGAATAGGTTTTGCAAGGTAAAAAGGATACGTCGCCGGATAGCGTAGCTCGCACGGATGGCTGAAGGTGGCGAAGACGGCCGGCTTCCTCAGCGCTGTCCTAAGCTGGCTGTTCGCTGTTTGACGACGGCGGTGGCTTCTCTCAGATCCAGCGATGCGAAGAGCTCGCTGAAGAGACGAAAATCAGGGAATTCAGCCTACAGCCCCTTCTTTTACACACTAAGCCACGCCCATTCTGGCGGGCTATGACGCTATGAAGGCGCGGCCGCCCTTCATTGGGCGTGACGTCACGCGGGGCTCACTGGTAGGCTGCAGCAGATGCCCGCAGGGCAGCCAATGAGCACGCAAGACTGCCTGCGTTAGGTCTGCTAGCTGCTGCACTGCGTTGACAATTAATACAAAATTAAGGATATTTTTTTGGCTTCAATATCTCGAGAAGATGAATCTTTCCCGTAGCGTAAGCTAAACTTACGCAATACGAGAGAACCTCTCGTAAGAGAACATGGTGTTTATGGCTGTTTCTGCAAGGACAACCATCACAGTTCTCAGCGTGGATCCTTTGGTTGGACTCATTCAGCATTTCAAATATACGTTCATCATTGATTATATTTTTGTTTTTTATCACTGTTGACATTCTCTTGAATATTTTTCTCTCTCAGATTTCTCTGAAACCTGTGAAAGCAGCTCTGGCTCCATGTCTCTGTCTCGCTGTCAGCTTTTTAAAGGCTGGTTTTCCTGACAAATATCCTGACAATCGATCTATTTTAGACAATTGACATATTAATATTTAATTCTAATTCTTGTGGTTGATTATTGATAGTACAATTGTTCGTTGCATTCAATCGTTCATACAGAACATTGGCAACTTATTCCCTTGCGGGTAATTTAATAATTTGTAGGTGATTCCCGATCATGTTTCATGATTAGTTATTAAAATTATATTCCCTGTAATAGAGCTAATCCCGAGATTCCCTACACAGGGAATCTCCGGGAACAACTGCAATAGTAGGCCTAGTGCCACCCTATTCATATAATAGTGTCACTAACGTTACATTAGATCTGGCCAATGGCACTGTTACAGTAGGCTAGTCATCTAAAAACATAACGGAACACTTACCGCAGCCGCAGGTGATCCACTTCGTCCTGTCTGTGCTATCGATGGGATGGCCGTATTCTTTCGTTTCATGGTCCGTGTGGCAAATTCCATTTTTTCAAAATAGTCGTCCTCAGTGAAATGTACTGAGCAAACACGATGCTCCTTGATGATCTCTTCAGGTGTGTTTGGATCTAACGTTATATCCAGAGCAAGTAACTTAGCCATTGATTCATCAGGTCAGCGTTTTTGGTTGGAATTCTATGAAACATCATGGTATTACCTGGTCTCCCCTGTTTATTGTCGCACCTCTTTACAATACAGCGAACACCCATGATTGTAAACTATGCTTTTACTATCTAGTTATTTTGTCACTTATTGGGATTAGTACTGGTATGCTAACAGGAGCCATTTACATCCAGTCTTTGTGCTAAGCTAGGCTAGCGGTGGGTGCGTCAGACAGAGTTACAGCACGCACGAAGATGAAAAAGGTATGTATGGACTTATCTAACTCTGGGGGATACGGTAAATAAGCTAAAGTCCCAAAAAGTCGACGTGTTCCTTTAAATACCCAGACCAGAACAAAAGATCTGCAAATATTTAGTATCCACATATTTGTTTTAGTGTTTAGGTCATCTTAAGTTTTGAATTCAGTTCTGTGCAAATCTGGGGTGCGCTTCCCGTACAACGACATAACTCGCTGCGTAAATTGAGCGTCAGCGTCAGTTCTGGCAGTCCAAGTAGTCAAGATGCTGCTAACGCTATCGGCCGACAACATGGTCTCATCAGCATCTGCTGTTCATCTCCCCTCGCTGCTAATGACTACGCTCAAATCAGGGCACCCTATCTAAGCAGATTCAGTTCGCTCCTAACTGCTCGCTGCTCGCTCTCTGCAACCCATCTCCTCCCCTGCTCCTCCTTGTCGTGTATAACGCGGCATTTGCTTTTCTGTCATCGTTGCTGCTCTGTTCATATGGGGGAATAGTTTTGCTCTCCCAGTACTAAACTGTGAGCGTTCCCTAATGCTGCTGCTGTCCTCTGACTCTCTGCTATTTCATGGTGCTCATGAAAGGTCAGAGGACTTCCTGAACAGAGCCATACCGCCAAATTTTAATACCAACTTGAATTGCAATTTATTCAATACAATTTCCTAATCATTTATTGTCATGTGTGTTCTTGACTTAATGGACCTGACAGAACTACCATAGTACGATGCATTGTTGAAGAAATCAATTAGCTAGTCACGACTGTTTCCCAAAACCACGTTGTCGCAAAGTGGTCGTTCAACCTCGTCGGTTTATAACGTCACGCACGTGGTGGAGTAATAACTTCTTTTAATGAAACTGTTTGAGATCGAATTAATACTAGATGTTTTGATATAAATTACAGACATGGCTTCTGAGGACTATTTCTCATATTTCTCTGTTATTTCGCTTTATTTCCAGATTCAATAAGCTGGAAATTATTTGGCTCCTTCTTACATAGTTCGCACATGCGCAGTCTTCAAAAACGGGCTTTAAAATCTTGACAAACTCAAAGATGTAAAACACATTTGTATGTATTCTAAATAAAAGACACAGGTTGGAATGTCAGCTTGCTTATTTTGCTCAAGATATGGATTTATTAAATCCACATGTCTAGAAACTATGCTAACCACAGGTCGAGAGCTGTCAGGAAACACCGACTCGTTAAACTGGTAACGACAGAACTTGCGACCATAGTTGGATAACGATGCTTTCGGGGAACGCACCCCAGGGCAGCTTTGTCATAAATCAAGAATTTACAACATGCAAGAAGACCAAGAACTCTGTTGGTTACATTTTGGAACATTCTATCATTACATGTCATTGTCAGATTATTAAACTTCAAACAAAAACAGACATCACAACTGTCACGTTGTGGGTTTTGTTTCTTGTTCCTTGTTCTTGTGTCTGTGATCCTGCCATGTGTTCCCTTGTCTGTTGTGTCACAGGTGTCCCTTGTCTAGTCATTTGTCTTTTGTGTATTTAGCCCTCATGTTTACTCTGTGTCTTTGTCGAGTATTGAATGTTCCAGTAACGTCGTGATTGTCCCATGTTCCTATTAGGGATGGGCAAATGAAGCCTCATGAAGCACTGAGGCTTTCCCCTGAATGTTTCGGGAAAAGATTCGAAGCATCAAGAGTGTCGAATCTTGTGCATTTTGTGGCAGGTCAAATGTATAGCAGCCATGTTTATGAGCAGCTGAGTGCGCAGCACCATTGTTTTATCCAGTTTTCTGATAATATAATTCACATATTAAAGCTGCAGTAGGGAGTTTTGAGAAAACGTTGACTTAGCCTGAAAATTTGAACAAGCACAACTTACAGGTCCCACCCCCTTGCTCTCTGTTGCGCTACAGCCCTCCCTCCACAGCTCGTCCTCCACAGCGGAGCCTGTCGTGAACGCGCAGGCTAGTAAACAGGGCCACCGATGACGGCGGATAAAAAGTTAAATGGCACATTCACTAATAGGGACTAAACGTCAACAATATGCTTTACATTGACTATGGCCTGCCCATACTTTGACTACTAACTTGGTCCTCAAATCATTATGTATTTTGCAATAGTGTTGTCACGATACTAGAATTTCTAACTTCGATACGATACCTTGAAAAATATCGATATTCGATACCATTTTCGATACCACGGAGAAAAAACTGCCACAATATTAAGGGGGTATTTTTTTCATGTAAAGCTAAATATAACAAGTCTAGAACATGACAATGAGGTATATTTTACACAAACAAAAATGTCCTAAGTTCTATTTGTTTATATTTTTTAATTGGACCAGAGCTAACATGATGTATTTTTATTACCTACTGTTATCAAAGATTAAAATATACTGTAACAAAAAAGCACTTAACAGTATCAAATTGGAGGATAGAGAGTCAGTAATGTATAATAAGATTAACTGAAAATTGAATGTTTAAAGGCATGTCATTATTGAATTTAGAGATGCCATTGTCTAGCTGTTTAGTTTAATTAATATCTGTGTAATCAAATTGATGATAATAGCTAATGAAGGAAAATTGCAGAATTAAATAATAATTTTTGAATAAAGTTAAATAGGCACCAGTTAATTTACATTTGACCACAGTTACAATATTTACTTGTCTAAGATTCCTCAGTCAGATTATGTTAACTTTAAGAATTAAAACGAGACAACACAGACTCTTATCAACAACAATACTAGGCCATCTTGGTTAATGTTTCAGAAAAGTTAAAATGGGAAGAGTTACAGTGTTTCCTTGAGGATTTTTTTTAGCAGTGGGGGCAGGTCTGTCCAAACAACAAACACCCCTGATGCTGAGCATTTGCTGCTAAATAGTAGCCTACCCCTGGAGCCTGTTCCTTAAGTCTGTTTTCACCTATACAATAATTTTAAAAAAATGAGTGATGTGAGGGATTATTGATAGTCAAACAATCTATTGGGTGCCCGCAGCCCGCTCGCGTGTCCGCGCTATTCTCCGACATGCCCGCTCGCGGTGTGTAGCGCGTGTCCACGCTATTCTCCGACTCCGACATGCCCGCTCGCGGTGTGTTTTTTACGCGTGTCCGCGCTATTCTCCGACATGCCCGCTCGCGCTGTGTTTTTTACGCGTGTCCGCGCTATTCTCCGACATGCCCGCTCGTGGTGTTCTTTATCAATCAACCAAAGCCGGTCGCGGGGGCGCGGCCCTCGCCATCTTTCCATTCACTTCACTTTTGCTATTTAACCAGAGCGAATGAGACGAGTGCGTCACGTGTGGTGTTTGTCAACGCGCCTTTTGAGAGAAGTGAAAGTGACTGCTCGGCTAGTATCGATACTTCGGGAAATTAGTATTGGTACCGTTCAGATATTTTAGTATCGATATTTATCGAAATATCGATATTTTTGACAACACTATTTTGCAATAGCCTACATGTAACTCTATAACGTTGCACTCTTTCTATAAGTTATAAATAGTTAGTAAGATAACGTTAATATAAAGGTAACTAACGTTACAGTATGTAAGTAATTATTCTAGCGATATATAATGCTAGATAAGGTGTGCTAGTACATTATTTCAGCAACATGACAAGCCAGTGAATTAGCAGGTTTCAATTGTTGCTTAGCAGAGTGCGTGACATTTTATCTACATGTTATGCGGCTAGAGTTTTGACACCGAGTCAATGGGCTCTGTGTAAATCCTTCTTCTTTGCTTGTTTATCGTCATCGGTCTTTTTCCTTTTACCTCTTTGTTTTATGAGCAGGTGTCACTCGAGAATGGGCTCTATGCACGGCTGTATTTCCGGTGAAGGTCTAAGGATGCTGGATTACTTCCGCCGATCGTAGAGTCCAATGCTATACCGAGAATTTATATTGGTTTTTATACTCTATTGCTATACTAAAGAAACGTTAGTCACAAAAACAGACAAAACAGACACCCCTCATTTTGTTTATGCTTCTTTGTTTATTATATTAAATAAACATAACTATATATAAAATTACATCTAAATGTATTAAAGTTTCATTTCAAAGACGAGAGGACAGTAAATTTTGAAGACTCATAATTAATCCCGTTTTCCTCGGTTTTCCTCCGCTTTAAATCTCCCCAACCGGAAACTGAAGAGCAGCCTTGCGTCAAATGCGGAACTTATGCGTGCATATAGCCTATTGGCAGTTTAGGTTGTTTCTCCGTCATAAGCACAGCTGCAGCACGCCGGCAATCTTGAGTTTGAACGACGGCTCGCGCTGTGCAAGAGAGGGGTGTGATCAGCGCGTACACGAGCGTGATTGACACTGCGAAGACATTCCTCCTAGCTCTGATTGGTTGTTTCTGACCGGGAGCGTGTATTCCTGCAAATGGCAATAGGACCACTAGGAGGAGCCAGAAGAGCTTGATTTTTTTCACAGATTATCTGTCTCATATTCTCCTGTCAGGACATAATGACAGTTTTAACAAATATGTAAAAAATATTTTTTACAAAAGTTACCTACAGCAGCTTTAAAGACCCACTCCGATGAAAATAATGTTTTTCTAGGTGTTAACATGTTCTTGTGGCATTTTTCTGATGTTAGAGGACATATCTTGAGAAAAATAAGCTCAAAGTTGTATTTCTGAGTATTTCTACATTCAAATGGCTGTGAATCAGTAGCAGACGCTAAAATGCCGGCTAAAATAGACTTGAGTTGTGACGTAGTAACTCCACTGGGCATCTCCACACGCGACGTCTTGGAGTGAAATAATGATCGGTGATCGGTGATAACTTTGATTAACTTCGGATAATAATAATAAACGTGTATATACTGTAATACTGTTGCCCCACCGGTATTGGGGGTGTAAGCTAGCGGGAGAGACAGAGCTCTCAGCAACGGGCAGGGGGAGGGTCGTCTCCGTGCCAACAGCTCCGCCCACAACGCAGAGGCGAATTGCTAATGAGCTATACTGCCGCTCTGCTGAAGCGAAGTCCCAGAAAACGGCACAGGTTTTGTGATTTTGGCTAAAAATGGCATAATCATAATTTAAAGACCACTGGGAATGTTTAAAAATAGCTCAAAATATGATCGGAGTGGGACTTTTAAAGTGTGGCAATAAATTAAATGTAACAATTATATTAATACTAATTATAAAAAATACCAACAGAGCTGCTTGATGCAAGTAAATGTTGGTCTAATTATTTTATGGTTTATATGCTGTTTATGTGTCAGAATATGTATTGGCTTATTTATGATAATAATTTAAAAAAAAATGTTAGTAGGCTAAATGGACTTAAACTTCCAAAAACCTGTAGTGGTGGTTCAAACATTCCTAAACGCAAAATGAAGCAGGTGACTGGAAAGAAAGTGAGACTTAATTTTTCGTTGATCACGTCTTTCTCTAAAAACAATACGCCTCTGGCATGGAGCTTCATGAGAAATGTACAGAATGAATATCACATTTCTTTGCTGTATGTGTTGCAAATAATTTCATTTTGCCAGTCAAAACTTCCTGTTCAACTGGGTCGTTTGAGGTGTACGATGTCAGCAGGAAAAACCAGCCTTACCTGTCTGACAATAGGAAAATGCTTTAAGAGGTTTCACGAAATGTGAGCAAGACAAAGGACCATTCTTACCACAGTTCAACTCGTTGTAGGAGTCCATTATGGTAACACTTTAAATAGAAATAAGGTTTATTTGTTAGCATTAGTCAAAATTAACAACCAGCAAGTGCATTTTTATTAACTAACATTATTAAAGATTTAAAATGCTGCAAAAATTTCAGTCTCATCATCATTTTCTGTATATTCAGAATCAAATCAGTATATTGAATGATTTCTGAAGGATCATGTGACACTGTTAACTATTATTGATACTGAAAATTCAGCTTCACTGTTGCAGGAATAAATTACATTTTAAAATGTATAAAAATAGAAAATGGCTGTATTCACAATATTACTGTTTTTAGGTCAAATTTTGATCAAATTAATGCAGCCTTGGTGAACATTAGGGGCTTCTTTCAAAAAATATTACTGACCTTATGTGTCTGTGTCTGCGTTTATGAAACTATGATTTGGTTTCTTGTCAAGGAAAAATATTTTTGTCTTATCTCAAAATCTTACTAGTGATAAATGGAGCAGGACTGACTGGAACCACAAGTAAACCCTTGCCTTTCTTTATTTTTCTTTCACAGCCATGGCCAAATGTATTGGCAGTGACATACATTTTGTATTTCACAAGTTTGCTTCAGTTGTTGTGGTGTTGATTCACAAGTTGTTTAGATTATTGTGCAGAGTGATCAGATATATTTTAAATAATTGCAAAAAAAAAAAAAAAGAAATGTATCACAAAAACCCAAATTTCACAGTTTTTTTGGCCCTGGCACAAAATGAGCAGCTCACGTAATTTCACTAATCATATCATCAGCACAAGTGTGAACAAGTACTAGTCAGGTCAAAAAATGGATTGAAAAAGTGAACGCAACCATGAGTCCTGTGTCGTGCAAACTGTGCAGAATGTCCAGAATGATGGAGCACCATATCACAAGACAAGAGTGATAATAAAGTGACTCTGAGATCATTGCATTGACAGTTTGGATCTGTGGCCAGGCTAGAGAACCTGTGGTCAATCTTCAAAAGGCAAGAATGGATAGGCATCAGTCAGGATTGGGCCAAGAAGCTGATATCCAGCATGACAGAGCGAATTGAAAACGTTATGAAGAAGGGTCAGCACTGTAAATATTGACTCTTTTCATGTATTGAATGTTTGTGCCAATAAAAGCCTTTAAAACATAATAAATGCTTCTCATCATTTTCAAGTATACCTTGGAAATGTGAAAAAATAATAATCTACAAATACTGAGGGGGGTTGGGAACCCACTGTAAAAGTACACCATGTGAACATTAGCTGACATCAATAGTGATTAAACCAGCATAACGAGATGCTCTCTCTCTCTCTCTCTCTCTCTCTCTCTCTCTCTCTCTCTCTCTCTCTCTCTCTCTCTCTCTCTCTCTCTCTCTCTCCCTCTCCCTCTCTCTCTCTTTATTTTTTTTTATCTCTCTTCTATCCAGGGCTGCCACATACCTCTAGGCAAACTAAGCCTTCAGGGCAGCAAGAGAGATTAGATTTTTATGACCTCATTAGTTATTCTAAATCTAAATTAACTTTCCATCATTCTAGTATAACCACTCCACCAGGCTTTCAGTGTCCTGTGTGAAACTGCCTTTATGTCAAAGTGGTACTGCCGGCCCAATTTAGAAGTGGCACCCGGAAATGATCCTGTTTCTCCCAGAAATCTCCTAATTTGAGCTAAATTGTGGTTTAATATTCGGTAATCGGTACATGCATTTATTATATAATAGGGTATAATATGCAACAGAATTTGAATTTGCAGTTACTAGTGGTTGCGTGGTAAGTTGATTTATTTTTATTTTGCAGAATAAAAAACAAACAGACAACATGCTTGTGCATGTTTTTAATTTTAGTCTAATTTGAACAATAAACAAAATCCTCACTCTTTCTCAAAATCGTGTTTAAATGTAAGTGTGAAAAAGGAGTGGCACGATCTTGTTTTGCCAAGAGTGTACGGACCTACAGGTACAGTATGTGCAACTTTTTTTAATTGACACACAAGGGCAGGGGTATAGGCTAGGGCAAGTGTAAAAAATAAAAAAAATAAAAAAATTTAAGCTTTCTATTTCTATTTAACTTTTTTTATGCAAAGCTGGTAGCACATCAATAGTAATTGTGCGTAGTTTTTTCGTGTTTTCGCTTGAATGCAATTCTTAATTTGAACATTCATATAAAGACATACTGTAACACAGTCTTTCTAAAGTAAAGGTATACATCAATACAAGGAAGTAAACACTTTAAATGGCAGACACACCATGACCAACTACATACCTTTCAATAAAAGAAAAACTGGTTTAAGGTTATTTTTGAAAAAGTACTTTTGGATTCCCGTCACAGTCCTCCCACATTTATCCATATACATATGATTGAGATGTGCAGTTTTCAGCATCATTGTCTTCTGGTTGAACTGGCGAAGAGAGAATCACCCTGATTTACTCTGAAGCAGCATTTCATCATCAGGTGAAATTACTTCTTCATTCATCACATCTACTCACTCTTTCAACTGCTTTTGTTTTACATATCAATTGTTTTGTGATTCTAGCTTATTATGTCTACCCATTAACATTTTAGTCACTTGTTCTGGAATTGTGAAATACAGTAGTTGCAGTTTTTATAAATGTACACAAAGCATTTTCAAAAGCATCTTCTAAACGGCAAATTAACAGCTTAGAAGGTAATTTAAAAATATTTATTAATAGTTCTTTGAGGAGTGCAAATATAGCACAGCAAAACAAAACAACTATTGCTCTAGTGGCAATAGTTTAATGGAAATATCATGCATTTATGGAAAATTTATGTTTAAATACTGTTGCTGCTAAAGTCAAAATTTTCCTCATAACTAATTTCACCGTTCTGAGTTACTTTATCTGTTATTATTAGTTATTATTATAATTACTAATTGGTCTTGATAACTTTTTGTGAATATCAAGTCAGTTCCCCTCAAGTCCACACAGGCCAGAGTAACCAGAATTGTGGTTCATATCTATAACTATGAACGTGTCCTATAATTTTGACTTTTTGCCCTTATTTTGAATAAAATATGTATTGTATCATAACCCTACCAAATTTTATTTTGTACAAATTTTTTCATTGAAATGTGTGCTAATGCTTTCTTTAAAAAGAGGCACTTCTGATATTTTGTTATAAAATGCAAAGACATTTTCAATTGTGTTAAGTGTCCAAATGTGAGATCACTATATAGTGTATAAGTCAGAGTGTGTGTGTGTGTGCGTGTGTGAATAAACTTTGTTCACAGATCACTTTGACATCTTCGGGAGCAGTCTGCCACAATGAGATTTCTAATCTCATTGTGTGTGTCACTTCTCCTGTTGATTAATGGTAAGAGTTTTATAACAATGCACTTCGTCATGAATTATCCTTCATTTTTGCTCTTTTAATCCTTTACTTGTAAACAAAGTAAAATTGTGTTTCCAACACTTGAACACAATTTACTGCATTTTTAGCTTTTTTCACAATTGCACTGCAAACAAAAATGTGTATGTCAAGCTTAGGCTGCACACTTCAAGAAAATTATAAAATAGCATTAGTCTTGTGGCCCCCACAATATCTCTCCATCCAGAAAGAATTAATGCTGACATGTCACTCATCATCTAAAAAATATAAACAATGAATTATACGTGGCATTCATTTCCTGCCAGTATAATGTGATCAGATTGATTCTTTCAATAATACAATTACTTAATTAGTTTGTGAATGTATTTTTCCATCAGTGTTTTTTTTTTCAACCTAGAAAAAAATCTGATTGTTCAATTTACTTAGTAAATGAGCTATAGCAACACAATTGTAGAACATTTTGTCATAACTTAATTTCTTTCTGTTCATTATGTAAAACTGAGTTTACTTGATTCATGTATTCCGAACACAAATGGATTATTCAACTGAATTATAGATGGGTAGAATTGTTGCATTATTCAAAAAAAATATATATTAATATTCACAAATAAACACAAAGGGTTAAATAGGAATACAATTCACAAATAGCCTTTTTTTACAAATCTGTTACGTCACAATGTGTTATACCTGGGATTCATTTGTGAATCGCTTCCCGTGCATTTGTGGATGGCTTTTAGTGCATTTGTAGATCACAGCACGTATTTGTGGATTGTGAAAAACTTCTAGCATCAAGACGTGTCGACGAATCCACAAATAAAGTTGACTCCACCCACCGTTTACTCAAGCCAATCAGATACCGGCCACACTGACCAATCATGTTTTGCATTACACTCGGGGCGGGAACAGATTCATTTTGCACCCCTTGCACCACTATCCACCCGTTTTCTTGTTTTCCCTACACTCGGCTGCACACAACGGTCAGGTTAATGCTCTAGTTGCATACATAACGCACACATATCCCCACCATTACTGCATCCTTCCCCCATATCCCACGATAAACACACGCAGACACCAGATAAGGTCACCAATAAATGTGTATTGTATTATCTATACGTTATGTCTCGTGTTGTGGTTTTTTGATGAGGAGCCCGGCGTCAGCGGTGGTCCAACAATGGTGGTGACAGGAAGTACGTCTTCGTTCCCTCCTTCAGGGAACGAGGGTTACATACGTAACCAAGACATTCCCTATCAGTCGGTCACGCTTTACTCACGTCTACGTGCCGAAGTATTGGGATCCCAAGTAACACGCCCACTATTGCTGCCACCTTCCAGCGCGGAAGCCACATTCTACCCGTAGGGAGGTATAATGTGGAAGTTACACATATGGACTGGCCGTTCAGGGCAGGACAACATATCGAATGTCACTGAAGTATCTCTGGCCTATGTAGGGAAGTATCTCTGGCCTATGTAGGGGGGAGACAACACCGCTCAGTGACGGCAGAGCGGGCTCTGCCAAGGGAAAGACACAGGCAGGGAGCCATACCACAGAAGAAAACACATATGGGGTCGCCATAGGGATCACAACATATGGGACCCAGCCTAGCACAGGTTTTACCAATGCATATGAGTGTTAGGCCTGGTTTCAGACGCTCTGCCACGTCCGACTGCCGGAGGGTGTGGAGGAACTCAACAGGGTTTGCCTAGATGGGGAACTCACCTGGAGCATAAATGGTGCCCGTATCCAGTCCATAGGTGGGGAATGGCGCAGCAAGCCGACAATTTGAGCGGGGTCTCCAGTTTTGAGAGGCAGAGTTGTTCGTGACAAAACACATTTGTAAAAAAATTTAAAACACAATTTATTTATTTATGAATTTCATTCATTTTTTTTTTAATTCTTTACATGTATTTGTGGATCTTAATCTTTTTGTAAATGTAATTATTTTTTGTGAATATCTCAGTCTATTTATTTGGAATAATGCAACTATTCTAACACCATAGAATTAATAGGCAATTTATTTTCTTTGGTTTCCACCATTCTTTGCATAGGGCTGAATCACTAAATGTTGAAATGAAGTATTAAAAACAATATTAAGTATATTAAGGATACAATATTAAAATTTCTAAATGAACGTTCAACACAGAAAAAACTCTATCTCAGTGTAGAATGGACACTGCTCTCACACATGTTGCTCTTTTCACTAACCCTTTCCTTCATGACAGTTGTTTTCAGCAGCATCAGTGCAGATCCTTGTTCCAGCTATGAATCTCTGGATCGTCCCTGGAGAGCCACGAATGAAACTGGATTGTGGATTTGTGATGGCTCTTTCTCCTGGAGCGGCTGGTACCGATTTTTCTACAATGAGATGGACATCCGAATGCCAGAGAGCTGTGTTAGTGGAGACAGCTGTAACACGGCCATCAGTCTGTGGCTCAACGGTTCCCATCCTCAGATACAGGACGGAGTGGTGACCAGGGAGATTTGTGGGGCGAGTCTTTTGAATGGCTGCTGTGATGATCGATTCTCCCCCATCAGAATCAAAGCTTGCCCAGGCGATTTCTATGTCTATGAACTTGTGAAGCCACAATATGGGTGTTCAGCATACTGCACTGGTACTGTGTTTTTTCCAGCTTTTTATAGTGTATGTTATGTGAACTTTCATTTTCACTAATGTCTTAATTTATACCCTCTTTTTAGATATCAGCACACTATCCCAGACAGCTTCCACTGCAAGTCCAGCTATGATTACTGAATCCAGTCTTACCATGTGTAGGTTGCTAAATACTATCAAATAATCAATCGTGCAAATTGAAATTAGACACTTTTTCTTTTCTACTAATGTTCTACCTTCAAAGGATAGTTTACCTAAAAACATTTGTATTCGGTATTCATTTCTTTCTTCTATGTAACACAGAAGAAGATATTTTGAAGAATGTTGGTAACCAAACCAACTCACCAACTTGCATTGCATGGACAAAAACACTTAGATGTTTCTGAAAATATCTTCTTTTATGTTCCACAGAAAACATGTCAACTAATTCTAAGAGAAAATCATTCTAACTCTAATAGATTAGAGGAGACCATACCACACCTATCATATTATTACAACAATAATGACAGAGGAATGTGGGTTGGGTCCACTTTCATACTGTAACAATTGTTTCTCCACCCAGCTGATGGACACTGACAGCTGATCACAATCCATTCATGTATGCGCTGTGGATAGGTTTGCAGCAGTATTTTAGTTTTGTAGTTGCTTTAAAGTAAATACATTATAGTCCATCAGTATAGACATTAATATAGCCTATTTATCATTCTTGATTGTTCTTGGTTTGGCCGTAGAGTCATGCAAATTACAAAACCTTGTAACCATAGGGTAGTGCAGTGGTTTGCAGGTTTCACACAATGCCATAACTGTTTGGTACTATGTGAAAACTAAATGCTTGAATGCTTAAAATCAAATGTTGACAAAACATATTAATATATTACTGTATTTACTGGATGTACTGTAGGTCCAAAATCTACTAAATTAGTAACATGACATACACTGAATAGGATATTTTGTAAATACATGCATCAAATTGTTAGTCTGTGCTATTTTTTTCCAGCCTAACATAAGTCACCTAACTTGTCCATGTTGGCAACTGCTAAATTTACTAGCTTCAAGTGACATGAATTTGCACCACAATGATGCAAAGTTTGATTTGATTTGTATTTAGTATTGCTTTTCCTTGCTGTCGGTGAATAGACACTACATCTGGAGTAGTTTAGCCTATATATGTGTAAGAACCTCACTGGTATCAAACTGTCAGGATTTGAAATGACGTAACTTATTTTGTTTGGTCTCATCAGCTGCCATCAACACTGATTATGATCCATGCTACAACTACAGCATTCTCGATAACTACTGGAGAAGCACACTCAATTACTGGGATATGTATGGATACATATCTGGATATGATGACACTCGTATTGAATGGCATGGCTGGTATCGTCTTTTCATTAATGGATCGAGTGCTCAGATGCCTGAGTGGTGTTTCAGTTATCTGTCATGTGGAGGTTTTAGTTCTCTGTGGCTTGATGGCTCTCATCCTCAGCTGGAAGATGGAGTTGTTACTCGTGACGTCTACGGCTCTGTTAATGACCAGTGCAGTTACTACAGATCTGACCCAATCCAAGTCAAAGCCTGTCCTGGAAATTACTATGTCTACAAATTTATAAGGCCAAAGCCATCAATCCCAGTGCCTGTATATTGTGCAGGTACAGTAATTCTATTATCACCTTTCATATGACAACTGCATTTACAGACTTGTTAATGCTAAAATGGTATTAATCATGTAGTCTTGGAATTATTTATTTCACAATAAATGCACCCTTTATAATTTCACTATAGTTACATTCAACACTCCAAATACTGATCCCTGCTACAACTACACCAGTCTGGATGAGCCTTGGCGAGCCACTGACAATTATTTATTCAGTGCTATGTGTGATTATAATGTCAACTGGAATGGCTGGTACAGGCTGCTCTACAATGGTCAGAGTGTCCAGATGCCAGAGTCATGTGTTGGTTATGGGTGGTGTGGCTCAGAGAACCCACTATGGCTCGACGGCCCTCACCCACAGCTAGAAGATGGAGTGGTCATCAGGAAAGTCTGCAGTTCCACAGGGAACGACTGCTGTGGTTACACGTCTCATCCCATACAAGTCAAAGCCTGTCCAGGAAATTATTATGTGTATGAGTTTCTCAGGCCAATATTGTGTGCATCTTACTGTGCAGGTAAACATATTTTCATCATTTTTTTATGATTTGTTTAAAAATGATGGTCTTTAATGTAAAAAATTTCCCTGGTACCAGATGTCACAAGCCTTAATATCCCATCTGCGTCTACAACATCATCTACAACAGCAGTGGCAATCCTACCCCTACAATCTATTACTGAGCCTGTCAGTGACCAAGGTGAGGTATTGCACTTTTCCTAATGAAAAAAAAAGATGCGTGATGTATGTATTATGTACGGCCTAATTATTTTTATTTATTTTATTATAGGTTTAATTTTCAAGACCATAATCTAATCTTCTTTCCCAACCTCTGCAGGGATTTTTGTTACACTTATCTTCGTTATCTTTTATTTTTCATAATCTCAAACTATTCCCCGAACATACAACAATGACTTGCATTATTGTAATACGGCATTTTTTTATGTAACATTAGGATCACTACTACTACCTACCACTATGGGATTTGCAGCCAAAATGCATTATACAAATCAGATGAATGTATTGAATCCGACTTTTGATCACACAAGAATCATATAACTTTTGTCTCTTTTGTTGTGAAATAGTTTAGCATCCTTCAAAATATACGTAAAATATAGCCTACAGTACGGTGCTGAGGTACAGTGAAATGCAAACTCCAGTTGGAGTTACATCATTGCCACCATCACGCAAAACTTGTTTGTAGATTCGTTGGCTGCTCGACTGGTTTGTCATTTCTAAATAAAGAGATACTATACAATTCTCTGTGTAGAACTTAAAGGGATAGTTCACTTCAAAATACGTCATCATATGCTCACCCTTAAGTTGTTTCAAACCTGTATGAATTTCTTTATTCTGTGAACACAAAGGAAGATATTTTGAAATATTTTAAATATTTAGGTCATGTTATATCCAATGACTGGACGGATGACAAAGATCTATACCGTCAACGGTGTAAAATTTATTGTCAAGCTAACATGCTTATAAGGAGGTTTTCAATGTGCTCTGATAATGCGAAGTGCTCTTTGTTTAGAACCTACATCACACCGCTATATACTGCTCAATTGTGGTCTAATTATAAGAAAAAGAGTATGCAGAGGCTCAAGGTAGCATACAATGATGCGATGAGATTGCTGCTTCGTGTCCCTAGGTGGCATAGTGCCAGTCATTTGTTCGTGTCTAATAGAGTGCCGACTTGGGAGGCGCTCTTGAGACAACTGATGTTTGGTTTTCTGGGTCGTCTGGACAATTCAGTAAACAGTATAATTGAGGCCCTAGTCAATCCTCTAAAAAGCTGTTATAGACATACTTCGAGGTTAAGAAGACATTGGTGCAATAGCCTGTATCTCCTATAGAATTTTTCATGTATTTTTGTATCTCTTTTCTATGCTGTGTTATATGGACTTGTGTCTGCAATAAAGTTTATATATTTGAAGAATGTCAGTAACCAAACAGTTAACTGGACCCATTGACTTCCATAGTATTTCTTTTTTCCTATGGAAGTCAATGGGTCCAGTTAACTGTTTGGTTACTGACATTCTTCAAAATATCTTCCTTTGTGTTCAGCAGAAGAAGGAAATTCATACAGAAATTTTCATTTTGATGTGAACTATCCCTTTAAAACTCATGTAAGTGAGTCTGAAAAAATCCCTTTTTTTTACTCCACTTGGTAGATTCCAAAGCCACAAGTGTAAAATATGTAGTCTATAGTAATTTTAATTATTCATTTTTACCTTTTTTCTCTCAGCCCTCCCCTTTGACCCCTGCAATAGCTACACCATAGTGGACAATCCTTGGAGAGCAACAGACAATCGATATACTTTCAATTTGATGTGTGACGCTTATGTCAACTGGGTCGGCTGGTATCGTCTCTTCATTCAGGGCCAGAGTGTTCAGATGCCAGACACATGTGTTGATCGGCTAAGCTGTGGCACTCATGCTCCACTGTGGATAAATGGTCCTCATCCACGAGTCGAGGATGGAGTGGTCTCTCGAGGTGTCTGCGGTCACTGGAGCAAGGACTGCTGCTATTTCCAATCCAATCCTATTAATGTTAAAGCCTGCCCAGGAAATTACTACGTCTATGAGTTTGTTAGACCAACTTTCTGCTATTTGGCCTATTGTGCAGGTAAGCATAATTTGCATTCACCAATGTATTTGTTTGTGTATTGTATTACATTTGTGAGTTTGTTAGACAATCTGTCTGTTTTTGGCATACTGTGGAGGTAAATACATTAACATGCCTTTTGTACATATGTAATTGATATTTGTATCTAATATATAAATTAAATGTTAATATTGATTAAATGTTTTGCAGAAGTTAGGAACATTAGCATCAACAATCCTACTGTCACTCCAGAGACAACCTTGGCTGGTAATGTAGTATGCTATGCCCTCTACTGACTGTTAATGTTTTGATGTGGGTGTGGTTGTGTCAGTATAAAGACTGTAGATAAAATAGTGTTTGAAATTTTCAGATGATTTCATGCCAAATTTGTAATACAGTAAAATTAAATATGAACATGTAAATATTATGTGTAGTTGGACATGAAAGTCTGCACAGGAACTAGTTGCTTGTGTGTGTATGTATAATTTCATAAGTTTAAGTGTAAAGATTTTGTACAGCTTCGAATTTATTTTTTACAATTTGTCCAAATGTCAATATAGGAGTTAATAGAGTAAAATGAAATAAGTAAATTATAATGAATAATAAATTCATTCTTATTCTTTGTTTTTTTTTTCCGTAACAGAGGCTGTCCGCATTGATCCCTGCTACAACTACACAGCCCTAGATGAGCCTTGGAGAGCAACCAACTATCACTATTCATACAATTGTGATGCTAATGTTAATTTTGTTGGCTGGTATCGTCTCCTCATTGAGGGTCAAAATGCTCAGATGCCAGAAACATGTGCTGATCAGTTCAGCTGTGGCACTGTTGCTCCACTGTGGCTTAATGGTCAACACCCAAGAGTTGAGGACGGGGTTGTCACCCGACATGTCTGCGGCCACTGGAACAATGACTGCTGCAATTATGAATTTAATCCAATGAAAGTGAAAGCCTGCCCTGGCAATTATTATGTATATGAGTTCATTAACCCAGTGTTCTGCTTTGTGGCATACTGCGCAGGTAAATATATTTATTCACCCTTGCATATGTAGTGTTTTTTGTTGTTGTTGTTGTTGTTGTTGTTGTTGTTGTTGTGGTATGTGACTAATATTCATCTAAATCTTTTCAGATGTTGTGAGGAATAATACCATCATCAGTACAACTGTCACGCCACAGACCACCCCAACTGGTAATGTAATCTTCTTTGTCCTGCACTTTTTTTTTTGTCTAACTTTAGGAAGATCTACGGTGGCCGAGAGAGCTCAACGCACTGCAACTGAAGCAAACACATGCAAATAGAAAAAAACGCGTGCAAATAGAAAAAAACACATGCAAGTAGAAAAAAACGCGTGCAAATAGAAAAAAACCCACCTGCAAATAAAAAAAAACATCATCATCAGTTTCACAACAAAATACAGAATACGCTCCAAATACAGAAACGCGCTGCAAATAACAGACCACAACAAAAATGTTTCCAGGGGAACCAAATAAGTGACGAACCTGGCTGGGACGTGCTTATTGCTCGTGAGCTTCCCTATGCCATACTCCCTTCGAAGGGCAGACGGCAGAGCCCTTAAAGTGGGCCTTTGGAGTGAGCAGGGCTCTAGTGTGCCATTATAGCCGTGTGGAACGCACTTGATGAAAGAGCAATGAAAGACAACGTAATTCCCCATTATTTTCACTTGGGATGTTCCCATGACAACGCAGCACGGCGTCCATCAGCTGAAGAGCTGTTCTTACCACAGAAATATAATGCTGTTAACATGACGGTTGCAAATACATTTTTATGTTTACTTTACAAAAAAGCTTGTAAAATATGCGTGTATGTGTGTCTCAACTTTAAAACTTTGGACCCTACATTACCTAACATTTCTTATGAAACTTTTCTTTATGAAAATTTAAACATATCATGAAACAATTTGTACAGTGTAACTGATGAAAGATAAATATCTTTCCTTCATGTTCTTCCTCTCTATCTTTTTTATTTATTTATTTTAGTTTTCAGCTCATTGTTCTTTTCTCATTTGTATTCTGATGACATTGAACATATTGTTAATACATTTTGTATATTGTATACAAGGTGTATGTCATAAAAATGTAATCTCTGTATGTTTTGCAAAAATACATAAAGTAGAATTTTAAGCTGTATAGCACCAGCACGCATAGATTTATGGATATCTATTCCAGCCAAGGGGGTAATCCATCGACCGGAAGTTGAAGCCGGCCGGGTGCCGCCATGTTGTAGCAGAACTTCACTTGCGTTAGCATTTCCATTGACTCCCATTCATTTTGGCGTCACTTTGACAGCGAATAACTTTACATCTGAGGCGTTTAAAGACTCCATTTGTCCATTATTTATTTCTAAAGAAACACGACAATGTATAAAGGGCTCCATTACCTTCTGTGTTACATTATGGCCCCGTAGAAACAGTTTTCGTAAAAATAGGCTAACGATTGCGTCATAACCACTCGACTCTCTGTCGCGCTGTACAGAAATTACCGTACGGACAGGAGGAGAAGCTCGCAGGCAATCGGGGGGACGTCCCGTCAAGAGAGAAGCCCATAGATAATGAGTCCATAAAAGCAACGGAATACTTACTCCTGCTCACTCACGATAAAGAACTCTTTGCTCAAGTTCCCCGTCTCTGCAAGATTAACGTTGGCAATTTTCACGCACAGCTACTAGAAGATTAACGTCTGTCAGACAGGTTGCTCACGTCATCAAGCTTAGTTTGAGTCGGTTTGAGTCTGCGCGTCAGGAACGGAAGTGCTCAAAAATCGCTAAAAATGGGCTTCAACTGTCTCAACTGAGTTCCAATGAGATGGCTCTGTCTACTTCTTATACTGTCTATGATTCCAGCACGTCCCAGCCGGGTTCGTCACTTATTTGGTTCCCCAGGAAACATTTCCGTTGCGGTCCGTGTTATTTACAGCGCGTTTCTGTATTTGGGTGGTGTTGTGAGTATTTGGAGCTCATGTGTGTTGTGAAATTGATGAAGATGTTTTCTTAATTTGCGGGGGTGTTTTCTATTTGCATGCGTTTTTTTCTATTTGCATGTGTTTTTTAATTTTTATTTGCATGTGTTTTCTTCTATTTGCATGTGTTTTCTTCAGTTGCAGCGCGTTGAGCTTTCTCGGCCACCGTAAAGATCTGTATAATGGGAAACGAGGAACAAGTGTATTTGTGTCTCTGGGTTACCATTCTGACATATCAGAATGGAATGTACAATCTTGAATTTAACATACTTAACAGGAAAAGGAAATTTGAGTAAAGAAATCATAAAAATGACGTTAACTAAATAATTAGTTAAGAAATAGTAACAATATTAATAATTAAAGCTACACTATGCAACTTTTTTTAAATTAATAAAACAGCAAAGGACGTAACCGAAATCGGTAACACTTTATTTTACGGTGTCCGTGATACAGAGTAATTACGTAATTAATTGCTTAGTAGTAGACGTTGTAATAACATGTAACAAAATGTAATTAACATATAATTAAGTTATGGAACAGCCTGTACTTACAGATTGTAATTACACACATGCAATAGGCAGCTACTGTTACACATATGCAACAGGCCGACATTCGTGTTACCGACTTGGTACAATGTAATTATATAAGAAAGTACTTGTACTACTCAATGTAACAAGTACTTAAATATGTTACTACGGTGTGAAAAAAGCCTGCTGTTACACATGGTCATTTTGTACCTTCTGTAGGCTGTTACACGGATGTAACATAAAATAAAGTGTATCAAAGTTGTACTTAAGTGCACTTCATGTGTATCTACTGTAGCGACAATGACTGTTTGGGGAAATTATTTAACTCAAATGGGGAAGATTATTCATTAGATAATGAATATGTAATCGCATACATAAATTAAATTATCCCAAATAGGGAATGGACTAAACATTACCATATAGGAATAATTAACACGATTGATCGTAGTAATTATTGATATAGAGGTCAGTTAAGTCAGATTAATTATCAGGATTACCTGCCTGTATACCGAGTGAATATTTTCCGCTGGCCACGCGGAAGTATCTGCTCGTATACGGCACTTTCAGATGTTTAAAATAGTTAACCGAGGTAGAGCTTTGGTAACTTTACAGACCTTTGACATATTACAGAGACTTCAATCATGGGACAATGAGACAGATTCGATTCAAAGGATTATGGAATTTAATAACACAATACTAAGGGTTATATAGACTACTAAAAATCACGCAGGAGTAAATAATATGCATATCAAAACAAACAATTAATACAGGATTGCAATATGACGTATTTAAAAAGAGACAGTTAGAGTGTGAGAGAGAGAGAGAGAGAGAGAGAGAGAGAGAGAGAGAGTGAGTGTGAGAGAGAGAGAGAGAGAGAGAGAGAGAGAGAGAGAGAGAGAGAGAGAGAGAGAGAATGACAGAACAGTTCAAAACAGTTCAACAGAGACCCAACGGATTCCAATATTAATCTAGACAACTTTAAGCAGCACTTAATTGAGATTTGTACGTTACTTGATTTAAACACGGTCCCTTTGTGTTGAGTTGTGTTACAAAGGCAGCGTGGTTGGAGTTGTCTGGCACGTCTTCCGGTAGGAGGCAGATGTTTGCGATTGCTTCAGCTGCGGCCCGTACGAGAGGCGATTAATCTTAAACTTGTTTCGTTCTTGAATGAAACCGAACTATCAACTGAGGTAGATTGAAAGAAAGCAACTTAGATTTAAAACAAAGTAGAAAAACGACGAAGAAGGAAAACTCCGGCTGGAGTTTAGCAGGAAAGTTTAGGAATCTCTCTCTGGCGTAGGAAACTGCACAGAGGATAAGGTGGCGGTCTATTTTGAAGGGGCGAGGGACACGCCTTTCTCAGTGTTTGATCGAACCGTTTTGCAGGAGGGCGGGTCGGCAGACCTTGTGATTCACGCCCTCCCGGATCATGTGCATAGGGGATAAAACTTGTTCGAAATACACTTCTAAACTAGTATTAATAAAAGCATGCATCATATTACATTCTGGGTTGATGATTCAATCTTCTTTGATTATTCTGATTACAACCATACCAAATTCGGCATTCCTAGGGCTTAGTGAAATGCAGATACATGATTTTCGTGATTAAAACGGATGTTAAATTAATCACATATCATAAAAGCTTACAGTTATACCGGTTTTTGTCACCAGGGAATCATGAAAACACAACCACAAAACATTATACATTTACAAAAGGGGATTTTTTTGATCCCATGTGTTCCGAGTGTTCCGTGTGTGTAAATGGGTGTTCAGAAGTTCAACCAGCGTTGGTCACGCGGTGAACTCGCGACCAGTCCCGTGTGAGCGTGTGTGCTTCGAATTTGATGAGTTTACACAACTGCTACAATGACCAGTTGTCTAATCTTACAATTCTCTTCTGTGTGTGTGTAAGCGAAAAACCCCAGGGGGATTCCACGTGTGTGCGCTTATCTGAATGGACAATGTTCGTCTTGTCACCTTCGGAGGGGTTCTTCCACGTGATTCTGATTCCAAGAGGGGCCCTTTGGTCACATGTCTGTGTCATATGTGATAAGCAATGCATTTCTTTGTTTAACCATTCGTGGCAAAGCCAGTGTGTGAATCAGAGTCAGTAATTCAATCAAGTCCCATGCCCTTTACTTTTGTCATAGTTTCTGAATTAAAAGAATGCAAAACCAGCAGTTTAAGAAAATGGCAGATCTGACCATGGCTACACTACCTTATCCATCTGAATTAACCCACTAGTTCACAGCTTAAATATATGCAGAAGCTTCTTAATTACATTAAATTTAGAGAATATTACACAGGTATAAGCTAGGTAAAATAAAGTGTATCAAGTTTGTACTTACTACATGTGTATCTACAAACCTTATCTTACTGTGCAGGTAGATTTCCTAATATGCTTTGGTCATTTGTATTTTAGGTTGGGTTTTGAAATGATTGACATTTAATTATTATTTTTTACTTTTTAACAGAAGTTACAAGGTCGCCATCTGAATCTACAACAACATCTGAAACAACAGTGACACTAACACCCATAGAATCCATTACAAGCCCAGGTAAAGTTTTGAGTTTATAAGTTTGTTTGACCAAATTTCTGCCATGGGGTCTACTGTGCAGGTAAACATATCTGCATTTCCCTATGTATAAGTTTACAGTGTATCTGTGTACTGTTTAGCTTTGTTAATTAACCAGTGTTCATCATGCCACAGAGCATCAAAAATGACTGTACCTCATTGTGTGTCCTGTTTGAACTTTTTTTTTTGGTTGAATGTATAGGCAGATCTGTATAATGCAACAGTGGTTGTGTCTGTTGGTAAAATTGATAGATATAAAAAAGTGAAATGTGCAAACCACCATCTACAGTACACATTTAAAGACCATTAAAATAAACTTTATTAAGGAAATCATAACAACAAAAGTAATCAAATAATCAGTGTTCTTTGCAGTCATTTTTATTTAAGAAATGCGAGACACTTAGCAGTATAGAAAAGCAATTACAATTAATACGATATTTGTGACAGTATCTGTAAAGGAAAAATACCTCCCTTTGCTGTCTCTTTTTTTCTCTTGACACTCTTCTCCTAAAAGCAACAACTCCCAGCTCTGACCCATGCTCTGGTTATAATATTCTTGATGATCAGTGGAGAGACTTGCATCAGACCTACAATTACTATGGCCATGATGACACTCTTGTTGAATGGAATGGCTGGTATCGACTGTATTTGAATGGAAAAACTGCTCAGATGTCTGAGTGGTGTGTGAGTACCACAGGATGTGGTGGTGATACTGGACTGTATCTCAATGGTTCTCATCCCCGTCTTGAGGATGGGGTGGTGACCCGTGAAGTCTCGGGAACTTTGTCGTTAGGATCGTGGTGGTGGTGGCGGTGGAACTCCTTTCAATGTGGCTACTATACATCCACCTCCATCCAAGTCAAAGCATGTGCAGGAGATTATTACGTCTATAAACTCACCAAACCTGATGTGTCAATCCCTCGGCCTACGTACTGTGCAGGTGCATTTTTAACTTGTGTGTTTTGTATAGATTACATTTATTATTCCCTATATGAAAGATTAATACTTTGGTACTGCTTAACTTTACTCCCTGTACATATACAAATGTATTGGAAGTTGAATGTTGAACCTTTTTATTGATCATGGATGTTTTAACCAGTTAAATATGCACTTTTAAAAATAATATTATTTTATAATATAAATACCATAAACCATGATTATTAACAGCCTTTTTCTCTTTAACAGTTGCTTTCAACAACATCAGCAATGATCCTTGTTCCAACTATAAATCTCTGGATCGTCCCTGGAGAGCCACAAATGAAAGTGGATTGTGGATTTGTGATGAAAACTTCTCCTGGAGCGGCTGGTACAGGCTTTTCTACAATGGAATGAACATCCGCATGCCAGAGAGCTGTGTTAGAGCATACAGCTGTAACACAGATAAAAGTCTGTGGCTCAATGGTCCTCACCCTCAGATAGAAGATGGAGTGGTGACCAGGGAGGTCTGTGGAAGCACAGGGAATGGCTGCTGCAATTTCAAATCAATACCCATCAGAGTCAAAGCTTGTCCGGAAGATTACTATGTCTATGAATTTGTAACGGCACCTTCACACTTTTGTTCAGGCTACTGCACAAGTACGATTATTCTGTATTACTTTTTTGAATTATTCACATTATTTATATTATTTCACTAATCTCTTAAAATTCCCTGGTTTCAGATGACAGCACTATATCAAGTGATTTTACCTCTACAAGTCCAGCTACAATTATTGGATCCAGCATGAGTAGGTTTTTCAAAGTGTTTTTTCTTTTGTTCAAAGATCACTAAACATTACATCTTTTTTTGTCTTTAATGCATTAAGTGAAATGTACGGTGACCGGGAGGGGACATGTTCGGTTCACTTAGTTTTGTCGTGGCCCTGACATATTAACTTGTGGGAACGTGATAATAGGTCCTGCCCACGAGATATTAATTTGTGGGAACGTGATATGTCCTGGCCATGAGATCATTTTGTTGAGGTAACATCATCCTGTGTCTCTGACTCTTCCATTCAGACAGGGGCGCCCTGAATTTAGTGATTCAGGTTGTAAGATTTTATTTATTTTTGGTTAGGCTGTCTGGTTTGAGGAGTTGAGAGAATTGGGAAGTGAGACGGTGAGCTTAGGCACACACTCAGACGTGAGTATGGGACACTAGGTCCTTGGATGCAGGCTGGTGTCTTACCGAAAGCCATCGGAGGCAGATGGTTGGTGATAACTCAACTCCATTGAGGAGTCGGAGGGACACTGGAAGCCATCAATGGCAGAAGATGTTGGAACAATATAATATATATAATTGTAGCTTAAATATTATTTTTTAACATTAGCCTAGTAATAACAACAAACTTCATTCAAATATTCTTACGAGCACCAGCCTATCTATACATTTGTAAATGAAAACAGACGCTAATGTATCGTCACATACTGGCGTAGCCTACAGAAATACAGGCATAAAGTAAAAACTTTATTTTCATGATCATTTACAAAATATATACTTTAAGTAAACATATGAACATTAATTAGGTAAAGGCATACATGAAATAATACATACATAAAATACATACTGTCAGGTGTGGTGGAGGTGAAAGGAGTGAGGACTCAGGTGCAGAGATAATGGGTTCTTTAATGATAATAACAAAACAAAAATACAAACAAAACTACCCCGTAGGGGAAAACAAATGACTTGACTGACTTAAAACAAGGGGTAACACACCAGGTACATACAACAACGAAACAGCACAGGACTGCAAACACAGGGAGAATAAATAGGGAGACCAAACAAAGGAGGTAACGAGGGAGGACAGGTGGGGCAAACAAATCAATAATCAGGTAACAAGATGGGAGGGGCTAGACAATCAACAGGAGAGCACATGGCACAAGGAAACATACAGGACAAGCCATGTGCTCACACCAAACGTGACTTGAACACAAGCACATGGCCAGTAAAACCAATCACCAGCCATGTGCTCACACAAAACGAGACATGAACACGCAGCTAATGAAAACTCATAAGCTACGTGTTCACACAAAACATGACAACATGAACACAGCCAGTGTAAAACACAAGCTGTGTGCTACACAGCACAAGACACGAAAGCACATGAAACAAGGCACAGACAAGATAAAACAGGTGTGTCAGGGCTCTGTCACAAAACCAAGAAATAGACTAGACAGAAGTGACAGAACCCTGACACTACCCCTCCTCTAAAGGACGCCACCTGGCGTCCCTAAGGAGGAAAACCAAAAAAACAACAAAAAAAACAAGACAGGAACATGACAACTCACCAACAGACAACACAAGACGGGAAGATCAAATCAGAGAAAAAGAGTGGAGGAAGGGAAGGGAGCAAAGACAGAGCCAGCATGACAGTCCAGGAAGTCTCTATAAGGGACCAAGGAGGGACGGGAGGGTTGAGCCAGGGAGGCTCAGGCGGGTCTGAAGTCCCAGCAGAGGGCAAAGGCGGGACAGACCAGGCAGGCTCCAGCCGGATCAGGAGTCCCAGCAGAGGGCCATGGCGGGACAGACCAGACAGGCTCCAGCGGATCAGGAGTCCCAGCAGAGAGCCAGGGCGGTGCCGGAGGGACGCTCCAGGGGAACTCCGGCGGGTCTGGAGTCCTGGCAGAGGGCCAGGGCGGTGCCGGGGGGACGGACCAGGCAGGCTCCGGCGGTTCAGGATTCCAGGCTGAGGGCCAAGGTGGACCAGGCAGATCTGAATACTTGGCAGAAGGCCAGGGTGGGTCAGGCAGCAAAGACTGGGTTGGCAGGACAAGACATTTGGGTGACTCTGGGACGGCCTCCTGGCTGGCAACGGGCTCTGGGACAGCCTCCTGGAGCTTGGGCGGAACCAGCATGACTGGCAGCATGGACGAAGCCGTTAAGGCAAGTCGCTTCGGTGGCGCCGACAGGGCAAGGCGCTGGAGTGGCGCCGGCAGGGCAATGAGCCTGGGGACAGCCTCTGGGCTGACAGCAGGCTTTGGAACGATCTCCGGGCCCTGTGGTAAGCAGGAAGCCTTCTTCCTTCTGTTTCCTTGAGCGAGGCGGCGATGCAGCCTCTTCGGCCAACACTGGGGGCACAGCAGCCTCTTCGGCCAACACTGGGGGCTCGACAGTGAAAGAGGACGGCTCTGGGAGCACCAGACTTGTTAAGACAGAGGAAGCCTTCCTTCTCTTCCTCCGCTTACGTCTGCAAGGCGATGGTGTGGAGATTGCCGCCTCTGGGGGAAATGCAGCATTCACGGCCACCTCTGGGGGAAATGCAGCATTCACGGCCACCTCTGGGGGAAATGCAGCATTCACGGCCACCTCTGGGGGAAATGCAGCATTCACGGCCACCTCTGGGGGAAATGCAGCATTCACGGCCACCTCTGGGGGAAATGCAGCATTCACGGCCACCTCTGGGGGAAATGCAGCATTCACGGCCACCTCTGGGGGAAATGCAGCATTCACGGCCACCTCTGGGGGAAATGCAGCATTCACGGCCACCTCTGGGGGAAATGCAGCATTCACGGCCACCTCTGGGGGAAATGCAGCATTCACGGCCACCTCTGGGGGAAATGCAGCATTCACGGGTGCCTCTGGATAGGTGGCAGAAGAGGTGGACCCGTTCTTTCTCCTCCCTCTCTCCGAAGGGGTCATCGGAGGACTGGGGACCTGGCAGTTTGTGAGGTAAATGGGAGGTGGGCCAAGAGGCGGAAGACCACGATCACGTTGACTCGCTTGGTTTAGTCCTCAGTTGTAAGTCGCTTTGGATAAAAGCGTCTGCTAAATGACTAAATGTAAATGTAAATGTAAGACCACCCTCTTCCCCACGGTTGTATACAAACCCCACAAACTGCCAGAAAGACAGTATCCCCAACATTTCCATCTCCCAGGCGCTGACAGGCTCGTTCAGGCTGCTGTTAAAAATGTCTTTAAGCGCAGTGTTGTTAAGGTCGAGCCCCTCCGCAGTGATGATGAACTGGTAGGCAAACTCTTTTACTGTGGAGCCCCCTTGGCGAAGAGAAAACAGCTTGCCATAGCGTTCCATCGTCTGACGAGTGGAGGGGCCAGGGCTGGGAGATGGAAACAAGAAGATGCCCATTCTCTGCTGAGACCTCTGGTGGCTGTTTCGTTCTGTCAGGTGTGGTGGAGGTGAAAGGAGCGAGGACTCAGGTGCAGAGATAATGGGTTCTTTAATGATAATAACAAAACAAAAATACAAACAAAACTACCCCGTAGGGGAAAACAAATGACTTGACTGACTTAAAACAAGGGGTAACACACCAGGTACATACAACAACGAAACAGCACAGGACTGCAAACACAGGGAGAATAAATAGGGAGACCAAACAAAGGAGGTAACGAGGGAGGACAGGTGGGGCAAACAAATCAATAATCAGGTAACAAGATGGGAGGGGCTAGACAATCAACAGGAGAGCACATGGCACAAGGAAACATACATGACTAGCCATGTGCTCACACCAAACATGACTTGAACACAAGCACATGGCCAGTAAAACCAATCACCAGCCATGTGCTCACACAAAACGAGACATGAACACGCAGCTAATGAAAACACTCATAAGCCACGTGTTCACACAAAACATGACAACATGAACACAGCCAGTGTAAAACACAAGCTGTGTGCTACACAGCACAAGACACGAAAGCACATGAAACAAGGCACAGACAAGATAAAACAGGTGTGTCAGGGCTCTGTCACAAAACCAAGAAATAGACTAGACAGAAGTGACAGAACCCTGACACATACATACATAATTCATAATAAATATAACCAATAATAATAATAACAATATAAAATAAAAATATATATAAAAAAGATCAGTGATTTAAAAGACTGGGATGGGATATATAAAACTATTTTCTTGTAGGTCTATATTATTTTATGTTCTATTCTTTTAACATGTATTGCTAATAACAGACTGTCATTCGAATGCTGTCTGTGGCAAGTCTATGACTGTCTATGACAGAGGATCTTAAGGTCACGACTTCACATCGCGTGGCCATCACATAAGGATGTCGTTATCTCGACAAAAATGATTTTGTGGCCAGGACATATCACGTTCCCATGAATTAATATGCTGTGGACACAACAAAACTAAGTGAACCGAACATGTTCCCTCCCAGTCACTGTAGACATTGATGAAAATTAAAGCATTCCTTAAATCAAATGTTAGGAGGAATTAATAATGAGCTTATCGCGTTCAGTACAAGGTAGTCTCACATATATTTTGACTGTTGTTAATGTTGCCAATCCCAGCTTGCTTTTTCAAAGTGGCTATTCAAATAATGGCAGCAGTCCCTGCGAATGCTCCTGCTTTCCTGCTTCCCCTCTCCTAATGCAATGTCTGTACTAAACAGGACAAGCAAGAGTATTAGCTAAATGGCCAGTGTCACTAACTGACACATTAAATGTAGCTTAGATGAAACCTAATGTCAAATCAGGAAAGCCTAGTGACAGTCTCAGATTTCACTGTTCCTTTCTTAAATATTTCATGACGCTTTTTATGAATTTTAGCAATGCTACAGTCACATGGTGTATCCATGGCTTAAATATCTCCCATTATTGTGAAATGAAAGGATTAAGGTACATTTTACACATTACATTTTATCCATTTCTGTCTCATCAGATGCTATCAACACAGATCATGACCCATGTTACACCTACAACATTCTTGACAACAACTGGAGAAGCGCATTTAATTATTGGTCTCAATATGGATATGATGACACTTTAGTTGAATGGCATGGCTGGTATCGTCTCTTCATTAATGGATTGAGTGCTCAGATGCCTGAGTGGTGTTTCAGTTATATGTCATGTGGAGGTTATAGTTCTCTGTGGCTTGATGGCTCTCATCCTCAGCTGGAAGATGGAGTTGTTACTCGTGACGTCTACGGCTCTGTTAATGACCAGTGCAATTCCTACAGATCTGACCCAATCCAAGTCAAAGCCTGTCCTGGAAATTACTATGTCTACAAATTTACAAGGCCAAAGCCATTGATCCCAGCCCCTGCTTATTGTGCAGGTACAGCCATTCTCCTATGTGTTTTACTTACTTATTATGAGTTAAAATTGTGAGCTTTGATATAAATACTGCATTTATAGACCTAAAGATTATTGTATTTGCTGTGGAAAGGATTTGTGTTTGTTTTTAAAGAAAATCTTAGCAAATTTTTTACTGTTCCTTAAACAGTTGTTTTCACCACTCCAAGTGCTGACCCTTGCTACAACTATAACAGTCTGGATGAACCCTGGAGAGCCACCACCAGCCCATACGACAATAAATATAATCACTATGGAATATGTGATTATAATGCCAACTGGAATGGCTGGTACAGGTTGCTCTACAATGGTCAGAGTGTCCAGATGCCAGAGTCATGTGTTGCTTATGGCATGTGTGGCACTTATCACCCACTGTGGCTCAACGGCCCTCACCCACAGCTAGAAGATGGAGTGGTCACCAGGAAAGTCTGCAGTTCCACATGGAACGACTGCTGTGGTTACAAGTCTCATCCCATACAAGTCAAAGCTTGTCCAGGAAACTATTATGTGTATGAGTTTGTCAGGCCACTCTTCTGCTCTGCTTATTGTGCAGGTATTTTGGGGTTTAAAGCATGTCTCATTTTTAATAATGTTTTTCCACTGTGGCAAAAGAGTATATATTATATAAATCTGCTCTTTCATTTTCTGATAATTATGATACTGGAAACTGGAAAGTTACCTACCATTGCTCAGCCACATACATTTTTCATAAAAATCATTATTATTAGTAGCAGCAGCAGTAATAGTAGAAGTACTAGTGGTAAATATCCTCATTAATTTTTGTGTATGCTTTTAAAATATGATGGTCATTGGACCAATATAAATATTACAGTATGCATTTTTTTTTATGTTTACAGAAATTAGCACCACAAATACTACAAGATCAAGTAATTCTTCAGGTATTTTAACACAATAAAATAAAACATAATGTGACATCACATGGTAAAATAAATAAATAGCTAAATTGTCTACTAATTATCTCAATAATAAATGTGATCTGCTGTGTGAGCTTTATTGCCCAACAATACCACATGTTTCTGACTATACCACAGTTCCTGGAACATTTTATCCATTTGGACCTGAAGACACAGAGAATGATCGTTCTGATGATGGAATTTCACCAGTGATCTTCCTTCAGCAACAGTTCATATTTTTTGGACAGGCATACAACCAAGTATATGTAAGAAAATCTGATTTTATTTAACCTTGGCATTCACTGTGAGTTATAAATGATTTTCGTAATAGTTCCATTTCAAGGGAACGTTGTGTCATGTTGACGCTATGGGAACTCTTCAGTGTGCCCGGAGTCTAAAGCACATGTTAAATCACGCGAATCCTATTGGTGACAAAGAGTACCGCATCAACAAGACCATAAAAGGCCACCTACGTCAGGGAATACCTAGTCTCGCGTAGCCAGACCTTCAGACTGACGGCTGAAGGTCTGGAATTCATAGCAGCTTTCTTTGGCCAAGGCCCGCCCATAAGGCCGTTTGACCGACATGTGAAACAACCAATTACATATCGTTTCGTTCAGCGTCACGTTTCGGGGCGTGGAAATGTCCCCACAACAACAGACCGGCGTGCAACAAGTCAGTCAGCATAGAAAATCAAAGAAGGAGAAGAAAACAAGCAGTAAGTCATTGATCTGTTCGTGCACGTATAACAACAATGGCGTGCACTTCATCAACAGCCATACCGATGAGACCCTCGCGGTAAACATCTGTTTGAAGCATATCTCTCCACTTTTTAACACCCACAAGCAATTCTGGAGAACCGAACACAATACTGAATCGGCCAGCTGCGATGTCAGCGTCTGTTGTTTCATGTTTGCCCGCAAACGCGGCTGATATCCCCTTCGCAGTTAGGTACTTCACTTGATCTTCCATAATAGATAGGAGGGGACACACTCACAACTAGTAAAATTGGATCTGCTGCGAATCCTTCTAAATGCTGACAAAGGGTCGGCCAGGCTTGGAAAATAATACTCTTCCCAAATCCCGCAAACAGACTAAAATATCTCTTTTTGTCTCCACTAAGTGCCTCAAAAAAAACCTCCTGGACATCTCTTAAAGAGTCAATGCCGTGAACCTCGCATACTTTTGAGAATCCTACGTTTAGCTGATCTTGATAAATGCTCATTGTCACTCATGTAAACACAACAGTTTTTCTTCCGCAATCACACGTCTACGCTTTGTTTCCCGGCGGACCGAAAATAAATGCGACACTCGCGCCCCCCGGAAATCCGATAAAATTCAACCAATCAGATGACGACTTCGACATTCCTGAAGTGTTTCCAGTTAAGTGTACCATATGCATCAGACGTTTAGCCAACGTTCCGTGGGCGTGACGTCTGAGGCTGAGACTAGGGAATACCCCGCTTCGGTAACACTTTATTTTAAGGTGCTTGTAATAAGCAGTAATTAACAGTTAATAAGACACTTATAAGACCTTATAAGATGCATATAAGATGCATATAAGCATTAACTAATTATAATAAATAAATTAAATTAAAAAATAAATGTCTCAAGTATCAATACATTGCACTTTTAGAACAGCCGGACAAACGTAAATGGTAACACAAACTCCCAGTCCCTTAAAAATTGATCTTCCCAAGAGGGAGTAGTTTACCTGATCTCTTCAGGGCCTGGCCCTTTTTATTAACCCTTATATGAAGTAGTTAATGCTTATATGCAACTTATATGCATCTTATATGCATCTTATAAGGTCTTATAAGTGTCGAATTAACTGTTAATTACTGCTTATTACAAGCACCTTAAAATAAAGTGTTACCCCAGCTTCTTTGTCTTCAGAGGCTGCATGTCTGTTTCAGTGTAATTTTTTTTGTCTAAATTGTACATCCTGATTGCACGTCCCTTCCTTTCAGTGTAGTATGAACATAGTTTTTTTTTTTTTTTTTTTTTTTACATTTCGAACAAGAGCAAAAAAATTACGAAAGCTTGTTTGAGTGTGCACAACAAGTTACAATATTGAGTTCTGATTGTTCAAACGCTGTTATTTATAGTTCGTTATTTTTTCTATAATGAATTTTAAAATGTAATTAATATAAATTTGACGTAATACACAACACTGTTAATCTTATGGGGATAGTGGGGTGTGGGGTTACAGAGAGGATGCTTTTTGAAAATGTTTTCAACAAGGGGGATGCCATACGCTACTCTTGGTCACCTAACCTGATTTCACACATGCTTCAGACACCAGCGCACGCTGAAGCCGTTCCCAGAGCATCAATGCCATGACGCAGCATTTCTTTCCCTTCTCTTCCGCTTACTCATCAATATTGCAAACTTTAACACTCTCATTTTAGTCTATTTCTAACTCTTACTTTACATAACTTAATAAAAGAAAAAATTATAGTTTGTAGTAAATGATGGCTCTGTTTCTGCTTGTCTGGATTAGCATGGTAAAAGTATTGTGTCCATGGAAACATTATTCTTATTTCAGATCAACAACAATGGATACTTGGCATTTGATTGGCCGTGGTACAGCTACATTCCATACCAATTCCCAGGTTATGGTGGGAGAGACATCATTGCTCCATTCTGGACAGATATTGATAATCGTGGCAATGGTGTCATTTCGTATAATCAGTACACCTCTGGAAGTGTCCTTACAGACGCCACACAGGACATTAACCAATACTTCCCTGACCTGAGCTTTTCTGCTACGTGGGTCTTTGTTGCAACGTGGGACAGAGTAGCATATTACCCATATTCTGGAACCGTAAGTAACCCAATCTGGTTTTGTAAAATCTTCTTGTTCTTGTTTATAGCATATTTGAGAAATCAAAATGAATTGTATGTGCATTGTATGATTACTGTTTTTGTTACATTTGGAAAACAAATGTTGGCCAAAATGTGATTTTTTCAATTTGTCATTTTCAGGAAACATCTTTCCAAGTGGTTTTGATTTCAGGTGGTCATTTATCATTTGTTTTGATGAATTATGGAACAATTGTGCCAACTCAACGATATGTACAGGTGTGCAAAACATAACAAGTTGAAATTATTCCAGTTGACTAACTTAAAAAGATATTTGTTTGATAATGTTTTCTTTTGATTAATTATTATAGGCTGGTTATGACACCATCAGCTCTAGATACCATTTCTCAATTACTGGATCGCTACAGAGTAACATCACAAGCTTAACATACAGCAGTAATGTCAATGTGTCAGGCAGATGGGCATTCAGAACAGATAATGGACTACGGGGTTGTCAATTTAATGGTAATGTCATTATTTATCTTTAATTAAATTACTTTCTATTTGCTGTGACCATTGCAGTGGCCACTTTCCATTACAGTGTAGCTTATTTGTAAAAAAAAAAAAAAAAAAAAAAAATCTTGTGAGAAAAAGAAGTCTTGTGTGAAACTATTGTAGGTATTCCAGTGCAACTTGGGGACTCTTTCTGGAGTGATGCCACCTGTCAGCAGAGATGCACCTGTACCAGCAGCGGCCTCCAGTGTAGCCATGAGCCCTGCAGTTATTCCCAAGCCTGCCGTCCAGCTGCCTTCCAATACTCTTGCCAGAACATTCAACGGCAAACCTGTACCATCTCTGGTGACCCTCACTACTATACCTTTGATTATCAAGTTTTTCACTTCCAAGGGACCTGCACTTATGTTCTGTCTGAGGTTAGTCTTTCTCTATATGGCTTTCTGTTTATAGTATAAAAGGTATGAAACAACTCAGTAATCCTTGAATTACTTAGGCTTGTGGCAACGGTTTGCCATACTATCGCATTGAGGGCAAAAATGAGCATCGGGGCAGCACACATGTGTCATGGACACGGATGGTCAGAGTGTTTGTCTATGACGAAGTAATTGAACTGGTCAAAGATCACTATAATGACGCAAGGGTTAGTATGACAATTCTGCTTTAATTCTCATTTGAATGCAGCCTTCTGTACAAATTCCTAATTTCCTTTTTTTTCCCAACATTGTCCAGGTTAATGGAAGCTTTGCAGCAACACCCT
This sequence comes from Rhinichthys osculus, assembly GCA_029959095.1. Lineage (NCBI taxonomy): Eukaryota > Metazoa > Chordata > Actinopteri > Cypriniformes > Leuciscidae > Rhinichthys > Rhinichthys osculus. The sequence continues at coordinate 7,532,991 of JARWKJ010000018.1, read as the reverse complement.
TTGCCCTCCGCAATGGCTCTATTCAGGTCTATCAGTCAGGTTTTTCTTTGGCCATTAGCACAGACTTTGGTCTGGTTGTTACATATGATGCATACAGCTACGTCAGCATCTCTGTACCTTATGACTACCTTAACGCCACCTGTGGTCTGTGTGGAAACTTTAATCTGCGCCCTGAAGATGACTTCCGTTCACCCAGTGGGGAGATCTTGAGCTCAGATGTGGACTTTGCCAACAGTTGGATAGTGCAAAGTGACATAGATCCTGAATGCCATAATGTCAGGTGCACGGGTCTGGCTTGTGCTGTTTGTACCACTGATGAAATTAGTGTTTACAGTGACACCAACCACTGTGGAATCTTAGGAGATGTTGCCGGCCCATTCGCCTCTTGCCACCCTGTGCATGTGCCACAGACCTTTATAGAGAACTGTGTCTATGATGTTTGCTTGGGAGGAGGGTACCAGCCCATTCTGTGCCAGGCTCTCAATGTGTATGCTACTCAGTGTCAACAGCAGGGTGTACACCTTGGGCAGTGGAGACAGCAGGGCTTTTGTGGTAGGCATCTTGTTGAGATGAATGATTTGTCTAACTAAAAGATTACAGGGACTGATTAGTATTCTTTATTTTCTTCTGCCATTCCCAGAGATTCAATGCCCTCAACACAGTCATTTTGAGCCTCAAGGAACAGGCTGCCCTGCAACGTGCAGTAATCCATCTGCCCCACTGAACTGTCCCTTGCCCAATCAGGAGAGCTGTATATGTGATCCTGGATACATTCTCAGTGCTGGAGAGTGTGTGCCTGAAGGAAACTGTGGCTGCACCTTCGAGGGCTTCTATTACACTGAAGGACAGTCAGTGGTGTTGGACGGTGACTGTGGGAGACGGTGTGTATGCAGCAGCATGTCAATGATCTGTCATCGTCAACAGTGTGGTCCAGCAGAGATGTGTGGAGTCCATGATGGTGTGAGAGGCTGCAGACCCATCGGTTATGCTACCTGTTCGGTTGAAAACCTAGGGTCATATCATACCTTTGATGGACAAAGTTTCAGATACCACGGAGCTTGCGGATTGACCCTTGTTAGAGTGATGGGGCCATCCCCCCTACCACACTTTGTATTGACAGTGGAGAAAGTACCCAGGGGCCTTCATGACTTTGCCAGGTTCCTGAAGTTTGAGGCAGAAGGAATCCAGGTCGCCATTGAAATGGGAGAGGGCAGCAATGTAAAGGTTAGGCAAAAATATCAAGTCACTAAACTTTTATTTAGTAAAAGAGCATAATTGCATTATTTTTCAAATTCATATGCTAAATGGAAAAGTTTATCTGTGTATCATTCTCTTCAGGTGGATGGACAGATGGTTGGTCTGCCTGTCACTGTTGGCTCTGGTCAAATCCGCATCTATCACAGTAGTGTGAGGGGTTTTGTTTTGGAAACAAACTTTGGGGTGACCGTGAGAGCCGACTGGCCACACATTGTCCGAGTCACAGCACCAAGCACATACAACGGTACACTTGGGGGTCTGTGTGGGAACTTGAATGGAGACATTGCTGATGAGTTTTACACTCCAGACGCTGTCCTTTTGAATGACACGCAGCTGTTTGCGGACAGCTGGCGTGATGGATCCCTATCAGCCCACTGTGAGGACCCACCTGACATCTGGGAACCAGGACATTATCAGAACAGTAGCCAGTTCAATGAACAATGTGGTATCATGGCTATGGACGATGGACCATTTGCTGAGTGCAGCAGAACACTAGATCCTCAGCAGCGGATAGCAGATTGCATTAAACTGCTGGAGCAGACTCAAGGTTCCAGAAAGGCCCTATGTGAGGCTCTGCGAGGTTACACGCTGCTTTGCCAACAGAATGGCATTGCAGTTGAAGAGTGGAGAAGTTTCATCCATTGCGGTAAGCATCTGCTCACCTACATATGAAAGCGCTATATAAATGCCTCATTCATTCATTCATTCATTCATTCATTCATTCATTCATTCATTCACCTTAAACTCTCATTAAGCTCCAATATGCTAAAAATTTCTGTCATTGTTTTTATGCTTTTGTAATTTCAGAATCCACCTGTCCGTCAAATACCCATTATGAAGTGTGTGGCACGTCCTGCCCTGCTTCCTGCCCCAGCCTCTCATTTCCATTTCAGTGTGCCTTGCAGTGTCAGGAAGGATGCCAGTGTAATGATGGAAATGTGTTAAATGGAGATCACTGTGTGCCCCCCACGGGTTGTGGTTGCCACTACTCTGGGCGTTATCGGCAGGCTGGAGAGAGGTTCTGGCATGGTGAAGAGTGTCAGTTCTTGTGTGTTTGTGATGGAATCACTGGAAATGTTCATTGCACACCATCGTCTTGCAGCGAAGAAGAGGTCTGCCATGTGTTGGATGGCGAGTATGGCTGCCATCCTCATCCACATGCTCGTTGCTCTGCTTCGGGTGACCCCCACTACATGTCATTTGATGGATCCGTCTTTGACTTCCAGGGCACATGCCGCTATGTGCTAGCAACAGTATGTAATGACACTATTGGGCTTCCGCATTTCCAGGTGGATGCAAGGAACGAGGCGTGGCATGGACTCCGGGTGGCAATTACTGTTGAAGTTTTTGTCAATGTGTCTGGGCATCTTGTGCACATGTCACAGGACATGAACGGTCATTCTACCGTTGAGGTAATCAAGCATCACTCACTGTAATTTTCCTTTATTTATTGGTGATAGATAAAAACATAATTGCCATGATCCACAACAGAGATTTTCTTAAAACACAAAAGACTTTCTTCTGCCTTGTATTATATCTAGAACACACCCAGAAGTGCGTTCCTATTCTAGCCTTAATGTATTTAGTATTTAGTTATAAGCAATATTGCCTTGGCTTTTAAATAAGCTATTGGTTTTATTCTCTTTTCAAACAGGTTGATGGAGAGACCAGAAACCTTCCCATACTGCTTGACTCTGGTCGGGTGTCAGTCTATTCCAGTGCACAGTACACATTTGTATCAACTGACTTTGGTTTCAGCGTGAGTTATGGCTCCTGGGCAGTGAACATCATTGTACCAGCAGAGTACAGTGGGGTTACGTGTGGCCTCTGTGGCAATTTCAACGGCCAGATGAACGATGACTTCATGATGCCTTCTGGGGCTCTGGTACGCTCAGCAGACCAGTTTGGGGCAAGTTGGAAGGTTGAGGATGAGCTGCCATGCAATGATGGGTGTGGAAACAATTGCCCTTTGTGTCAGGATGAGACAACTTCCCGTTCCCTGTGCGACATCATCAGGTCCAGTGAGGGCCCATTTAGCTTCTGCCATGTGTATGTAGATCCTGAAGCCTACTTTAATGACTGTGTGTTTGATGTGTGCCTTTCTGGTAACCGGAATGATGTCCTATGTCGCTCGATCCAAACCTATGTGAGTGCCTGTCAATCTAACAATGCTGTAATCTACCCCTGGAGAGAGAGTACATCCTGTGGTGAGTGATATCATTTTAGGTTATTTCCTTTAGTGTGTCATTAGTTTCTATTGTGAACAAATGGTAAACATTTATATGACATGCTTGACATCTAATTATTTTGTTTGTTACATTACCAGCCATGACCTGCTCAGAGAACAGCCACTATGAGTTGTGTGGCACAGACTGTGGTCACACTTGCGCCAGCAGCATTGATGCTAGTTGTGAGCACACATGCTCAGAGGGATGCTTCTGTGATGATGGATTGGTGAGGAGTGGAGGACGCTGTGTACTGGTGGAGCAATGTGGCTGCCTTCATGATGGATTCTACTTTAATGTGAGGATTGAAACTCTCTTTTGAGAAAGAGACAAACAACTCCTCAAACATACTCATGTCCTCTGTTCTGGAAATGTAACGTTCGACCTTTTGTGGTATGATTGCATAGGTTGGCGAGCAGTTCTGGGATCTAGAATGTTCTCAACTCTGTGAGTGTTTTGCTCCAAATGATATGCGCTGCTCTGCTTCATCTTGCCAATCGACTATGGAGTGTACAGTCAGAGGTGGACGTCGGGGCTGCTATGGTCAGTGCACATCTGTGATATCGCTTATATTAACTTTTGTTAATTACATCAGCATTTGCTTTTGGGTAGATGATCTTTTTCCATCTTTTTCATGGAAACTCCTCTTTACAGAAGAGAGCACCACACAAATGACCACCACCAGATCAAGTCTTCCCTCAGGTATTTTTGTAACAATTTAGAAAAAAATAATACACAAATATTAAAATAAGTTATGTAATATGTGATATTAGTGATGATATTTGAGATTTTTTTTCCTCATACATTCTCACAGGTCTATTTGATCCATTTGGAGCTTGATTTTTGATTTATTATTAAAAAAAATCTGTATAAATCTTTCAAGACAGGTACACCATGAGCTTTCGAGGTTTTTTTTTTTCAATCAGTGGTAGAGTAAATGGTACTTATAAAGCCATAAGTTGCTAGATTGTCAATTCCTATTTAGTGTTAATTCCAGATAAAGAACTACACTGCCCATAATCCTTAAAAGAAAAATCCACAAATCAAAAGATCAGAGCAAACAAATCAAGGTGAAAGAAATGTGCAGTGACTGCTCACCCCATGCAGCATTGTGAAATCGAGTACTTGCTTTTTCCAACTTTTTATATATTTGTGTATATTATTAATTTTCAATCTATTTAAAATTCATTGTTTTTATACTTATAACCGCTGATGTTACTTAAATAGTTATATAATTGCCATTTGCAATGCTTTATGGGACTGTAGTAAATTTCATCATGAAAGATGTACTGTATAGTGCACATTCTTGTACTCTCGTCTTTCCCAGATTTTCACATACCTTTTTTCAGTCAAAGTTTGTAATGTTGTGATTTGTCTCCGAGGAGTTTGACTTTGTTCAGAACTCTTTATTGAAGAACTCTTTCAAATCCTTATGGATAAATGAAATAGAAAAATATTTTGGGGAGAGAGGGTGCAAATGACAATCATTGTTGTGCTCTTTAGAGATGTCAGAGTTGGCATGTAATGTGGTAAAAATCTTTTTCTCTCTACAGAACAGAGCACCAGATACATAACCACCACCAGCTCAAGCATTCCCCCAGGTATTTTTGAAAGAATTTGTAGAAAAAAGACCTTTGTTAATGCAAAGGTGAAGTCATTTGAACTGATATCAGTTCTGATACCCCCCACCCCATAAATTCCCACAGCTGTGTTTTATCCATTTGGAGCTGGTGACACAGAGAATGATCGCTCTGATGATGGGAGTTCATCTGTGATCTACCTTCTGCAACAGTTCATATTTTTTGGACAAACATATAGCCGAATATATGTAAGTCAGTGTAATATGCCAGCTTTTTTCATTTGTGATTATGGTCTCAATATGGAGGTCACCTGTGAGGAAATAACCATTCATTGCATTTTTTCTTTCTGTTACTAATGACTTCTGAAAACTCAATTTTATTTATTTATTTAATTGTATGTATTATCCCTTTTGGTAACACTTTAGATTTGGTAACACTGATCCAAATAATTAGTGGTTACTTTAGAAAGATGTAGTAACACATGAGTCATTACTATCCAAAAGCTTATGACTTCAGTCGATATTAGGTAGTTATCAAGCTTTTCACTTTATGAAATGAAAATTATGCGTAGTTCCTTTAGAAGGATGTAGTAACACTTGATTAATTGCTAATGGTTTACCATTACCTTATATTATACTTTATGCATTATTAATATTAATTATGAACTTGTATATAGTAGTTCTTAGTATTCCTCAGTGAGGTAGTAGTCCAGGAAAAGTAACTCATTTTGGAGCTAAAAATAGAACTAATTGTAAAATAATTTTTTCAGCATAGATAATTTCTATAAGGTGTCCAGAACAACATAAAAGTCCTAAGAAATCCTAGTTGAGGAAATATGTTAAATTCTCATCAATGCGAGATGTGTGCCAGACTAAGGCCAGGCAACAATACACCCCAATGGGGATATTTTTTTTCCTTTACTCCTATCAAAACAAAACTTTATACAATGAAAGTATCCATGAAAAGTTAAAAAAAAATGTATTACAACTTTCTTTGAAAATGAATCTTAATATGCAAATGAGCTACACTAATCGAATATGCCCAAAATACACCCAAATAGGATTAATTTTTTTCCTTTACTCCTACCACAATAAAACTTTACACAATGAAAGTCTACATGAAAAGTAAACCATTTTGTATTAGACGTTTCTTTGAAAATTAATTTGAATATGCAAATGAGCAATATACTAATCGAATATGCCCAAAATACACCCTAATGGGCTTATTTTTTCCTATCACAATCAAACCTCACACAGTGAAAGTATACATGAAAAGTAAAATTTTTGTTTTACAAGTTATCTTGTAAAACAAAAATGTATGTAGTTAGTTTCTTGGAAAAATCTATTTTAAATATGCAAATGAGCTCAACACTAGGCCTAATTGACTTATGGCCAAGAAGCAGTGGCGATTTCTTTAAGACTGGTATGATACAGATGCTGCATTTAGGTGAACACCCTGGGAGAGCTTCAGTAACATTCCTTCCAATGATTGATCTTGATCCCAGTGATGAATCCTGCATATATTCAACATTGAGGTTTGTGGCAACTCAAGCTCTGGAGTATGATGTGACCCCTGTTCTGACGTTCGACCAACCCCTTTTCTGGAAAGCCTTGACCATTATCCAGTCTCAGCCAAGGAACAATGAACTCAAGCGAATAGTCCTCAGGCTTGGGGGATTTCACATGCAAATGAGCTTCTTGTGTAGCATTGGACATTTAATGGCAGGGACTGGACTGGAGGAGTTACTAGAGGTGGTGTATGCTGGAAATACAGTGTGCCACATGATGTCTGGCAAGGCTGTGTCCAGGGCAGTTCGTGGTCACATGCTAGTGGATGCCGCACTTAACACCATGTTGCTGGCTGATGCTTACAATGTGCCACTACCAACCAAAGACAAAGTAGAACAACCTCCAGTTGAGATGATGCCTGCCGCTGATACTGAGCCAGATGAGGAAGTTCTACCAGAAAGACTCGGGAGAATAAATACTGTAACAATAAATACATTTATTGATAGCCAGCAAGCAATAAAGTTCTTTGGCGTAGGCCCCGTCCATAGCTCGCAATCCGAGGGTCTGGACTCTGCATTTCCTGCCTGAAGACGAAGGCAGGGGCGCAGCCGACCCCTTGGGGGGTATAGGAAGGGACCATCCTGGTGGTGGTGGGGAGGATGGAGGGGAAGGAACCATCTTGGTGGTGCTGGGGAGGATGGAGGTGAATGAAAGCGTCAGCATCTGCAAACTCAAACATGTGTAAGTACTGGTCTTTTATACAGCAAGTACTAGACATGATTGGATAGATGAGAAGGTAATAAGTGACGAAGCAATGAAGTCTTCCTGTAAGAACTTAACACTAAAGCTTCCATTTCCCGATACCCAAGAAACAGTCACAACTGACTTGAGTATTGCAAGTGAGCTATATGACCAAGTCATGTCCTCTAATATGCCGATGGAAGAACTTTGTTCTGCTGAAGTTTTGGAGAGTGTCCAGAGTGCACTCAACAACAAGAAGGAAACAATACATATGAGGACAGCACAGCTTTGGCTGCAGTACATGGAGATGATTGATATTCTGAGAAACTTTATCAAAGCTGAGAGGACAGGCAACTGGAGATTGCACCTTCAGTGTGTTCATGATATGCTACCCTACTTTGCCGCTTCTGGACACAGATTATATGCAAAGTCAGCCTATGTATACCTGCAAATGATGACAGCCCTACCTTAAACACATCCAGATGTCCACAATAAATTTGAGGAGGGATTTTACGTAGTGAGGCGGAGTAACAGGTTTTGGGCTGGACTGTCCACTGATCTCATTATTGAGCATGCTCATGAGAAGTGTAAAAACACATGGAGGTTTAACAAGAGGAAAAGGATTTACAGAGACTCAACGTTTGGTGTGGGTCCTCTCAATGCCAGCATGTGCAAACATCAACAATGCTATGCAGTCCTTCACGGATGTCTCATATGAGACCAGCGACCAACATTAAGGGGTGCCTCCGTGACCCCTGAAGACTATACCGGCGGGGGTTATACCCCTGGCAGGTACTACCAAGCCAGGCAGTTTTCAGGTTAGAGGCCAGTCTAAAAGCAGCATTGCCATCACCCATTGGCAGTAGGATGATTGGATGAAGATTGGGCTGATTTGCCATACATATGAATGGTGTTTCTGCCACTGCACATTAGGACATATTCAATAAGTGTGGAGCTCATGTGCATATTCAGATTCATTTCAAAATAAACTTGTAATACAAAAAAAGTTACTTTTCATGTATACTTTTACTTTGTAAAGTTTTATTGTGGTAGGAGTAAAGGAAAAAATTAAGCCTAATTGGGTGTATTTTGGGCATATTCGATTAGTGTATAGCTCATTTGCATATTAAAATTCATTTTCAAAGAAAGTTGTAATACAAAAATATTTACTTTTCATGGGTACTTTCATTGTGTAAAGTTTCATTTTGATAGGAGTAAAGGAAAAAAATAGCCCCATTGGGGTGTATTGTTGCCTGGCCTTATTGGCATACATCTCGGATTGATGAGAATTTAACATATTTCCTCAACTAGGATTTCTTAGGACTTTTAGTATGTTGTTCTGGACTCCTCATAGAAATGATCTAAGCTGCAAAAAATTATTTTACAATTAGTCTGTCGAAAAACGCTACTTTGCCTGGGCTATAGTTACTATAGTTCAACTGAGCGCTATTACTTACTAATTTGTTACTTAGAGTTTCTTGTTAGTTAGTAGTTACTAATAGTGTGTTACTTATTTGTTCCTGTGTTGTTATTCATTAATGAAGGAACAGTATTCTAAAGTGTTACCAGAAAGGGTGTATGATAAGAAATCTTTATCTCTTTCAGGTCAACAACAATGGACACCTGACTTTTGATGGGCCATTTAGCAGCTGGACTCCATACCAGTTTCCAAGTTATGGTGGAAGAGACATCATCGCTCCATTCTGGACAGATATTGATAATCGTGGTAATGGTGTAATTTCGTATCGTCAGTACACCTCTGGCAGTGTCCTTACAGAGGCCACACAGGACATTAACCAATACATCCCTGACCTGAGATTCTCTGCTACTTGGGTCTTTGTTGCAACATGGGACAGAGTTGCATATTTCCCTCTATTAGGAACAGTAAGAAACCAATTTTATAAATTCTTTCTGTTCTTGTTCAATGACAAATGTAATACAATGATTGAACATCATGAAGCAAAGTTGCTACACATTACTGGGTATATTTTTTGTTACATTCAGAAAACTTTTGTTGGTCAGCACTTTATTGTTATTGTTGTCTTTTTTCAGGAAACATCTTTTCAAGTGGTTTTGATTTCAGATGGCCATTTCTCATTTGTTTTAATTAATTATGGAACAATTGCGCCAACTCAACGATATGTACAGGTGTGCACAACATGGGAAATAAAAAAATATAGATCTATGAGACTATATAAATAAGATGCTGAAAGCCTTGTCCTAATTTTTCACAGGCTGGTTATGACACCATCAACTCCAGATACCATTTCTCATTTCCTGGATCATTCTCCAGTAACATCACATACTTAACATACAGCAGTAATGTCAATGTGTCAGGCAGATGGGCATTCAGAACAGATCATGGATCACGGGGTTGTCAATTTAATGGTATTTTTTTTTTCTTTCTCCCATTGATGTGATCCTAGACTGAATAAATTATTTGGCATTCAGTTGCCAATTTAAACAGTATTGTACATTACTGGTGAATCAAGAAGTCTTAGAAATGTTTTTAGATATTTATTTTCTAAACATCCAGTAATTTTGAGTTAATAGCCATGTAAAACTGTTATGCTGTAGGTATTCCAGTGCAACTTGGGGACTCTTTCTGGAGTGATGCCACCTGTCAGCAGAGATGCACCTGTACCAGCAGCGGCCTCCAGTGTAGCCATGAGCCCTGCAGTTATTCCCAAGCCTGCCGTCCAGCTGCCTTCCAATACTCTTGCCAGAACATTCAACGGCAAACCTGTACCATCTCCGGTGACCCTCACTACTATACCTTTGATTATCAAGTTTTTCACTTCCAAGGGACCTGCACTTATGTTCTGTCTGAGGTTAGTCTTTCTCTATATGGCTTTCTGTTTATAGTATAAAAGGTATGAAACAGCTCATTAATCCTTGAATTATTTAGGCTTGTGGCAACGGTTTGCCATACTATCGCATTGAAGGCAAAAATGAGCATCGGGGCAGCACACATGTGTCATGGACACGGATGGTCAGAGTGTTTGTCTATGACGAAGTAATTGAACTGGTCAAAGATCACTATAATGACGCAAGGGTTAGTATGACAATTCTGCTTTAATTCTCATTTGAATGCAGACTTCTGTACAAATTCCTAATTTCCTTTTTTTTTTCCAACATTGTCTAGGTTAATGGAAGCTTTGCAGCAACACCCTTTGCCCTCCGCAATGGCTCCATTCAGGTCTATCGGTCAGGTTTTTCTTTGACCATTAGCACAGACTTTGGTCTGGTTGTTACATATGATGCATACAGCTACGTCAGCATCTCTGTACCTTATGACTACCTTAACGCCACCTGCGGTCTGTGTGGAAACTTTAATCTGCGCCCTGAAGATGACTTCCGTTCACCCAGTGGGGAGATCTTGAGCTCAGATGTGGACTTTGCCAACAGTTGGATAGTGCAAAGTGACATAGATCCTGAATGCCATAATGTCAGGTGCACGGGTCTGGCTTGTGCTGTTTGTACCACTGATGAAATTAGTGTTTACAGTGACACCAACCACTGTGGAATCTTAGGAGATGTTGCCGGCCCATTCGCCTCTTGCCACCCTGTGCATGTGCCTCAGACCTTTATAGAGAACTGTGTCTATGATGTTTGCTTGGGAGGAGGGTACCAGCCCATTCTGTGCCAGGCTCTCAATGTGTATGCTACTCAGTGTCAACAGCAGGGTGTACACCTTGGGCAGTGGAGACAGCAGGGCTTTTGTGGTAGGCATCTTGTTGAGATGAATGATTTGTCTAACTAAAAGATTACAGGGACTGATTAGTATTCTTTATTTTCTTCTGCCTTTCCCAGAGATTCAATGCCCTCAACACAGTCATTTTGAGCCTCAAGGAACAGGCTGCCCTGCAACGTGCAGTAATCCATCTGCCCCACTGAACTGTCCCTTGCCCAATCAGGAGAGCTGTATATGTGATCCTGGATACATTCTCAGTGCTGGAGAGTGTGTGCCTGAAGGAAACTGTGGCTGCACCTTCGAGGGCTTCTATTACACTGAAGGACGGTCAGTGGTGTTGGACGGTGACTGTGGGAGACGGTGTGTATGCAGCAGCATGTCAATGATCTGTCATCGTCAACAGTGTGGTCCAGCAGAGATGTGTGGAGTCCATGATGGTGTGAGAGGCTGCAGACCCATCGGTTATGCTACCTGTTCGGTTGAAAACCTAGGGTCATATCATACCTTTGATGGACAAAGTTTCAGATACCACGGAGCTTGCGGATTGACCCTTGTTAGAGTGATGGGGCCATCCCCCCTACCACACTTTGTATTGACAGTGGAGAAAGTACCCAGGGGCCTTCATGACTTTGCCAGGTTCCTGAAGTTTGAGGCAGAAGGAATCCAGGTCGCCATTGAAATGGGAGAGGGCAGCAATGTAAAGGTTAGGCAAAAATATTAAGTCACTAAACTTTTATTTAGTAAAAGAGCATAATTGCATTATTTTTCTAATTCATATGATAAATGGAAAAGTTTATCTGTGTATCATTCTCTTCAGGTGGATGGACAGATGGTTGGTCTGCCTGTCACTGTTGGCTCTGGTCAAATCCGCATCTATCACAGTAGTGTGAGGGGTTTTGTTTTGGAAACAAACTTTGGGGTGACCGTGAGAGCCGACTGGCCACACATTGTCCGAGTCACAGCACCAAGCACATACAACGGTACACTTGGGGGTCTGTGTGGGAACTTGAATGGAGACATTGCTGATGAGTTTTACACTCCAGACGCTGTCCTTTTGAATGACACGCAGCTGTTTGCGGACAGCTGGCGTGATGGATCCCTATCAGCCCACTGTGAGGACCCACCTGACATCTGGGAACCAGGACATTATCAGAACAGTAGCCAGTTCAATGAACAATGTGGTATCATGGCTATGGACGATGGACCATTTGCTGAGTGCAGCAGAACACTAGATCCTCAGCAGCGGATAGCAGATTGCATTAAACTGCTGGAGCAGACTCAAGGTTCCAGAAAGGCCCTATGTGAGGCTCTGCGAGGTTACACGCTGCTTTGCCAACAGAATGGCATTGCAGTTGAAGAGTGGAGAAGTTTCATCCACTGCGGTAAGCATCTGCTCACCTACATATGAAAGCGCTATATAAATGCCTCATTCATTCATTCATTCATTCATTCATTCACCTTAAACTCTCGTTAAGCTCCAATATGCTACACATTTCTGTCATTGTTTTTATGCTTTTGTAATTTCAGAATCCACCTGTCCGGCAAATACCCATTATGAAGTGTGTGGCACGTCCTGTCCTGCTTCCTGCCCCAGCCTCTCATTTCCATTTCAGTGTGCCTTGCAGTGTCAGGAAGGATGCCAGTGTAATGATGGAAATGTGTTAAATGGAGATCGCTGTGTGCCCCCCACGGGTTGTGGTTGCCACTACTCTGGGCGTTATCGGCAGGCTGGAGAGAGGTTCTGGCATGGTGAAGAGTGCCAGTTCTTGTGTGTTTGTGATGGAATCACTGGAAATGTTCATTGCACACCATCGTCTTGCAGCGAAGAAGAGGTCTGCCATGTGTTGGATGGCGAGTATGGCTGCCATCCTCATCCACATGCTCGTTGCTCTGCTTCGGGTGACCCCCACTACATGTCATTTGATGGATCCGTCTTTGACTTCCAGGGCACATGCCGCTATGTGCTAGCAACAGTATGTAATGACACTATTGGGCTTCCGCATTTCCAGGTGGATGCAAGGAACGAGGCGTGGCATGGACTCCGGGTGGCAATTACTGTTGAAGTTTTTGTCAATGTGTCTGGGCATCTTGTGCACATGTCACAGGACATGAACGGCCATTCTACCGTTGAGGTAATCAAGCATCACTCACTGTAATTTTCCTTTATTTATTGGTGATAGATAAAAACATAATTGCCATGATCCACAACAGAGATTTTCTTAAAACACAAAAGACTTTCTTCTGCCTTGTATTATATCTAGAACACACCCAGAAATGCGCTTCTATTCTAGCCTTAATGTATTTAGTTATAAGCAATATTGCCTTGGCTTTTAAATAAGCTATTGGTTTTATTCTCTTTACAAACAGGTTGATGGAGAGACCAGAAACCTTCCCATACTGCTTGACTCTGGTCGGGTGTCAGTCTATTCCAGTGCACAGTACACATTTGTATCAACTGACTTTGGTTTCAGCGTGAGTTATGGCTCCTGGGCAGTGAACCTCATTGTACCAGCAGAGTACAGTGGGGTTACGTGTGGCCTCTGTGGCAACTTCAACGGCCAGATGAACGATGACTTCATGATGCCTTCTGGGGCTCTGGTACGCTCAGCAGACCAGTTTGGGGCAAGTTGGAAGGTTGAGGATGAGCTGCCATGCAATGATGGGTGTGGAAACAATTGCCCTTTGTGTCAGGATGAGACAACTTCCCGTTCCCTGTGCGACATCATCAGGTCCAGTGAGGGCCCATTTAGCTTCTGCCATGTGTATGTAGATCCTGAAGCCTACTTTAATGACTGTGTGTTTGATGTGTGCCTTTCTGGTAACCGGAATGATGTCCTATGTCGCTCGATCCAAACCTATGTGAGTGCCTGTCAATCTAACAATGCTGTAATCTACCCCTGGAGAGAGAGTACATCCTGTGGTGAGTGATATCATTTTAGGTTATTTCCTTTAGTGTGTCATTAGTTTCTATTGTGAACAAATGGTAAACATTTATATGACATGCTTGACATCTAATTATTTTGTTTGTTACATTACCAGCCATGACCTGCTCAGAGAACAGCCACTATGAGTTGTGTGGCACAGACTGTGGTCACACTTGCGCCAGCAGCATTGATGCTAGTTGTGAGCACACATGCTCAGAGGGATGTTTCTGTGATGATGGATTGGTGAGGAGTGGAGGACGCTGTGTACTGGTGGAGCAATGTGGCTGCCTTCATGACGGATTCTACTTTAATGTGAGGATTGAAACTCTTTTTTTGACAAAGAGACAAACAACTCCTCAAACATACTCATGTCGTCTGGTCTAGAAATGTAAAGTTCGAACTTGTGTGGTATGATTTCATAGGTTGGCGAGCAGTTCTGGGATCTAGAATGTTCTCAACTCTGTGAGTGTTTTGCTCCAAATGATATGCGCTGCTCTGCTTCATCTTGCCAATCGACTATGGAGTGTAAAGTCAGAGGTGGACGTCGGGGCTGCTATGGTCAGTGCACATCTGTGATATCGCTCATATTAACTTTTCTGATTTGCTTTATCTTTGCATTTATTTTTATAATCTATACAATTAGTTTTCTGCTAGTGTTGTTTTTGTCATTATGGATTTTTTTTTTTTTAGAAACATTTAATAGTTAATGGTACACTTTAAGGACCAAGGCCACTGAAACAGTGGATGATCACTTTTTAATAGGCATTTCAGAGCTGGTAAAAATACTGTCAGGGTTCTGTCACTTCTGTCTTTATTTCTTGGTTTCATGAGTTCACAATTACAAATAAGTCAGATAGAATAAATGGTATGCATATTTGTCGTGCTCTCTGAGGAGAGGGCTCCGGGTTGGGTATTTTGACTTCCCCGTATTCCTGGCTGTGGAAGGAACAAGTCGAGAGTGAGGTGTCGGGGGGGATGGGGGGGATGCTGAAAAACTTTCAAGGAATATAGGTGAGTCGACTGAGTGCCTATATGCTTCCTCTCATGCTTATGGGATATTCATGATGATTGTTGATGACAAGTTAATTGGATTTATTATTTGAACGTGCTCCTCCCGAACTTTGTCTTGTAAAACATAATTTTGTGACAGAGCCCTGACACTCTAGCCTGGGAAAAGCCTGGGAAAGCCAAAATGAGATTTGCTCTGAAAGTTAGTCTGGCAAAGAGCTCATTCAAGCCCTTTTCCAATCCGTCGAAATTGAGGCACAAATCAGAAACGTTGGGGCGGGCTTTATACGATGACGACAGCGCTGGGATTTTGAAGCAGATTTTGTAGCCTACATTACAAAGATGGATGCCGCCGTCGAACATCACTCGTTCGAATCAGCTATCGCGTCTGTTTTAAGCGATTTGAACGTTTCCTTTTTGTTAAAAACCAAGCAAAGAACAACACTTTGTTTCTCCGCCGCTCTGCATACGTCATCTCCTTCATCGCTCTGATTGGGTTTAGGTCTATCCGCGACGTCCGTTGGTGACGCCCCTCTGGAAATGATTTGTCTATGACGCTTTGCCAGACCATAACTCAGTTACAACTGAGAATGGTCTGATTTTAACCAGACTACTGACACTCCTGTTTTCTCTTGTCCTTGTCCGAGCCGTGCGCTCTCTTGTCTGTATGCCTTGTTACATGTGCGGGGCGTGGTGTTTGGACCCCGGCACGTCAGTCAAGTTTGGTTTCGGTTCTGTTTCGGGATTCGGACATTCATGCTCCGCGTGTTTGTATTCTGTTGTGTGAGCGCACAGGATGAGCTTTCGCTCGTTCTCGTGCGCTCTGTCTTGTCACGTGAGCGTGCGGTTTCGAGTTCGATCGGGCTGCTCTGTTTGCGTGTGTTATGTCATGTCCTGTGTAGCACGCGGTTCGTGTTTACATCGGCCGCGTGCTTTCATGTCACGTTTTGTCTTGTGCTGAGTAGCACACAGCTTGTGTTTTACACTAAAACACAGTTTTTGTTGTCTGTTTTGTTTGATTTTAATATCATTAAAAAGCCCATCAACTCTGCACCCGAGTCCTCGCTACTTTCATCACACCCATACCTGACAAATATGTAATATGACAAAGATAAAAAAAAAATTCTCTGCACAGAAGAGAGCACCACACACATGACCACATCCAGATCTTCCACATACCTTCCCTCCGGTATTTTCTGGAAGATCTTGGTCTATTGGAGATCTTTTTCAAAACCATTTTCAATGGAGATAATTAATAGGAAAAGTACTTTGAGAACTAAGGCTGCTGAACAAGTGGATGGTCACTATTGTGCACTAAAGGCATTGCTTTGTCTTCCTTTTACAGAAGAGAGCACCACACACATGACCACCACCGGATCAAGCCTTCCCTCAGGTATATTTGGAACATTTTGGGAAAAAAACAATGAATGCAAAGATGATGACATGTGAACTGATATCAGTGATTTGATTTTTTTTCATCTAATTCTAGGTCTGTGTGTGTGTGTGTGTGTGTGTGTGTGTGTGTGTGTGTTTTATCTTTACAGTTAGACCAGTAAAAAAAAAATGAATGTTGAATGTTTTATTGCAAATATTACTATTTTTAATAAAGGAAGATGTTATGTAAACAAAATGTGTTTTATATATGCCCCAGTTATTGTCATACATCTTGTGGTTCTCCTCTGTTTGTCAGACCGCTGTTCTGAGCTCAGCTGCACTGAGGATGAACGCTGTGAAGAGAAACATGGTGTTTATGGCTGTTTCTGCAAGGACAACCATCACAGTTCTCAGCGTGGATCCTTTGGTTGGACTCATTCAGCATTTCAAATATAGATTCAGCATTTCAAATATACGTTCATCATTGATTACATTTTTGTTTTTTATCACTGTTGACATTCTCTTGACTTTTCTCTCTCTCAGATTTCTCTGAAACCTGTGAAAGCAGCTCTGGCTCCATGTCTCTGTCTCGCTGTCAGCTATTTGAGGCTGGTTTTCCTTCTGACATCTTACACCTCAATGACCCCAAGTGCAGAGGAACAGTCCGGAATGGCAGAGTGGAGTTCTATTTTGACAACAATGACCACATCTGTGGGACAAGTCTTGTGGTAGGAATCATTGCATACATGCTCAAATGATCAAAAGAACAACAAATCCTTTTTGCAATTCTGTTATAATTCTATAAAAAGTCCTTTAATGTACAAAATCAAATATTCAAATAATATGTGCCTACAGGCCAATGGCACCCACTTCATCTATGAGAACTTTATTGTGGGAGAGCCAGACACAGTTGGACATCTCATCAGCAGGAAGAGAATTCTGAAGCTTTCTTTCCGCTGTGTGTACTTACAAACCCAAACACTCTCCATGGACATCAACCCTCTGGAGAGGTATGCACTTAATTCAGCCAACTTACTGACTAACTATTTAAAATATTCTTATTTGTAGTTGAGACATCTCTTGTAAAATTATTCCAACAGCATTCTGCACAGGATCCTTCCTGCTGGTCAAGGGACATATCAGGTCAGGATGATTCCCTATCAGGATGCTGAATTCACCCATCCCTTCACTGGTAGTGTGAACGCGGAGCTGGACAGCCGTATTTTTGTGGAAGTTCGTGCTGATGGAGTTGACAGTCGTCAGTTTGCCTCAGTGATTGACAAATGTTGGGCTACACCTGTGAATGATCCTCATTACTCTGTCCGCTGGGACCTCATCGTTGGCATGTAAGTCAGTTTGTTTGTTTGATCGTTTATCTTCCTTAGCACTTACTATTTGTATTTTGCCAGAAAAAAATGACATTCATTACTCTTAAAAATACTTGGGATCAAAACCAATGACATTTTTATTATTTACTTACCCTCTTGTCATTCCAAACCTTATCAAACCTAGCCATTTTTTTTATTATCTTTTTAATATCGTTATTATACTGTCCCAAAATGCTCAGGTGTCCCAATCCAGATGACAATACAGTGGACTTGCTGCAGAATGGTTTTTCCACATCCAGTCGTTTCTCCTTTGAGATGTTTATCTTCACTGCAAACTCCACAAAGGTTTACCTGCACTGCGCTATTCACCTTTGCCTTCAGACAGACAATCACTGCTCAGTGGTGAGTTTATAAATTCATAAGTATTTTCAGATTTTTCTTATGAACATGGATATAGTTGTTGGTATTTGTACATCTATCAAGTTTCTTTAAGTAAAAGGTCAATACACAGAAAAGCATACATTTGAGCTCCAGTCAATGGAGAAAAATGCCAATTGAATACAGTAGTTACACCATCTACCAGTAGAGGGCCTTATGGGGCCATGCTAACCAGCCAAACCTTGACCCCTTGGTTGACACAACTTGGTTGTATTTTCATCTGTATTTTAGCACTGTGACTCTGAACACCACCATAGAGAGGGCAGATCTGTGGACTTCCATGACAGTGCTTCCATATCTATGGGTCCATTGATGTGGTCTGACAGTAACAAAGGTGACTTATAAAACAAGAAAAAAAAAATGTATTGTTCATATTTGAATATCAAATGAGCAAGTGTGTTGTAGTTCTGCACTGGTCTGGAACACAGTGGATGCAGAGGAATGATACAAACAGTAAAACATTTCTCAGTGCTGTTAACTGAAACATCAGCACTCTTGAACCACTGCTTGCCCAATCAACTGACTGCTGTGTATTCTCTGTTCACAGATTCACAGGTGCCACGCCAAGTGCAAGTATCCAAGGCTCCATGGCTGTGTGGTTCTCTGACTATATCACTTATTTCTCTGATGAGTGTCCTGATATTCTTCTAGAATATTTCCACTAAGAATCATCATAATTTTATCTAATCTATACTAGTCTAGTCTTATCTCTTTTTCAATTAATGAGATACTGCTGATAGACTTTTAATCTGACAGAATAATAATTTTATAAATCAAATCATTTTATAAATTGAGTCTAATTGCTATTGTTTGAATAAAGTATATAACAATGTAATAAACTTTCCATGTATTTTGCTCTTTGGTTTTAGTTACATATTTGTAATTTACTGTGTGTGTGTGTGTGTGGTGGGGGTGGTCAGTCCAGGTAAAGCCATACGTTATGACATTTTTTGGTCCCCATGAGGAAAACAGCTAAAACATCATATAGAATAATGTTTTTTGAAAATGTAAAACAGAAAGTTTTCTGTGATGGATAGGTTTAGGGGTGGATTAGGGGGATATAATATACAGTTTGTACAGTATAAAAGTCATTATGTCAAGTTACATTTATTTATATAGCTTTTTTACAATACAGATAAAACAACATAATAATAACACAACAACAGCATAGCAGAAAACAAAACAAAAAAAATTGACAGTGATGTAAACAAGAATGGGGAAAAAAGAGAAAAGAAAAAGAAAAAAGAGGGCATTACTTAGATGAAAAGAAATCTAAACATTTAATAAAGTAAAAAGTTTGTAGGTCTTGCAATTTTGCATGTTCTGAGTGCTTTTGGGTTAAGAGAGGATGAAATTGTAATCAAGTAATGTTTTATCTCATGTAAGAACACCAAAAAAATTGGTTTACAATTTGAAAACTTACATTTGTGAATATAAAATCTACATAGGAAAATAATTAGATTTATTATAAAGCAGGCATTTGAATCAGCTTTAAAAAAAAAAAAAAAAAATAACAGTTTTGAGATTCATGGAGAAATTCTGCAAGATAATGCTTGAGATAAACCCACTAACATCTTTCCAAAGTTGGCGAGTAAAATTGCGTGACCAAAACAAGTGAAGAAGAGTTTCAGTGTCATTCTGACAGAAAGAGCAAGTAGTGTCAAAATCAGATCTGAATTTTTTCCTAAGGAAATTTTTAACTGGGTAAATATTATGAATTAATTTAAAGGATATTTCTTTTACTTTGTTTATGAGGAGAAACCTTTGTTGTATCAACGCATCCATATTTTTTTGCCAATTTAAATGATCAAAAAGTCCATTCCAATATGAGATTGCAGGAGGGGCAGAAATAATGTTCTCAAGGAATAGAACCCTTTCTTTATAATTCCTTCCTTTTTTTTCAGTGAAACATATCTCACCAATATGAGTGTTGATAGGTTCAGTGTTGATAGGCAAATATAGCGAACCCAAAGAGGGAGCATTATTTTTGAAAAGCATGAGTATGACAGATGGAATAGCATCCATAACTGTGGCAACTCTTTGGGAGTTACCGGTATATTCAGATTGTTTCAAAGCAGCTTTACAGAGATTCTTTGAAAAGTACTCATACCCATTGTGTGTGTGTGTGTGTGTGTGTGTGTGTGTTTGTGTGTGTGTGTGTGTGTGTGTACACATTTGACATACAGTCTTTAAGCATATGGGATCCTCATGTTTGCATCTTGTTTTAAAGTTTAGGTTGATGTCAATCAACAACGGAATATTTATACAGACATTTTAAACGTCACAAGCTGTTTTGCAGCATTTTTCTCTGCAGCAGTCAATAACAGAAACATAATGTTCTTTTCTTGCATATATGTTACTTCTGTAAATAACTTGGAGTTTGACTAATTTCTCTTCATTCTTCACTGATACAAACATGATTTCACCACATCAATCAAATTGATACATTTTTAATGCATCATACAGCATAAATAATAAATCATTTTGCACAATTATTTATTAAAGGTACACTGTAACTTTTGTCCCTCTAGTCTAGCGGTTAAAAAAACGAACATGCACTTTGCTAAAGAAAATCGTTTTGGTTGTGCTTCGCTCTGCGTGATGTGCGGATGAATATGGTTATCCCACTGCTGCAACCATAATCAAATGACCCTTCACAATACACAATGCTTTACAGTGAACTCAGATAGCTACATATGGCAATTGATCTGGTCAATATAATCCCTTACTCACATGTTGAGAAATAAAAACACCATCTCCGCGTCGCTTTTATAACATTTCAAATCCCTTTAAAAGTTCTTGCCATCTCCGAAAAGCCAAGCTAATGTTGATTCTTGTTTTATTACCAGATCTGTCGCGTTCTCTTTTTGCCAGAAGACTCTCCTCTGAGTTGTGATCAAGCTATGCCACTCCCACACCATACATGTAAAAGTAGCTGTAGCAACTTCTCTATTTATGGATATGACGAGACACATACAGGCGAGTGATGCGCAATTTCCCGCGAAAACCATCCCCTCATTTCTAAAATATAAACACTTATAATAGGCTTACCATAGTGAATCTGGGTAAGTTCAATGAATAAATGTAAATGTAAGGCAGCAAAAGTGTGCTTGCCATACAAAATGTCAACGGCAAAAAAACAAAAACAAAATGTTTCTATGAGGGATGTTTTTCTTTACTTTAAAAAGTCAACTAAAGGCACAACATAACAGACATACCATAGATCTCCTCACACGACAGTATGTAATGAAAAACTGGTTTAACTGTGAAATAACTCCTAGGTCCACCTACCATTTAAGAATTATAAGAATCGGAAACTTGCAGTTCAACATTATTGTATTCCGTTTCAACTGTTGAAGAGACAACTTCTAATGCCACATTTCAGCTCAGGTAAAGTTCATCTCATCTGACTCTGCTCTTATACTCTTTCAGTCAGTTGCTTTTGATTTAGATTATTAAACAACAATTATTTTGCACTATTTTTTCCCCTTTTTGTCTATGGGTCCTTGAATACATTTCATTGATTTGTTCAGCGAATTCTGTTACTTTGAATAATTTAAAGTGAAGTAGCAACCAACAATGAGGTTTCTAATCTCATTGTGCATGACACTACAGCTGCTGAATAATGGTGAGTTTTACACCTATAAAATTGCCAACCTGTGGCCAATAATCTGTGATTTAAGAATGACACACTGGCAAGATGTGTGACTGAAAGTCAATAGAACTGACTGAAATCTTTTTGTATTTAACAGTTGAAAGGATCGATGGACAAACATCAGGTAATCATTCTTCTACTTGGGTGCTTCGTCATGAACTAAAACCCTTCAATTATTTCCCTTCCAATCCTTTAAAATATATTATTTCAAAAAATAATTACTAGAACTAGTCAAGATGTTCTGGACTGACAAAATGCTTCAAAAGTAACCTACTGTATAATCATTTTTGTAGTCTTTTTTTAAACATTCATTTATAGTTTTGTGGATGTTTTTAATCTGCAATACTTTCAATGCACTCAACACTCGAATCAACAAAATCCGTCAGTGGTTGTATTGAGGCACCTAAGGTACCAAACGTTCTTGTCGAAGTCAAGATACTTAGTAATTTTGGAAATATCGAATAGAAATAGTTCAGAAGTCATTCATTCATTGGTCTAAAAAAAAAAAAAAACACTGCAAACAAAGTGTCAGTTCAGAAAAGCAATTTTATTTTATACAGTTTGTTATATTTGTGCCTCTCTATTAACTGTCATCCTTTGTCTCTTTTGACACTATTCTCTTAGAAGCCACAACTTTGGGCACTGATCCATGCTTTGAATACACAGTGCTGGATAACTTATGGAGAGACATACGTGGTGATCAAGACAACCATGATGATGACACCCTTGTTGAATGGAATGGCTGGTATCGGCTGTATTTGAATGGAGAAAATGCTCAGATGTCTGAGTGGTGTGTGAGGGACAGAAGATGTGGTGGTGGTACTGGACTGTATCTCAATGGTTCTCATCCACAACTTGAAGATGGGGTGGTGACCCGTGAAATCTTGGGATATCATCTAATGGGTCAGTGTGATGAATTCAGATCCACCCCCATCCAAATTAAAGCCTGTGCAGGAGATTATTATGTCTATAAACTTGTCAGACCTGATGAGTCAGTCCACAGGCCTTCATACTGCGCAGGTGTGGCATTACACATTCACATTCTGCTCTGTTAAAGACTTTTCCAACCCAGGGTCATTAGAAAAAGGCGCCTCTGTCTACATTTTTGCACTCAACAATCCAAAAACATTCAGTACCTATGCAATTTAATTCACTGCAGGTTCCAGCTGAAACAAACAGTAGAGGCTTTTATTCCATTTCAGACTACAGATTATTGATTAAATACTTATTTTCGTGTGGTTCCTTGCACTTCAAAAAACTTTTACCATAGTGCATTATTTATACACTAATAGCTACAGTTTGACATTTGCATCACATAGCCAGCTCCAAATGTATGGCTTTTGTTACATAGTGATCTTGTTCGGTAGCTCACATAGAACAGGGTTGCATTTGTAATTCAGAGCGCTCGGGTAAGAGTCCCTTGAAACACAAGTCACATTAAAAGAGCTCAAAGACTTGAACAAGCAAGCAAAAATGGCATGGTTGCTTCAGCAAATGCGTTTTTATCTCAAGTTTGCTATTGTTAACACTATCGATTAGGTTGAGGGTAGGGTTTTGCAGGGGCACTATAACGGGACAGATGGTTAGGATGAATCCATCCGCCTCCCCAATCCGACCGACCAATGATTGTGACAGGGGCTGTGGCTACCCAGCAAGCAATAGCCGTCATTTCACAGTCTCGGTTAACTATATACCCGATATAGTCCCCATATATGAGTAACCCACTTCAAGCCAAAATTACCAAGGTAATATAATTTTGCAGAAATGTCAACAAAGGGCATGATTTTCCAAATGAGCCTGGGTTGGACTTTTGTGTATATGACATATTTATTCTCTCTGTTTCGAAAGTTGATATTAGTTTCTATTATATCATTTTAACATTATTAAGAAATTTGCCTATTTTTAGCCAGACTTGACATGCTAAAAGTAGTAACGCTACATCATTTTGCATTTAAGACAGGCTTATAATAATGTCACAGTTACTCCGAAAAACTTCACTAACATTTGCATCATTTTAGCATGTGGTATTTCAGCCTGTTCTCACGTAAATGCGTCTCTATAGCACGCATTGTGTATTATCGTGCAATTTATACCCGAAAATGAGTTTTTACGTGCATATGATACGCAGTTTTCGCGTGCATTTGATACACAGTTCATTTGCATGTAATACACACGCACCCCATTCTACCCAAACGTATAATACACACGCATCCCACACCACTACTAAACCTACCGTAACCAACCCATGCGTATCCTATGCATGTAAAAACTCATTTTCGTGTATAAATTAAATTGTGATCGGGTTGGGTATTTCAATGTAAAACCCATGTTTCTTATTCAACAAGGACATGAAATCCAATTTAACCATGCACTAAATGCGCTGAAATAGTGCTGCACCATGCATCATCATTTCTTTAGTGCATCCGGTGATGAAACAATGCACATAGCTGTCACCGTGCTCGATTCAGTTTTGATGAAGTATTGAGATTTCCTTTTTTCATCCTTAACAGTTGCTTTCGACAGCATCAGCAATGATCCTTGTTCCAACTATGAATCTCTGGATCGTCCCTGGAGAGCCACTAATGAAAGTGGATTATACATTTGTGATGACTCTTTCTCCTGGAAAGGCTGGTACCGACTTTTCTACAATGGAATGAACATCCGAATGCCAGAGAGCTGTGTTAGAGCATACAGCTGTAACACAGTCCGCAGTCTGTGGCTCAATGGTCCTCACCCACAGATAGAGGATGGAGTGGTGACCAGGGAGGTCTGTGGGGTTGAGTCAGGCTGCTGTGATCACATTTCTTTACCCATCAGGGTCAAAGCCTGTCCAGGAAATTACTATGTGTATGAATTTGTAAAACAATCTTGGTGTGCAAGTTACTGTATAGGTACACTGTTTTACCCCATTTTTTCTAGTCTTTAAATTATTTCTTTATTCTTTAAATCATGTCTTCAAATTTCTTCCTTTCAGATGTCAGCACTATATCACCGACAGCTTCCATTACAACTCCAGCACCAGTTTCTGCATTCGACATGACTTTGTGTAGGTTAACGGACAGTCAAATTAACTTTCAAAACTTTCAAAAAACGATACCTCTAGGTTGTATGAAAACCTGTAGACTGATTTTTATGTAAAGGAACTCCAAAGGATGTGACGGTTACGCGCGCTCCAGAGAACCTCTCTTCCGCTCAATGAAATGACTGCTCATACAATATTTCATGCCAAAAGAGCCATTCTGTACTGTCAACATGTCATGCAAAGAAAAGGGATTATTTCAAACTATAGTCTCACTATAGCCGGATCTTTAGTCCGTAGTCTCAAATATACTTTATAATCAAACTATCATAGCAGAGTAATTTTAATTACCTCATGTTGACATGATGCCGGGTGAATTGCAGAGCTGATGCAAACATATCCACAATATGATTAGATCTAACTGACACTTTTGACCATGCGTCAACATGCCGACGCACATGGTACCCTTTAAGCGTCAATATTAGAATGCCCAAAGAGTTACAAGTGTTTTAAGCATGTAACAGTCATACGGAATATGCATGGACTTGGTATCTGGAATCTGGAATATTTGGAATATGTATGGATTTAGTCTGGCTTTGACTGCTCCAGAACGTCAAACCCCTCATTGATTTTGTCATTGTTTCTTTTGTTTGATCTCAGCAACTGCAACCAACACAGATGATGACCCATGCTATGACTACACCATTCTTGATGAACAAAATAGAAGCCCAGATGATTTCTTTGCTGTTAATAATCATATATATGGATATGATGACACTCGTATTGAATGGCATGGCTGGTATCGGCTCTTCATTAATGGATCGAGTGCTCAGATGCCTGAGTGGTGTTTCAGTTATATGTCATGTGGAGGTTTTAGTTCTCTGTGGCTTGATGGCTCTCATCCTCAGCTGGAAGATGAAGTTGTTACTCGTGACGTCTACGGCTCTGTTAATGACCAGTGCAGTTACTACAGATCTGACCCAATCCAAGTCAAAGCCTGTCCTGGAAATTATTATGTCTACAAACTTGTAAGATTAAATCGAATGATCCCAGCCCCCGCATATTGTGCAGGTACAGTCATTCTCCTATATCTTTTACTTAATTACGAATTAATTTGTGAGCATTGCTAAAGACTGCATTTCCAGACCTGCTTAAGATTAATGAATTTACCATGGAAAGGATTTGTTTTTGTGTTTCACACCCAGGTCACAATATGGAACTTCAGGAACTTGCCAATTTTAAAAAAAAGGCTATTATAGGTTATTATAAAAATGATCATATATAAAATAAATTATGAAAAACCCAACAATTCATGAAACTAAGTATAAAATATCCAAAACAATTTTGACCAATACTTATTGTTGTTTATGAAGTGTATCTTGTTATCAAGTTGTTTGTGAAGTTACATTTAAAATTATGGAGCCACTAAAGTGACATAAAGCGCACACGTAAAATTCCGCTTTCGAACATAAACATTAGTGCACATTAAAACTTAAACAAATTAAAACCAAACAAATACTGTGCTCACATATTATTGTGTTCAGTTTATGTATATGATAGTTTTCTTATGCACATGCAGTTGTTTTTCATAGGCATGTAACATTTCTTGTGTACATAGTGGTGTTTAAAAAAAACAATATAAAACATCACTGCTAGAGAAAATATTGCAATTAGCAACTTGAGTAGAAATCAAATAACTAAGTTCTCTCTTTAATTTTCTTCAACAGTTGTTGTCGCCAGTCCACCTAGTGTTGACCCCTGCTACAGTTATAACAGTCTGGATGAGCCTTGGAGAGCAGATAACACTTCGACTGGTGATCTCTCCAGTTCCAGATGTGATTATAATGTCAACTGGAATGGCTGGTACAGGTTGCTCTACAATGGTCAGAGTGCCCAGATGCCAGAGTCATGTGTTGGTTATGGCATGTGTGGCACTTATCACCCACTGTGGCTCGACGGCCCTCACCCACAGCTAGAAGATGGAGTGGTCACCAGGAAAGTCTGCAGTTCCACAGGGAACGACTGCTGTGGTTACAGGTCTCATCCCATACAAGTCAAAGCTTGTCCAGGAAACTATTATGTGTATGAGTTTGTCAGGCCAATATACTGTGCAGCTTACTGTGCAGGTAAACACATTGTGTTCTTTTTAATGTATATATAATTTATTCATAATTCTGAAAATTATTAACATTAATGTATAAATACTTATCATTTCAGAAGTCACAAACCCGACAACAATGCACACAACAACATTGACAGTACCAGTCACAGAAACCAGTGGTAAAGTATTTTCATTAGAGATTAAAGTTTGTCATGCCACTATTTTTTTTTTTTTTTTATTTATTTATTTTTATTTATTGACATCAGTATGTACATTTTCCTTGTATCACGTCACAAACACAAGTATATCAGGGTTATTATCGAAAACTCAAACTCAAACCATCAAAAACATTTTCATTACTTGAAATAAAATTAAGTGAAATACTAATAATTTAAAAAAAAAATCACAAAAGTTAATTAATTTAATTCCTTGCTAATCCCATCATTAACCAAGGACTTAAATTAATGATCAAATTAATATAATTGAAATACCCAGTTTGCATTTATTCCAGTTGTAAGGGATTGTGAAACTAATGGCTAAATATGGGGTCATGTCATTAATATTACTAAAACCAGCTTAAACCCAGCTATTGTCATTAATCCTGTGGTTCTCCTCTAAGGTGAAGGAGACCGCTGTTCTGAGCTCAGCTGCACTGAGGATGAACACTGCGAAGAGGAACATGGTGTTTATGGCTGTTTCTGCAAGGACAACCATCACAGTTCTCAGCGTGGATCCTTTGGTTGGACTCATTTCAAATATACACTGCCCAGCCAAAAAATAAAAAAATATGTCGCTGTTTGGATTTAAAGGGTTTGTTCACCCCAAAATGAAAATTCTGTCAGTATTTACTCACCCTCATGTTGTTCCAACCCCGTAAGACTTTCGTTCATCTTCGGAACACAAATTAAGATATTTTTGATTAAATCTGAGAGCTGGATCACTCCTCCATAGGCTTCTTAAGAGATCGAAACTGACCGGCCCAAAAGTTATGAAAGACATCGTTAAAATAGTCAGAGTGACTACAGTGGCTCAATCTTAAGTTTATCAAGCGTCGAGAATACTTTTTGTGCGCAAAAAACAAACATAAATAACGACTTTATTCAACTATTCATTTCCTTCTCTGTGGGCCGTGAGATTTCACGTAGTGAAACTGCGCAAGCTTCTAGGTTGTACGTCACACGCATCACACACATGACCAGCGTCGGCCAATCGTGACGTACAACACAGAAGCTTTGTGCAGTTTCACTACATGAAATCTCACGGCCCATAGAGAAGGAAATGAATAGTTGAATAAAGTCGTTATTTTTGTTTGTTTTTTTGCGCACAAAAAGTATTCTCGTCACTTGATAAACTTAAGATTGAGCCACTGTAGCCTATGGAGGAGTGATCCAGCTCTCAGATTGAATAAAAAAATCTTAATTTGTTTTCCGAAGATGAACAAAGGCTTACGGGGTTGGAACAACATGAGGGTGAGTAATTACAGATAGAATTTTCATTTTGGGGTGAACTATCCCTTTAAATAGGCAGATTAAGAGTCAATGATTGGATCATTATTGCAGTGATTTTTATGTTTCTAACATGTTATTTGTTTGGCAACAGTTCTTTTAACCCTAATTAATGGAGTGTGTAGCTTTTCATTTCTTAAACAACCATGTAGGAAGACACATCATGGTCATATTCCAGGATGACAATGTCAAGATGCATCAGGCTCAAATTGTGAAAGAATGATTGGGAGGGAGCATGAATAATCATTATGGCTCCTCTGAGTTCATTGAAAGTCTTTGGGATGTGGTGGAGGAGACTTTACAGAGTACTTGATTTTTGCATTGTCAATACAAGATATTTACCAAAAAGTGATGCACGTCTTGATGGAAATGTTGTTTCCATCAGGGGGTGCATTAATTTTTGGTATAGATCTTGTATTGAAAATCTACTCCAGCACATCCCAAAGACTTTCAATTAATTTAAGGTCTGGACTCAGAGGTGCCAAATCATGTGTGAAAATGAAATTTCCAACAGTTATTTTCACTCTTAAATCCAAACAGTGTTTTTTTGGGGGGGCCAGGCTGTCTATGTTCATCATTGATTATATTTTTGTTTTGTTTTATCACTGTTGACATTCTCTTGACTTTTCTCTCTCTCAGATTTCTCTGAAACCTGTGAAAGCAGCTCTGGCTCCATGTCTCTGTCTCGCTGTCAGCTTTTTGAAGCTGGTTTTCCTTCTGACATCTTACACCTCAATGACCCCAAGTGCAGAGGAACAGTCCGGAATGGCAGAGTGGAGTTCCATTTTGACAACAATGACCACATCTGTGGTACAAGTCTTGTGGTAGGAATCATTGCATACATGCTCAAATGATCAAAAGAACAACAAATCTATTTTTTTTTATATGAATATAATTCTTAGCTATAATTTAAAGTACAAAATTCAAACACAATGTCCCAACAGGCCAATGGCACCCACTTCATCTATGATAACTATATTTTGGGGGATTCTGGATCTGGGCATATCATCAGGAGGGGAAAAAATCTGAGGATCCACTTCAGCTGTGTGTACTCACAACAAACCCAATCACTCTCCATGGACTTCAACCGTCTGGAGAGGTGGGACTCACATAAGAATACATAAATTCTAAATACATACATAAAACCAAGAGTCTCTCAATTGCTTTAAAATGATTTGTTTATTTAATTTTCAACAGCATTGTGCACAGGATCCTTCCTGCTGGTCAAGGGACATATCAGGTCAGGATGATTCCCTATCAGGATGCTGAATTCACCCATCCCTTCACTGGTAGTGTGAACGCGGAGCTGGACAGCCGTATTTTTGTGGAAGTTCGTGTTGATGGAGTTGACAGCCGTCAGTTTGCCTCAGTGATTGACAAATGTTGGGCTACACCTGTGAATGATCCTCATTACTCTGTCCGCTGGGACCTCATCGTTGACATGTAAGCCATGTGTTATTTTAATATCATTTTTTAACCTTTAAAGTCCTCACAAAGAAAAAAGTGATGGATTTTTTTTTTTTTTTTTTTGCATTTCTTATCTCGTTATGTCGCAAGTAACCACACTCAATGTATTTTTTTTTCCAACACATCCCATAATGTTTAAAATATCTGCCTCTACCAAATGGTTGATATGTCACTTAAAGGTAAAAAAAAAAAAAAAAAAAGTACCGGAATTCATACACATATGAAAATCAGAAATACTAATTTATTTAAAAACATAATCTAAAAATTCAATATTTTTGTATATTGAATCTTCTTTATTTATTGAATGTCATTAAATATTTGAGGTTTTCATTTTAACACAGGAAATTTTTACCAAAAATGTTTGTTTTTTTCTTTACCCATCATAATTTATGATCAAAATTTTTTCTAATCTTGACAAAACACATATTGTCAGAAAGGTCTGAGTCTCAAGGTTCCATATTTTGTGACAGAAGTGATATTTGTACAGAAATGTATTAATTTGTTACGGCAAAATGTATTAATTTTTTTACGGCAGAATGCATACAATTAAATTCAATGGAATGTATGTCACCCTGGGGCTATTTTTTGGTATTACGCCTAAACAAAATCTTCAATTTTTGTGATATCAACTTCAAATGTGGAACACAACTTGGTTAGATAATATGGCTTTGATTTTATAGTAATAAATATTTTGTAAAATATATATTTTATATAAAATAAAAAATATTAAGTACAGTATATTTGATTTAATGTAAATTTAAATTTCCATAACTTTTTCATACTTAAAAGTGCTTTTACTTCAGCATTAATCTGCTGAGTGTTTTCTTTAAAACAAGACCAAACTTAGGTCTATTCCAAAGCATTCTTGAATTACAACCAAGTTGTATAGTGCATTGTAATGTCCATGTCCACAGTTAACCGTTATGTGCCAAATCAACCGTTTGAGCATGTTTTTGAAAAGAAAAATTAAAAACATACTTTTTCATGGCACCAAGTAACATCATTTTGTAAAGGTAGGGCTCTTACAGTGTAATATGTCAAAAAAAGTTTACCTTGCAAAATTTCACCAAAAACAGTTCACATGGCAGGAGTGATTTATTTGTTTCTGACATCCATGTTAGAAGAAGTGTTGTGACAAGTGCTGTTGATTGACACTGTGACATCTAGTGGATATTTTTGGCATAACATACCTCAAACAGATGCTAGAGATGGCTCAATCAGTTTGAGTTAGGTACTCAAAGGAATAGTACTCAATAAAATATAGTGACTCAAAATGTGCTTAACCATTTGATCGAGCAGGCAGTTAAAGGGTTAAATAAATACTTTGATCTTGGTGCATTTGGGATATATTTTGAAATCTTTTATTTACTGGACATTAATTCTTTTGACAAAAAGGGATAGCTATCTGCACACCAAAATTACAGCTCCACAAAGTTTATTAATAAAACCTTGCAAGTTTCGACCAGTCAGGTCTTCATTAGGCACAAACCTGATGAATGAGATGCAACTCTTTATGAATTAATACATTAATTAATTTTCATTAAGAACTTATATTTGGTTCATATGAATGAATAAAAAATGATAATTTTGGATTGATCATTTTGAATTTGCTTTAGATTATTTTATTTTTTTACTGCACAGCAGAAGGAAATGTACCAAGTAGAGATAGAGCACCGATACAACAAATTTTCCACAAATACTGATTATTCAGAATGATATCTGGCCATATCTATACCAATATTTGACTCTTTAGGAAATATATCTCCCAATTAATGCTGTAAACAATACAGGGAACCCTCTCACAATGTTTGTATACAACTCAGTTGCACATAATGTTGTTTTATTAACAAAGTTCGGGAGGAGCACGTTCAGATAATTAACCTAAATTTACACAAGAGGAGCACACTCAGTTAATCAATCAATTGCCAAATACACACACACACACACACACACATATATAAATAATTAAATTCGTCCTTCCTAGTCCAGTCCTTCGGAGGCCTTAGACCTCCTCAGCTTTAAAGGAATAGTTCAATTAAAAAAATGAAAATGATCCCATAGTTTACTCATCCTCAAGCCATCCTAGGTGCATAGGGTCAAATAGAGCCTGCTTAAAGTCAAAAAGTCACTATTTTTAAACTGTTAATGTGTTATTGTTGCATTAACATTTTCTTCACACACAGTAGCCTATGTACGGAGCCCCCCTAGTTCCACTTTGTCAAACAAATTTATTATAACTATCTCGTGGACTCAAGATAAGTATCTCGTGGCCTCAAGATAAGTGACTCGTGGCCTCAAGATAAGTAACTCGTGGCCTCAAGATAAGTAACTCGTGGCCTCAAGATAGAGATACCTCAAGATAGTAACTCGTGGCCTCAAGATAGAGATACCTCAAGATAGTAACTCGTGGCCTCAAGATACTATCTCGTGGCCTCAAGATAGAGATACTATCTTGAGGCCACAAGATACTATCTTGAGGCCACGAGATATTTTGAGACCACGAGTTACTTATCTTGAGGCCACGAGATAGTTATAATACATTTTTTGACAAAGTGGGACTAGGGGGGCTCCGTACCTATGAGTTGCAGTCTGACACGTTTTTCCGACCCTTTTGATTGCCATGTATCGTCTCTGATCATCGACTGTTTTAAAGGGGTGGTATAATGCCCCTTTTTACAATATGTAAAATAAGTCTCTGTTGTCCCCAGAGTGTGTATGTGAAGTTTTAGCTCAAAATACCCAACAGATCATTTTTTACAGCAAGTTAAAATCGTCCCTTTTTGAGGGTCAGTAAAAACGAGTCGTTTTGTGTCCCTTTAAATGCAAATGAGGTGCTGCTCCCGGCACAGAGGGCGGAGCTTCAAGAGCTTGTGTGTGTGTGTGTGTGTGTGCAGTGTTGCCAACTTAGCGCCTTTGTCGCTTTTTTTAGCGACTTTCCGATACATCGGTGCATCCCTATTCTATCAATTCCATTTTCTTTCTTTCTTTTTTTTCAATTTGTTGATCATTATCATTTTCAATATGCCTAGGTGTCCCAGTCCAAATGACATAGTGGAGCTTCTGCAGAATGGTGTTTCCACATCCAGCCGTTTCTCCTTCAGCACGTTTATGTTCACAACATACTTCACCAAGGTTTACCTGCACTGCGCTATTCACCTTTGCCTTCAGACAGACAATCACTGCTCAGTGGTGAGTTTACAAATCCTGTAGCAACATAATGTTTCACATATGAAGTTGTTGAAAAGGCACAGTATTTTCCATAGTAGGGTACAGCAGGGTTAAAGGCACACCGAGGTAAAAGGCGCATTTGATTCGATTGGTTTCTTTAATTTTAAAATATATATTTTATATTAACATATTTTAATGACAGTATATTTATTGAACAAAAATTAACTTTTATGTATAAAAAAAAAATAAACAAATAGATAGTTGGCTACAAACTTTGCTAAAATATTTGTTTTGAACAAGTATTAACTTAGACATTATATATATATATATATATATATATATATATATATGTAAAACATAGCTAAAGTATTTTCCCCATGCTGGTGAGCCTTTAACACTGTTTGGGATAAAAGGCCCCACCTTGCCACCTCATACATTTATACCGTTTTTAAACTAAATAAACCACTTTTATGATACACCATTGCTGAGTATTTTCTCCTTAAAACGGCAGTGAACCAAAGACAGTCTCAAAAACGATGTTTGAAGTTTTAGGGGATACAATTATTGACTACAAGGGGACTTTAAGGTGTGCCTGATTTGATATTGATATGTTTAGTTTTGGCCCGCCCAGAAGAAGGACGACATTTTAGTTCTATACAGCTTGTGTGTGCGTCAAGAGAAACATCACACATGTGCCATATGTATGCGAGAGCGTGCATACCTAAATGTTGTGGAGCACCAAATTCTCTGGCTTTGTGCCCCCTGGTGATCACAAATCAGAACAACACAGTCAGCACAGTCCCTTAAAACGAATTAACAGTTCATACATTACACACATAATGGATACTTGTGGTTGTCTTCTGTTGTTGATGTTTGTGACTAAGAAGATAATTATTTGATGACATAAATTGACATACCGCCTAAATGTCCGGTCTTTGTTACTTTTAGCACTGTGACTCTGAACAAGGTGTGAGAGAGGGCAGATCTGTGGACTTCCATGACAGCACTTCCATATCCATGGGTCCATTTATGATGTCTGACAGTAACAAAGGTGATTTATGGAATTAAAAAAGGGACTCATTTATATTGTTCATGCATATCTGACAGTTCATGTTTGCAATTGATCACAAATCACACGCTATACTTTACATTGACTCTTCATAGGTGAGCAGCTCCCAGTTTTCCAAGTGCAGGTGTCCAGGGCTCCGAGTCTGTGTGCTTCTCTGATGGTTTTACTCATTTCTATGATGTGTGTCCTGATATCCTTTTAGACTATTTCCACTAAGAATCGTTTTAGAGATTCTCCCTGCAATCTCTGTTTGATTAATGATTTGATTAATCTCCTTTTTTCTTTACCATATGACTGTACCATATCTCCTTATGTTAAAAATACAAATTTGCAGACATTGTTGAACTGATTTTATTTTGATAAATGTAACTAGTCTTTTCACTCATGGGATTGAATATTCAAAATAATATTTTAAAAATAAATAACAATAAGCAAACTGATTTTTGAATTGTTTTGGTGATTAACGTGTCAGTTCAAAATCTTTGTTTTCATTCATGAGCCAATAATAAGTACACCTATTGATTTAGGCTATATCTCATATTTCAAACATTAAACATGCATGTGTCATTTAATGTGAATAACTAATATATGTGACTTAAATTACCCTTCCTAAAACAAAACGTTCATAATGAGACTGCCACCAGTAGCTCTTACCTCCTTGACATAAACACGGCGCGTCAGAAATGACGTCAGAATGACGCGCTTAGTCATAGGCTTGTTTGAGATGCGCCTTGCCTCCAAGCTAGGGGGTAATCCATAGACATAATAAATACATAGACGCCCTATTGGCCGCTGGAGCGTACGTCAACGGCGCCGCCATGTTGGGGATGGCAACTTTCCCATACCTCTCATACCGGGAATTGGCATATCAACTATTGGTGCGTTCAAGTCCTCCTGGGGAAGTTCGTACGTACGAGGTGGGAAGTCGTGTTTACGACGGCAGTGCGTTCAAGTCACTTTCGTCGGAGGAAGATGGCGGAGTACTTTCTCTTAATTAATTACACAAAAACACAGTAAGGTTCTTAAACTCTTGTTCTAGAAAATGAAGAACAAAGAAATGTGCACTGGGTGTACTTTGTTTTTTTATGTTTTTAATTAATTTATGAAGCCACTGCCAACTTTATCGTTACATGGTGCACTGTTATAATGCCATCATATTCTGTGCAGGAAATTCGCTTAACTGTGCTGTAAATAAGAAAACATTGACAATATCACTGCATAATATTTAAGTATTGTGGTATTCCGCCATGTTTCTCAGTGACACGCCCACAACTCGGAAAGATCGGGGCTTAGAGAAAATCCCGAACTCCCCACTGGTATTTACGACATTGTGGTGGCGTTCAAGTGCGTTTAACTCGTAAATACGATCTATACGAGATGACTTGAACGCACCATTACATTTGTTCACAGCGCAGTCTTGCCCTCCGCAAAATGGCGGACCTTGGACGTATCGCAGCAACGTTCCAAAGCGGCCAATAGGCCTTTATCACAGTCTGCGTGTCGTCACATCCTGCTCCGATTAGTAGCGTAAAGGAATTTCCGCCTGCATTATCGTCAATGGACGGACGGCAGTTTTGAGAAGAAAATTATTCTAATTTTAGTTTCACTTTACAATAAACGTCAGTATTTAAAACAGTTTATTTAGACTTACATGATACTCTACTATGTATGTCATCTTTCATTCTAATGAGTAACATTATCAGATAGACGTTTGTTTGAACAAGAATAAAGTTTAACATGAGCCTACAGCTACTATCAATGAAGTGGAATCAACTTTTTTAATCAGTTTTATTTTGATAAACATAACACAATACATCGCGACTACATGAAAAGAGTGTTTACTGTTATAAAAAAAAAAACTGATTTGTGAGCTTTAGTGGAACTAAAGGTGTGAGAATAAACCGAATAAACACGAAACGCACGTGATCGTTGTCATGCGGTGAACCCGGCGAATCGTGGAACAGCTGTGACATCATCGGAGCTTGTGCAGCTGCTCTTCAGAAGCTGCGCTGGCTGAGTTCTCCGGCTACTCTCGAATCGCTCTCGCGGTACTTTGATTGCATACGTCACAGTCACGTGGCGTCGGCGCTGTATCAAGTCGGACAACATTTCTGACCGGCATGCACTGCTTCAAGTCTGCCGCCGATCGGTCTGCGCAGAGCTGCATGAAGTCGAACAAGCCTATAGACTGTAAAAAAAATATGGACGTAGTGTCCGTGACGTCACCCGTAGGTTTCTGAAGAGCGTTTTTGAAGCCTAAAGTGGGCGGGGCCGGCCGTCGCCATCTTGGCAGCGCGTCACCTCTCGTCACTACCGGATAACAGAAAATGGGCAAAGAGGCGGGCCGTGGGTGGAGCTGAGGTGCTAATGCTATATGCTACTGGCCTCGCGCTAAAGTGACAGCTGATTGAAGAAGTAAAGCCAATAGTGAAGTTCATGTTTTTGCCCTTTGAAATATTATAATAGTTAAAATACATAACTCAATGTGAGACTGTGTATCGTGATGTATTATTATTCTGCTATAAAAATGTATTATCATGCAGTAACTTACAATATTGCTCTGAGCTTGCGTTTGACAGTGATTCATGCACATACATGTCAGTCAGCATGGCATCGCACGTCAAGTTCGACAAGAGCTCTCCATTTTAATATCTGATTTTGGCCGCCTCTCAATTTCTTAAATGGGTTAAACCAAAGATATTACCTCAGAAGTTCAAGTAAATGCACTAGAAATCCGCGCTCATTCAAGGGTGTGCATGTGCATCTACTGCATGGACGGAGAGACAGCACTGACACCTGCAGGATTTCATCTGACGGTACTTTTTATTTAACACTAAAAAGTAAAATAAGCATATCTGTTCCGTGAGAGCAACAGTACCGCATAACGAGTGTGGTCTCTATATCTATAGACTTTTTTAGCAAAGAAATTGTCAGACATTCATTAACTTTAGTGCATGCGAGGAAAACAACTGGAAATACAGCGCTGGTTGTTCTCTCCATACCAGTCTATGCTCCATACTCGACGACAACAACGGAATCCAACGGCGTGGGCGAAGGTATAATGCGTGTATTAAATTGTATGAAATAATCCCGAAAAAAAGCACAAACACGGCAGAGATAGCAAGTACAGCAGCTGCTTGAGGCGAGCTGAGAGTGACGCTAACAGACAGCAGACAAACGTCCGCAATCCACCTGTCACTCAAATGGCCACGCCCTTAATTATGCAGGCTTAATATAATTTAAACGGATGAGTTGTAAAAAAATTCACCCCCCTCACAGTTGTCATGAAGGGCAAAATAAGCTATAAAGACCAAAACCACTTTTTGCTCCAGGCTGTACACATGTTTTTTTCTGCTGTAAAGTTGGGCATTTTAACATGGGGGAGATGCCGATTTGACTCACTTCTGCAGCCTGCCTCAAGCGGTCAGTCGATGAATTGCAGTTTAATTCACTTCCGTGTTGGTTTCAAGAGAGAGACAGGGAGGTTGCCGCTTGGATAGGCCGCTAAGTGTCCATTTATGTATCCTTCCTTTCACGGGGAAACGAAGGGTGCATTTGGCGTCGCTTTTGAATCGGGGTAACCTTCATCACGCCGTGATGACGCAACCGGCCTACGAATACGGCCTTCGAAGGATGCGGAATTGAATTGGGACAGCCTTCATCGCCCCGCGGTGACGCAATCGGCCTTCAAATGCGTCCTTCGAAGATGCAGCCTTTGAATTGGGACAGCCTTCGTCACGCCGCTGTGACGCAATCGGCCTTCAAATGCGGCCAATCGGCCTTCAAATGCGGCCTTCGGAGGACGCAGCCTTCACATTGGGACACAGCTTATGTATTTTTTATGTCTATGGGGTAATCCATCAGCCGGAAGTTGAAGCTGCCTCCAGGGGCCGCCATTGTAGCTGGCTATCACCTGCTGTTAGCATCCCATTGACTCCCATTCATTTTGGCGTCACTTTGACAGCGAATAACTTTACATCTGAGGCGTCCAAAGACTCCATTTGTCCATTATTTATTTCTAAAGAAAGACGACAATGTATAAAAGGCTCCATTACTTTGAATCTTACGTTATGGCCCCGTAGAAGCCATTCTTGTAAAAATAGGCTAACGATTGCGTCATAACCACCGGACGCTCTGTCGCACAGTAGAGAAATTACCGTACAGACAGAAGTAGAAGCTCGTCGGCAATCATTTACTGTCTATGAGGCAATCGGGTGGACATGGAGGCATAAAGTCAAGGGAGAAGCCCATAGATAGAGAGTTCATAAAAGCAACGGGACAAAATATTTCAACAACAGATTTGTTTCAGATTTCAATTCAGATTTGTCCCGGCACAGCTACTAGAAGGTCAGAACGGTTGCTCACGTGACAACTACGTCGTCAAGCTCAGTTTGAGCCTGCGCAGAACGCTTGGCTATCAGAAAGTGAGTGCCCCTGTTGGGCTTCAACTCTCTCCGTTGAAATCAACGGGGTCGCTGTGTCCATTTCTCTTGCCTCGCCTGAAATGTATGCGAGAGCTGCAGTGAAGGGAGGAGTGAAAAAAGTGCAGGCAAGACGGACAGATCTCTCTTCTCGCAGTGGATCTGACACCAGTGAGATTAAGACTGATATCGTGGGATTCACGCTGTTGTGTAACTACTCCCGGAATCCATTTAGGTTTATCTCCTGCAGTATTGCGTAAATATACAGGATCATCCACATCAAACTGTCTTTCAGCA
The DNA here is from genome assembly GCA_029959095.1 of Rhinichthys osculus. Taxonomy (NCBI): domain Eukaryota; kingdom Metazoa; phylum Chordata; class Actinopteri; order Cypriniformes; family Leuciscidae; genus Rhinichthys; species Rhinichthys osculus. The sequence goes on along the minus strand of JARWKJ010000018.1, from coordinate 7,494,212 downwards.
GCTCGACTGTCATGCTCCTCCTTCTGCTGATACTGCCTCCTCCTCACCCTCATTGCGATGTTTGGCTTTAGGAAGTCTAACCGCGAACGCACATGTCTCTTCAGGTGTAAATCTGCAGGTGACTCTCCAGTCGCACTATTGGGAGTTGTGCGATATCGCAGTAGAAAATGCGAGACTTTGTCCTCAACACTCAAATCCTCTCCATCCAGCTTCTTCATGCCTGCTTTGAATGTGGCAACATACCTCTCAGCGAGGCCGTTTGTAGCTGTCCGCCGGTGAGAGTGTGCGTGAAGCATAAGCTATTGGATGTTCTTGTCCTTCAGGTGTTGTGTGCTGAATAACGGCTCCAATTCCGTACGCTGAAGCGTCACATGCTGATAACACCATCTTTTTCCAGGCGTTCCAACTCTTTTTCTACCTTTTCTTTCATTGCGAAAGGCAGGACACGGGCTTTGTGGAACTTTGGAACTGCGTCAGGCTTTACTGAAATCGATGCTTTAATGCCCTTTAATGTCCCCAACTCGTCTTTGAAAACATCAGCATATTTATTCAACACATCTTGAATTGACTTGGGTTTAGCTGTTGGGTGCGCAACATTTTCTATGACTTTTTTAATCATTCCCCAGTTCAGCTTGATTTGATCCAGCCATTCACGCCCACACAGCGAAGGACCTCCTCCCGCCACTACTATAAGCGGTAGATCAGCAAACTGATTTCCATAAGTCACTTTTGCTATGAACTGTCCTTTCACTGGTATGGTTTCTCCCGAATAGCCCTTCAGTGCGACGCTGCTGCCCTCCAGTGGCACATGTGAGAATGACTGCTCATACACATTTTCTGAGATAATACTGACTCCCGCTCCTGTGTCAATTTCCATCGGCACTTGTTTTCCATTTACATCAAAAATTGCCTTGTACGGCCGTCGGCCAGCACCACTTGCACTGAACACAGAAAACATCAGAACTTCATCTTCTATTTCATCAGCTTGTATGTTGCCTGTCATTTTTTCTTCTTTTCTCGCACTGTTTCTCTTTCCCTTTCCCTTTTTCTCCTGCTTCTCACGTGACTGCCCCTCAGTCCTGCATGCCTTCTGAATATGCCCGACTTTGCCACATTTATGATATTTTAGATTTTTGTAGTAACAATCACTGGCACTATGATCCTTTCCTTTACATCTGTAGCACCCTTCTTGTTTTGCAGGCGAGCGCCATCCCCCCTTTACCTTGTGAACAGCGGTGACATCATCACCTTTCCGCAACTGCTGTGCATCTCGGTGGGCTGTCTCCATGTTAACAGCAAGCTCCACAGCTCTCGCAAAAGTCAGCCTATCCTCAGAGAGCAATTTGCGTTGGCATGCCTCAGAACTGACTCCGCTAACAAATCCGTCACGTAGAGCTTCGTCCAATTTGTCCCCGAAATCACACTTCGCAGCAAGTTGGCGCAGCTCAGCAGCATATTCCGTGACTGTCTGGCCGCTTTTCTGAACACATTTACAGTACCTGAAACGCTCGGCGATGTCTAGTGGTTTAGGTTCATGGTAATCTTTTAGAATGGTCACAATCTGATTCAAAGTTTTGTCCTTTGGCTTGTCAGGCTGGACCAGGTTGCGTAGAAGGCCATATGTTGCTGCGCCGACCGAGCTCAACAATACGGGAACATTCTTTCCGTCGTCGACATCATGAGCCTCGAACAGCAACTCCATGCGCTCAACATAGGCAGACCATGTTTCATGCTCCGGCTTGAACTCGTCTGGTCTTTGGGAAAAGTGCGTCATTTCCACAACTATACCGATTTATCTCGTCGCCAATTTTGTGGTGTACTTAAATAACCAGACCAGGCACGCGTTTAACTGTTTATCAGGAGAACTGTGTCAGTGCACTCAACTCAACATGTGAGCATTACAGACTCTGCGTTTTCTCAGACATGCGCAGAGGACACACAAGCCAACCAACGACAAGTCTTAAGGGACAAACTTAATCCACATATAGTAGTACAAAATACACCACAAGAATCAAAACAATGTCGATTCTAGAATGATTCTGTGGGATAGATTATTTTGGAATTATCAAATTATTTCGAATTTGAGTTAAATGGATAGATAGTTCACTCAAAAATGAAAATGTTGTCATAATTTACTCACCCTCATGTTGTTCCAAACCTCTATGAGTTTCTTTCTCCTGTTGAACACAAAAGACGATATTTTAAAGTATCATAACTTGAGGGTGAGTCAGTGATGACAACATTTTAATTTTTGGGTGAACTATTCCTTTAATATTGATCTGGGGCCAGTTGCATAAAGATTACCGCTAAGCTTAAGACTGTAGGACCTGTGTCCCTTAGTCAGTGTTGCTGTTGCCAAGTCCGAGGTTTTCCCGCGGAATTTGACTACTTTTTATTTGTTGATTTCCACCCCCGTAAGTACGATTTCGGAGCTCAAACACCCCCCAAAACATCCCTCAGACGCTCAAATCCAGTGGAGAATTCGGCTGCCTGATGGAGAAAAGCCGATGGGCTTTTTGGGATACTTTTGTTGCACAGACCTACCGTCCTTCTTTTCCGGGCCGCGGAGAATAGAACGAGGAACCAGCAGCCAAGAGAAGACGAGACCGAGAGGAGGAGCTGATCGAGCTAATAAAGGAGGACATGAAGTTTCATAGAGAAACAGAGGGGAGCACGGAGATAATGGACAGATTATCTCATGTCAATTAATTTGTACATGATACAAAATAAATTGTTCTATACATTTGTACTTACAGTATTTTTTACAACTACAAGATAAGTTAAGTTTAAGATAAGAAAAACAACAATTGTTAAATTAACAGTATACATAAAACAGATTGGAAGAAAACATTTTTCTGTAGACTTGTATTGAGCTGAGCGGGAGATTCTGGTGCTGCTGCTGGATCTGGATGGGCTGCACAATAGAGACCCTGGTAAGGCCTCTGCCAGTCACAGTGGGACATCATCTGGGATCAGTGCATATTTCCACTGTCCACTAACAGGTTTGCAGGGCTGTGAGATGTTCACAGAAAGAGGGAAGAATAGCCTAAATGAAATTAACTCACATACTCAACAATCAAACCATTTTAACATGAAAAACCATTCTATGAGCTAAACTCTGGAGGGCAGCATAATACATAATATCTAATATCAAAATGTGTCATAAAAAAGTACAATATTTGCCTCTGAGATGAAGTGGAGTTGAATAACAATCTAAAGTAGGCCTACTTAAAAAGTATTTAATCCAGAGTAAATGTATGTCATTCCACCACTGGTTATGGAAAATGAAACTTCCAAAAATGTATTGTCACATTAACGAATTGTTGCTAGCTGCGTCCCGGTATAGTGTTCAATGGGACGGTCTGGTTTTGTCGCCTAGCAACTGTGACAGCCGTTGTGACGAGCGACAGTAACATTTGTACTGAACTTTATATATATACTATAAACTAGACGAACCTATACCTTTTCATAGCTGACTTTAAAAAGAGTTATGACCAGACTTGAAGAAAAAAATTAGAAGACTAAAACGTAAGATTAGTCTAAGCATTTTATGCAATCCGCTCCTGGGCCGCTCTTCCCACCATAAACCTAAATAGACTATTGAGACCATTGGTATAAAGTAGTTGATATATTTACCAAATACCTTGAAAAGTTTTGGCCATTTCTAACTCTTGAGCTTTGGTGGCATTATCCTGGCTGAGCTTTCACCGAGATACTTAGTTTCAAAGTAAGTTACAATAATTTCAGTGTTTCCAATAGTGATTAATATTCAGCTTTTCAGAATCTTTTTTTATGCTCTGTTTTCTTGTTTTACTCATTTTTGTTTAATTCCTTAATGCTCACTAGGCCATGTCCTACCCCACAGATATTTGGGCTGCAGAACAAGTCAAGGTGTCTAGTGCCGTAGGTCTGTGTGAATCTTTATTGATTTCAATTTACCATTAGGCTAATTGTTTGTTTCTGTAACGACAGACTGACAGTCCCCAATATGTCTGCATCTTTAAACTGCATTCTGAGCAATGAACATTAGATGGCACTGCATGCAAACACTTGTGTGCTGAGTCTGGACTCACTTAAAGGCTGGGAGTTACATTTGTATCAGCATAATTTTCTCAGTTCTCTGCAGAGCAGACATTTGTATCTTAATGGTGCAGTGTGTAACTGTGTGTGTGTGTGTGTCTCTGGCGCTGAAAGAATCATGTTTGTCTAACATGATCGATATGCTTCTCACCTCGTCAAGCTGGGGATGAAATTGAAATTGATTTGTGAACAGTGTTATTCAAAAGATCCACCCTGTGATGCAGCTCCTTTGTCTGCAATGACACAAGTCTGAGGGATATAAAAGGGTCATGATGGTTTCTTTGAGACTCCACTTCCTTGACGTTTCAAGGTTTGTTGTACTCTAACATGAATTATCATCAAACCACACCTTCTCTTACATACATTTTTCAACAGCAGATATTATTCCATCTGTGGTTCCATTACTTTGAGTAATGCGTCCTAATTAGCTAACTATAAAGATGAAACACTTTCATTTATTATGCATTATGATTTTTGCATTTTTAAAATGTGAGGTGTACCTCACTCTATTAGGAAAATGTTATTAGGAGCAATGAGCATGTTGTTCTTTTGACACAGAATCACATGTAATATGATGCCAACGATCCCAGCATTTGCTCTTTGGTACAGTGTCTGGCACACTGATGCCCAAACGCTCGCCAAGGCTTTCAGAATATAATTACATTCATGCATCCCGTTTCCTCATATGAATGTGTAAACATTGTCAGTGCTTTAACGGAATACTGAATACAGACCACAAAAGGAGAGGTTAGGCAGGATGTTCATGCTGCTCTTTTCCATACAATGAAAGTGAATGATGGCCATAAAATAACACAAAAGTCCATTATGACTCATCGGCTGTATTTTCTCTTAAGCCATACTGTATGTTATATTTTTGTTTTAAAGAAACGGTTAACTGTTGTTTACTGTTATATTTCTCTTGCACTTTCAAATCTAATTCATGCAAATTGAATGTGCATGTGAAAATCCGATTTGCTGTCATTTATTGTTATTGTCCCATCAATGCATTACATTGATGTATCATGTTTATATACGCAAGAACTGCAAATATAGTTTGTAGATCATTATCTAACACTAAAGAGATAGCAATAGATTATAGCAAAGATTTAAGAACACTATACTTCGTGAAGAGTGCTTTATCTTTAAGAGTTGCTTTAGTTTTTAGTGTGCTTTATCAGTTTTCAGCCATAACATGAAAATAATTATTGACTAAATGGAAATGTTCCGAATTGGTCAGTGCATGCTTTCTATTAAGCACAAGAGATGTATGAACTACTTTTATGTTGCCATTTGTCCTTTTTTGAGCCTGAAAGCTCCTTGTTAACATTCACTTTCATTACATGGGGCAAAAAAACGGCTCATGCATTTTGCCTAACATCTACTTTTGAGCTCCAGAAAATAATACCAATAAAAATCATACAGGAAAGGGAAGATTTGGTGAGTAGATGATAACAGAATTTTATTTTCTCAGTGAACTATTCCATACAAATTCCGTACATTACATGCATATATGCAGCTTGAATAGCCTGCCAAAGCCTGAACTGGGTGAATTATTATTTAAAGGCCAAAGAGATGAACTAATCAAACAGAGGACAAGGGCCATTAACCAGCCATGAGAGAGAAAAAGAGAGGGGGAGAGAAAGATTAATAACAAGCGCCTGTGATTCTACAAAATCCTGTTAGTCTGCAACTCACTAAAGCTTTGGAGATTTTAACTTATGATGTTACCGAGTTGTTAACACGGATAATGAACACACAAAAAAGTTCAGCTATGAGTTCAGTTTTTCTTTTTGTTGTTTACCTCAACTATTCAGCCAGGAATCAGAGATGCTGGAACATTGAAACAGTCTCATCACAGATGATGTCCTCTACGAATATAAGAAGGAGAACTGATTTATGAAAGATAATTAAATGTTCTGTGGAAGAATGAGCGGGAGAAGTCATCGTGTCACAGATGTACACACACGCGCTCACAGACATGCACAGACATTTGCTGATTACTTTTGGCCCGGCCATTCATTCATGTGTCTATGTGGATTTTCCATCTGCATATTCTCTATAATGAAATGCTGACTTTGTGGCATGTTTGATTTAAATGATTGTGACATACATTGATATCACTGGCTCAGAAATGTGATCTGCGCAGAACTCATTAAAATAGCAAAAACTAATATCATGGAGACCAGTAGGACATTACCTGTACTTGTCTCCTCCGGAGAGCAGAATTATCTAGGAAACAGTGTCATAAACAGAAATCCAAGTTAATGATGCTTTAATGATTCATGAAATAATGGCATGTGCTGCTGTATTTAACCATCCTAGTGCAGATGCAACCATTTTTGAATGAACTGTCTCTGCATTTCTGTTGTTTGGCAGTGATTCAAAGACACAAAATCAGGGACGTTTTCTCTGAGGGGGCAAAACAAAACTTACTCTATAGTCAAAGTTAATCTATGCAGTACACTTTCCAGAAGTTATATGATGACTCTGATCATGTGGGGACAATACATTTCTGAGATTGTATGTTGCATGTATAAACAAGTTTTTTTGTTCGTCTATGGCCGCAATGGCATAGAGCACTCGTTCATGTTTATGATGCAATTTATATGCAACATTTTTCCCTCCAGAACTGTTACGGGCATTAAAACTTATTTTGTCAACATGGAATGACGTGGATTAACATCTTGGCAGTAAGGTAAATATAATACACAAAATGCTACAACATGAATTTTTTTAAACGTTTTGTTTTGCATTGTTTTCTATTGTAAAATATTTTAAAATGTAATTTGTTTTTGCTTATTGCTGTTTTTAAATGTGAATTATATGCTGGTGCTCAATAAATTCATTAACAATGTTGAAAATTGTTTAATTTTTGTGGAAAATGATATTTTTTCAGGATTATTTGATAAATAGAGTAAAGAACAAATTGTACTGACCCCAAACCTTTAAACAATATTACATTAATGATCATTTATTTGTTTCACCTTCACCATTTCACCTTATTGTAAAGTGTTACCACAGTATAGTATAAACATACAAATATAAAACAGTATTGGTTGCTTGTTTAAAGTGTAAGTTAGGGTGCTTTCACACCTGCCTCATTTACTCCGGTTGAATCGCACTAGAGTTTGTTGTCCCCCTTGGTGCGGTTCGTTTGGGCTGGTGTGAATGCAGCTATCACACTCAGGTGCGCACCAAAAGCGAACCAAACAAGCGCTCGTTACACTTTCAAACGAACTGTGGAGCGGTTCGTTAGTGGTGAGAATGTGATCTGACCTCGAACAGACCCAACTGCCAAAGAACTGCGCATTTTTGGACTAAACCAGCTGCCGTAGTCAGCTGCGCTGTGCATTATGGGATGAGGACTATTGTTTGTTGACAGTTTGCACGGACAAACTTGGTAGTTGTGAGGAGGTGCGGAGCCTCATTGAAATTTGCTCTGATGACCATATTAGGTCCCAACTTTCAAAAACTCGAAGAACAGCGAAATCTTCGCTTTGTTTAGCAAACAGCTCTGGGAAATGGGGTTACATAGATCTGTGGAATTTTCCGCACGTTAATCCTGACCAATCGAAGTGCAGTTATGGAAATACGTTCAAAAAACATCTGGCCAACGAGTGATGTGGATGTTGTCTCGTGACTGCATTTTGGTTCGTTTCATCAACTCATCAACCGATTCGGACCAGAGCAATCAGTGTGGTGTGAAAAGGAACCAAAAGTATGCTACCAAGTATAATTTTCCGCCCTTGTTCCGGACTAAATGAACCGAACTACAGATGTGAAAGTACCCTTAAACCGTATTTCAAATGCCTAAAAATCATGCAATATCAGTCCTAATGCTACAACTTGCTTTTCTCAGTGTCTTCTTTGATGTGACCTCTCAGTTTGCAGAACCGGACGTCCTGATATGGACACTCACAGTTGGATGCGTGCTCGTCGACTCTCACTTGTCTTTGTGCGACAGAAAAGTTGTCATTCAAAATCAGCTGTCTCTTTTCCAGCTTACAGAACATAGGTGACGTTCTCTTCTGGTTCTTCATCTCTCTCTGATGTGACACGGCTGACTAGCCTGACTCTCCCATTAAGGCTGCACATATACCCTGTTCTTCGCTGGCAGTCGTACTTCTTTTCTGCTCCCTCTCATCCTCCTCCTCTTTCGTGTTTTCTTTGCATTGTGTCATAAACTGACGGCTACTGGTTTTTGTTCTGTCTGTTCTGACAATTGAAGCAAGCAAGAAGACATGCAAGGCAAGAGTGGGCAGGCATATGTCAGACTATGCTACACTTTTCGTTGAGAGGCAATGGTTTATGAAAATACAGAGAGCATAGCATATAGAATTGTCATTTTAAATATGGCCTCTATAGGCATTGGATCCATAAAGATGTACTTGTTTTATATCAATTACAAACATTTATCATAAATTACCGTGAACAATTATTTTCTGGAGTGATTCATCACCCCATTCTTATAATAGCTGTGCTTTATTTAGCCTAGTCTAATTACACCGTTCCTTGGTGAATGAGGTTTTGTTCTTCAATACTTCTGGTAGTTTAACCGAGGGAATTGTTGGCTTCAGAGCAATATAAGCTTAAGACTGATCACAGACCAGTCCAGATGCTAAGCTTATCCTTGGAAAGCCCTGGTTGGCATGGCAATAGGCCCTAAAGCACACCCTCCATCTTTGTTGGCGGCTGTGAGAGTTTTTTTGGGCTAACTCAACAGATGCTTCTCGGACTGTGAACTGCTCCAAGGGGGTTGTGGAAATGGGAATGAGCTCTGGATTACTCTGATGTAAAATCAAATGTTTTGAGGTTTATGACACAGTGTGCGTGAACCATATGGAGGGACTCTAGTTTGAGAGGTCTCTGGGACCAAGCTCAACGTCTTTGGTGTTTGTTTCTTTTTAATAATGACTGAATCTAAGCTCAGAAAACTGCTTTCTTCTCACAGTCTTGATCTATCCACTTCGGACTGAAACATCTTAAACAGCAGTTCACCTTAAAATGGGTTTTGGTGTATTGACTCGCCCTCATTTGTTCATTAATTTCATATTGTCAAAAATGACAAATGACACAGATCACATTCTCCATTCGTCGTATTCATATTTATTAACTTTTTGAATTAGCTTTTTATATTTTAGGTTTTTAAATTATTTTATGTTGCAGTGATTTTGTCATGTGCTTTTGTCATTTTATTAATTTCTGTACTTCAACGTAATCTTATTTTATTTCAGTTAGTTGCCAATATTTCTATTTTCTAATTCTGCATATATTATATTATATTATATTATTTTAGCTTTATTTTAATTAATGCAAATTATGTTTAATAGTTGTAGTTTTAGTTAAAAATAGCAACACTGGTTTAATAACAATATGCATGGGAACCAATGACTTTCACAAACACAAAAGGTTATCATTGAATAAAAACGTCAGTTTCTCTGTTCTCACACAAAGCTATCAGCTGGAACGACATGATCCTTTTCACTTTTACTGACATTCTCATTGTTGGATGTAGTGTGTCCACATATTCAGTAGAAGAGTCGGATAGACTCTTAATCACTCTGGCTGTCAGTTACAGGGAGAGAATCAGGCCTTCTCATGGAGATTATGCCTGACTAATGTCTGCTCTCCTCAAGTTTTGCAGAAGAAACATTAGGACAAGCGCTGCTGGAATAATGAATGGCGCTCTGGTGTCTCTGCGTGTTTCTCTGAGCTCCTCACCTCTCATCTCCAGCACCGTCAGCGGCGGTGAGGCGTGTTTCATTTCAACCTTCCTTCAGCTGTCAATTCACATTCACATGAGGACAATGACTGAAAGGGGCCGCCACACACCTACCTCAACTGTAAATTAGTCTCGACTGTCTAATTAACTAGACCAGCATAGGAATATTTGTATCATATGCTTGGAAGATGGAACCAAAAATCCATGTTTCCATAGAAACTCAGATTGCTGATTTAAAAAAGTCCCATAACTGAGCTAGTAAATTATGGGGAATGCATATCCCCCAATATCCAGATAAGTTATCAATAGTCAATGTTTCAGTCATTCATTCATTTTTTTTTTCTGTTTGGGGTTAACCTAAACAGTGTTGTACCCTAAATATGTTGATTAATCCCAGAAGACAGTATTTCAGCCGTATTCTGCAGATTGCAGTGGATTTCAGGTGTTTTAAAAAATACACACACAGAGGGAGAGTGAGTACATCCGACTCTCACTTGACACAGAAACAGAGAGAAGGGACCAAAGTAGGACATCCCTGGAGCAGACAGATGGGCACATGAGCAGTGGTTAAAGGCAATTTTCCAAGGAAGATTAGAACCTGAAGTTTTCTGTTCACAGGAAGGAACCTTTCACTCTTCACCATAACCATTCACCACACCAATGAGGCAGCTCCCATTCTATTGAAGACATTTGAATTTCTAACATTCTAGTTAACAACTTTCTGTAGGGATTGATAAATATTTAACATGTTTGATTAATTTTTTATAATGTTATTTGATGAATATTTTCCAGATGCTGTTAATCACCACAAAGGTTCACTTCAGAGGGGGTTGTGGCCAGAAATAACTTGTTTTGAAGTCTGCCACATAGGAACAGTGCATAAGAAAAGGTGAAGATGATAACAAGAGTTTGTGATACACTACCCCAATGTTTTGACATTGTGGGGCCATTTGGTTGGGGAAACAGCTTATAAAACATAACAAATGATGTTTTTTGAAATGTAAAAATGCAGAAAGTTTTCTGTGATGGTTTAGGAGTAGGGTTAGTTAGTGTAAGGGGATAGAATATACAGTTTGTACAGTATAAAAACCATTATGTCTACTTAAAGATATAAAAAAGTGTGTGTGTGTGTGTCTGTGTTGTCCTGAACCAGCTGAGCATCTGGTATTGATATGAATGGGATTGATAGATACATTTCCAGGCTTGGAAAAGTCATGGTCATCTGAAAAGTTGGCAGCAAAAGTTGACAGCAAAGTCATGAAATTTCTAATAATTCCTGGTTATTTTTCTGTCTCAGCTCTAAAGAAAAAAGAAAGGAAAGAAAAGAAAAGAAGCATATTATATTTTCATACATTCTCACTAAATTGCTCAAGTGAAAACTGCTGTAATTTACTATGCGGCTTAAAATCCAGGCTTCATTTCACATCATCCATGGCTTCTGAAGTTCAGAGTCAGTCTGAAGTCTGATGATAGTCAGGGATTGCTCTGACAGACATCCGTCATTGTAAAGCAAAGCCAGACAAAACAAAATCCATCCTCGTTGAGTCTGTCAACCACCATTAGTTTGCTGTGACAGAGCGGATCACAGACAGTTTAACCAGCCTCGGGAAAGTGACGCAGCCGACTGGTGACACATCCGTCATGGAAGTTGTCGGATCTAACATGGCAATGTGGAAAACCACACGTTCTGCAATTGCATGAGAGAGAGAAAGAGTGAAAGGATTGATAGACTACAAAGAACAAAGTGACATTTCTTTTGAGAGGTGACTGAGGGCTTTTCGTATAATTACTACACTGATCATTGTATTGATTGGCTGAACTTTTGATTGACAGAAATTATTATCTTTCAGGACATATTTGGGACCTTGAAAATTTGTTTATCTGATTTTTTTTTTTTTCATACCTGTCATTTAAGAGACGTTCATCATGGTCACAGTGTAATTTGCATACCGATGTAGAATCATCTGAAGCACTGGTATTAATGAGGCTTAATTAGATTAGGTTCAGCCTTTCGCTCTGCATCAATTAACTATCAATTAACTTTGGCTGAGATTAAGGAATATTCCATTTATAATTCCTGTATCAATACATTTCTAAATTAATTATATGTAATCTGTTATCTCAATCATTAGCATTTCAATCAAAAAGTAGCAAGAGAATAAATAAATTATAATGAAATGGTAAATTGGGGTGGTGGAAAAATAAAGTTGTGTCCTTTCATAAATCCTAGTAGTTATATAGAGGAGAGTGGGGTAAACTGGTCTACTTTTTGAACCCAAGTTGTCTTCTAGTCTAATGCCAAATTCACACTGGTGTAAGTGTTTCTGAGCTGGCATTTTGGTGTCTTTACACACTTTTTAATGCTGCTCAGAGGTGGCATACACAGCAATTTCAACTGTATACTTTGTATACTAGGGTCTGAAGTGGGTCAGGCATAATTTGGTCTGGCTTTTATGCAGCATTATGTCTTTACAAAGAATTTTGAACAGGCACAGAGCAGCATTAACTCTGGTGTTTAAAGAAGCCTTTAGAAGAATTAAAACAAATGCACTTGTATTGTGAAAAGCGCTATACTGAACTTATATGGGAATCATAACCACCATCTTGATAATTTGCCAAAATAATGCATCTTAGAAAGTAGCATCATGTTGCTAGTGAACTTTTGAAACAGGCTACGCTTGTGATGCCTGAAAACTTAGAATGGTTTTAGAACAGAGCACCTGTTTTGAGAGGAACTTTTATTATCATTCCTACAACTTTAAAGACTGCAGGACATCATCATGTTAAGTGCAAGTATTAATGGCCTCTGACAGCTAGTGAAGTTTAAGTCCCATCAGTATTCCAGTCGAGCACGATGGGAAGGTCATTACTGAATGCAGATAAATGTTACAAGAGATAAAGCACTGACCTCAGATCAGCATAGAAAAATGAAGAAAGGTCAGATTTACATTTCTGCTCTCTCACATTCTTCCTGCACCACTTCACCTCAGCTTCTCTCGTGAGTCTCTCTTTCTTTTGCATATGTCTCTTCTTTAATCATATGAAAACAAGAGGTCTTGGTGGATAATCAGTGTTGTTTATTACACACTCCTCAGAAACTCTTACAGCTCAAGTGAAGTAATACATGTATGCCTTTGGATGCCTAGCTTCCTTTCTGCTAATGCCAACCACCCCCACAGATGGTCTGTAATATGATATATATTATATTATATTATTACATTATATTCTATTATATACAGTGGGCTCCAAAAGAGACCACAGTGAATATCCTCAATTCAAAAAATATATGAAAATAAAAATCTAAGAACATAAGATGAACATTTAGCAGCCATTACGCCAGTCGTCAGTGTCACAAGATCTTTCAGAAATCATTATAATTTGCTGAGTTGGTGCTCAAGTAACATTTTGTATTATTATCAATGTTGAAAACAGTCATACTGATTAATATTTTTGTGGAAACAGGATTATTTGATGAATATAGACACTTTATGTTACACTGTTTTAAACCCCAATCGAGTCAGTTACAAAACAACAGCTGTACATAAAGGATTTAATGACACAACAGCTCTTATATAAGCCAGACCAATCATATTACAGATCTTACTTTCATGTCTTTACTGATATAAAGATGACAGCTGATGGACTGATGCATAAGTGCTCAGACCATCAATATAAGATTGACAGAAATGTTAGCTGATGATGCTGTGGAAAATTATGATTTATCTCTTAAAAGCTTTTGACTAATTATCAAAGTTGCCATCATCAAATATAATCATGACAGTTTTACATAGATACCATCATCTGAAAACCTTTGTTTGTTTTTTTTTGTTAAATTTGTAAAACAGCAGAAAACACAATAAAGCGAAGTCTGCTGGATGAGATATTTGTACATTGGTGGTCTGCTCAGTCTTAACATCTTTAGTGCAGTGGGAATAAACTGTGGCCTGCTGGTGATCAAACTAAATGTCTTGGGATTTACTAGGTCACATGGTCAAATAGTGGATAAAAGAAGGAAATAACCTTGTGCTCTTTTCTCGCTCTATTTTTCTGCCTTCTTACTTTGGTTTGTCCTTCCATGGGTCTCTTTCTTAAGGTGGACAGATCATGACAACCTTAAAATAGGTACCTTTTCCATTTCTAATGGTATTCCCTAGCAATTTAATTATAATAGCATCACTACATTTTATGCATATCTGCATATCCATATCCATCCATCCATCCATCCATCCAATAAATAACCCTGGGTCATTGTAAACCCTGGATAAATGGAATCCTGGGTTATCTTTAGGGCTTTTCACACTGCACATTCCTAAACCCCGGTTTAAAGTCCAGTGGTTAATAAAGTACTTGAAAGCCACACTTGAGTAAAAGTATAGATATCTTACCAGATTGAAAAAGACTTTGGTAGAAGTTAAAGTTTAATTGTTTAGAATATTACGTGACTATTTTTTTTAAGGATTTGATATTTATTGTACTTAAGTATGAAAAGTATTGTTTCTTAATATTAAATATACTCAAGTATTGAAAGTAAAAGTGCAAGTAAATGCAAAATACAAAAAAAATATTATAAAATATAAAAAAATATTATATACAGTTTGAGCATTTGAGAATTGTGTTCAGTTGTAACTCTGTTTCTTCTATTTTATTTTCCTTGAGTTAAAAAAATGGCAAAATGTTTATTGTAAGTTTTAAATATATATATATAAAAAATAATATATGAATTATACCTTGATCATTCATTTTAATTCATAGTGCATTAACTAATGTAAGAGACAACTTCAAAATGTTAAAATTTATTAGTAAATGTTGAAATTAACAGTATGAACAATATGAACAGTATTATTAACCTTATGTTACAAATTGACTCTTATTGTAAAGTGTTACCATTTCAAATAAATGCAAACAGTCATGCTTATATGGCCATCTTTACACACAAAGGCATCAACATTAGAAACATTTGTAGGCCTATATTAGGCTATACTGTATGTATACTTTCACATGTTATTTGCTTCTATTTTAGAACACTTGATTAACACTTGATTATTTAATCAAAATATGTGTTGCATTGACGATAAAAAAATGAAATCTAATGCATTTCTGATTTGTTATGTTTCTGTATAGGCTGCATGAGGATTCAGTTTAAATATGAAACTTCGATGGATAACGAGTGCATAAAAGTGAACATTATACAGTATGCATTATACAGTATGAGAGCGGCCTCTGTCACGTGTCAAAACAAACTCCACGAGGTAATGGTTTTATTTCACCTCTAGAGGCCGCTCTCATACTGTATAATGCCAGCGCACCGCTCCAGCAACAGACGCAACCGCGGTTGTGCCAGCACTTGTTTGAACATGCACACAAAAACATTATTAAAGATTATTAGCCTACTTCATTACATCACACCACTGTTAGTTCTTATTTGCATATTTGCGGTGTCAGTGTTACTGACGGGACAAACGCAGCACATGACCTGTTTACATAAAGGCTCTGGCATTGCATGCCCTCATATTACACCGCTGACTGTAATTTTTTTTCTGAGTGAATTTTTTGAACTATAAAGGTAAGAATGAAACGGTCTCTCGCGTGTTCCATCGCTGTTTGACATTTATCCTATCTTACTCAGAAACGACTGTTTATAAACACTGTGTGGTGTTTCCGTGACTGCCCAAAGCGCACGAGTAAATGGCACGCGATTGGTTGTCAGTTGCTAAGCAACTAGTTATAACATTATAACGCCGCATTGTTTCACACTGTGCAATTTTGGCACAAAAGCGGTGCAAGTGTGAAACGCTCCTTTACCCGGAGTTAAAAGGGGTGTTTAGAACGATTATAACGCGGGGTTAAGCGCCGTGTGAAAAGCCCTTCTGTCTGTCTGTAATCCCAGTTTATTCTGCTTTTCATTCACATTCATGCATTGATAATTTACCCAAACAAAGCGAGAGCAAACAAACCTGTTTGGTTCAAATTTTACCTGGCCTTTAAAAAAATATCCTAATGAATTGAAATGCTTGCTTTTGTATGTGTGATTTTAATTCCATGTTTTTTTTTTTTGTTTATCCTTTGATATTATTTCCTGATCATTTATATTGTATTTAGAGCAGCAAAAATTCATTTTTGCAACTAGTTGTTTAATTTTTTTTCTTTGAAAGTGAACTCACATCTCTTTTCATTCAAGTCCTCTTTTCACTCTGTCACGTAGCCTACTGTTTTGGTCATGTTTGTCATGTTTCCTGTTGTCATATAATCATAAAAAAGGAAATATCCCTATCCCTAATCCCTGTTATAGCCATGTGATCCTGCCACGTGTTCCCTTGTCTGATGTGTCATGTTGTCATTGGTTCATTATTTCATTGTTCACAGGTGTCCCTTCTCTACAGAGGGACTATAGGGTCCTATAATACTATAGTCCTTCTGTATTTAAGCCCTCATGTTTGCCATGTGTCCTGGTCAACTATTGTTTGTGGTACCACTGTCGGTAAGCGCCCATGCCCATGTTTTGAGGTCATGCCTTTGTTTTATGTTGGATCACGTTTTGTAAATAAACATCACTTGGGTTCTCTACAGAATTGGCTTCAGGATTGACATCCTTACACACTCATACTGTTTTTAGAACTGAGTACCCATAAAATATTATAATATTATATACACTGTATATTACAAACAATTAATATCACAAAAAAATGCACATATGTGGAGAGTGAGTTGACAAGTTCATTTGGAGCTTTCACATATATGCCATTTTGAACCTTGCATGTGTGTCTGTGCTCAGCACTCAAGATCCAAACAAACATCCAATAAGAGTCACACCTCATCAGCTGTTATTTTTCACATGTTCTTCAAGCACTAATCAAATGTGTGACTTCCACTAGAGTGCGTATTGCTTCTAAACAAGAACATCTCTTGTCAAATACCAATATGTGAAGGGCCAGCTGCCACGGTGGCAGATAGAACAAGCACAATTACACACATTAGGCTGGTGGTGCGTTTTAACTGCGCACCCTGGTGGTGACAAATAAGAAGAGAAAGAGCTTCAGACTGCATTTCAGTCATTACAAACTGCTCTGCTAAATTTAAAATTGGTTTTAAATCCTCAGAAAATGAAGTTCATGGTCTTTTCAAAAGCTCGCCTACAGTTGCTAGATGATCTTAGCATTTTTACGTCTGATGGAAAATCCATTGAAAGGGTACCCACGTACAAGTACTTGGGTATATGGATGGACGACAAACTTTTATTTAATGTACATATTGCTAATCTAGTTAGGAAGCTCAAAGTGAAGATTGGCTTTTATTTTAGAAATAAATCTAGCTTTACTTTCAATGCCAAAACTTATGGAAGCTACTTTTCTGTCTGTGATTGATTATGGTGACATATTATATGTGCACGCAGCCTCCTCCATCTTATGGAGCCTTGATTCAGTATATCATGCGTCTCTACGCTTTATTACAAATGCAAAGTCCCTCACTCACCATTGCATTCTTTATGATCTGGTGGGTTGGACAGCACTGACCACCCGCAGAAAACAGCACTGGTATATTTTTATATATAAAGCCGTGCTAGGTAAACTTCCAGCTTACCTCTGTACCCTCCTCTGTCTCAATTCTGCTAGTTATCAACTACCATCCTCCAAGTGGTTGCTTTTTAATGTACCCAGGGTTTTGACAGATCTGGGGAAAACTGCATTTTCATACTATGCACCCTGGGCATGGAATAATTTGCAAAAGATCTTAAACTAGAAACGTGTATATCAATTGATCAATTTAAGAGCATCATAAAAAATGTGGTAAAGGAGACACGTGCTTGTTTTTCTTGAGAGGCCATTGTGTTTAAATGATTATTGTATGATTGTATGTATGTACTGTGTATGTATGTATGTGTAGTGGTCACCAGCTGGAGTGCCCTTGAGAGCCACCAGAGGGCACTCCACACCAGACTTTTATCACTCCATCACAAACTACATTTCCCATAACTCACTACCCGGACTCATCATCACTGATTGCATTCACCTGTGTCTCATTACCCTGTTAGTCTCAGCCTATTTATACCATGTTCACTCATTCACTCACTGTGAAGTTTTGTATGTTGTTACACTGCATTCCCGAGCGTTTCTCACTGGTGTCCTGTCTCCTGGTTTTTGGGTGTCTTTCCTGTTCCTTGGATTATTCTTCTGCCTCTGACCCCTGCCTATTTTGCCTGTTTTGTCTGTTTGGACTGCCTACCTGCTGTTTATTGGATTACGTGTCTGGATTGTCCTTATTAAAGCTGCATTTGGATCTTAAAGCTGCAGTCCGTATCTTTTCCTCTTTGTCGCCATCTCTCTGTTCGAAATCTGTAACTGCAGTGATTCGCGGAATTATTATCTTTACGTGGGTTGTAAATCGGCATGAAACAGCGCGGATGAACACAGTGCTTTGAGGCGAGTGCTGCTGTCAGTCACCGCGCTGTGTGGATACTGGCATACAGAATCACAGATTCACTTTTTGAAAGTTTGACCAACATAAGAATTTTCATAAGAAAATGTCTTCTGAACAAGTAAGTAAAATCCATTTTTGTTCTGACCAACTAAGGGGGAAAAAGCATTCGACATAAGCTTCGTTAGATTTAATCAACGCGATTTACAGCAACCGTGCAAATTATAGCCTACTTTGTTCTCAAATTGTTCATGTTAACAACATCAGCATTGCGTGACTAATGTTAAATTTAATGTGTTTTATGGTTACCTGTGTAGTTCAGAATTCATATTCTCCATAATAGCAAAACGAGAAAGGCACAACAAAGGAAACTCCATAACTGTGTGAATTAAGAAAACGTACTGTTACACGATTGAACTATTGAAATGTCTTACTTGTTCAGCAGAAAAAGGCCATCTCTTCCGTTTTGAACCCCTTCAAAACACGGAGTTCACGCACTTTTCAAAAGCCCCGCCGATGTTTAAATCCTTGTGTTCGCATGAGACGGTTTCTTTCTCTTTCTCTAGCCACCTTAAATCCGAAGTACGAAGTCTTTTGGGTTTTATAACTGCTGAATCTCCAGTTGACACTGATGATTGTTGTTTGGATCTTTCTGGATGCCATAAGTTTAATCATGTAAAGTGCTGCGAGAAAAGCCTATACATCTAAACATCTCGTCACGCGCAGTATAGCCGGCTAGCCGAAACTCCTTCTTTATGTGTACGGGTGTGACGTCATGACGCAAAGACATGCTCGAATTTCCTGCGGAAACCCACCAGTACCACTGGAATTAAAATCATTATTACAAGCTAACCGTTTTGAATCTAGCTATGGCAAGCAGATAGTCTTGACCTGGCAGAATAAGTTTTTTTTAATATAGTTATTTTGGATTATTTTTAACTTGGAAAAAGTTACGGACTGGAGCTTTAACCGTCGTGTCTCTGAGCAGGTTCCGTACAGAATCTAGCATTTTTTACTATGTTGTGTTTATGTATGGCTACTACCTTGTATGTAGCATTTTAATATGTTGTGTTTATGTATGGCTGCTACCTTGGCCAGGTCTCTCTTTTAAAAGAGATGTTTGATCTCAATGAGATTTCTTGGTAAAATAAAGGTAAAAAAAAAAACAGTATCATATTTGATGCATCAGGTTTTAGGCTCAACTAGTATGATATAGTGAGACTGTGGAACCCGTACTCAGAGAAAATAAACACCTCAATTTTATTCAGAGGCCCAAACTGAGCAAAAATATGCAATTTCTTGTGTGCAGATGTTTATTTTGTCCAAAAGATGTAATTCTGATTGCTTGCATGGAAATCAATGAGATCGTTATAACAGTATAGCAGACTATGTACTTAAAATGCATATATATCAATTGTCACTCTGTATCTCCTAATATGTAATAAGTAAAAATAATTAGTGAGGAGTAATGTCTTTTATGATCAAAGCTCTGTAGTTTTTTAATTCTGTGGGGCAAAGCAAATTGCAATATGATGGTGATTGACCTTGCACACCAACCATTGTGATTTAAAAAGAAATATACAGTTTGTTATGATGGATTACCCAAAATTTCACAAGTTCATATT
This sequence comes from Rhinichthys osculus, assembly GCA_029959095.1. NCBI lineage: Eukaryota > Metazoa > Chordata > Actinopteri > Cypriniformes > Leuciscidae > Rhinichthys > Rhinichthys osculus. Next base: position 7,474,373 of record JARWKJ010000018.1, on the reverse strand, counting down.
TTACCTTGCAAATCTCAGCAGAGAAACCTTGATGTGTGAGTTCCAGAATAAAAACAATTGAAAACAATTACGAGCCTCGTGTTCTGGTGTAAATTTATCTTGCATTGATTTTTATCCTGTTAAAAGGAACTGAAAAGTAATTCAATGCAACCACTGTATTGAGTGTGCCGTGTGGGCATCTTACTTGAAAAGTTATTTTCAGTGGTTTCCACCACTCTCCGCCAGCTCTTTCTGATGTTCCTGTCACTAAGAGTAAAGCACCTTTAAATTACTGTCAGTATAACGCAATTACCTTACAGAGAAGGAGAGAGAGAGAAATAGAGTTGCAATGCCCATCTGCTGTTTCTCTGCTGTACATGTAGGACCTAAAATGGCTCTTACAAACAATTTAAGACACAACAGATGTGATGGACGTTTTTTTTCTTTTCTTTTTAAAGCAGAAATTATGTTGATAAGAGCTTAAACTCCTAAATGAGTTAGCATTGATCTGACTTTGCTTGCTCGAATACACCTCTGCGACAACTTGAGAATACTCAACCCAACATATGCACACAACCTGTCTCGTAATTAACCGTATCCCCACATGGTCAGACTGACATGTACCTGTTTGTCTTTGCAGTGCGCTTAAAGCTGTGTTGTCAAGACGTCATACAACTTGATGTGGGAGTTTATTACTGAGTTTATTCAGTAATTATGTGCAATCTAAATTGAGAGGGAAGAGCTGATATCAACCTTGCATAAAACTTGAAATACAGAAGACACTTTATATCCATGTGAGCCATAGCACCTGTAACAGTTGATGTTGTAAAAACAGTTTTAATTAGGAGATAAAGAGTGTCAGGGGTCAAATGAAGTAGGCTGGAAACGTCTGTGCTTTTAAAGGATAGCGAAAAGCTTGCGCTAACATATTTCTTTGTATTTAATGCATTAACGCCATCCATCCATCCATCCAGTTTTAATTAGGAGGTAAGTAGTGTCAGATAAGTTGCTGTGCTTATGTTAAGACATGCTTCATGTAAAACACATTTTCTTTTTCTAAATTTCTGGCAAACATGCAGAGACCCGTTCGTTGTTAATAACAAAGATCCCATATCTGTGTCCTAATGCAGAGAACAAATAGGCAATTTTCCAACAATCATTATTTTTCTAACTGCACAACAGGCAAGAAATGATTTACCTCCCAGGCTAGAGTAATGTAAAATAATGCACATTCGTATTGTTTTTCCTGACCTGATTTAAAGATTTCTGCAAAGCTGCAGAGCTAGCGAGGAGGTCTAATGTTCAGTATTTTGTGCTTAACAGTGGTTTACATTTCACTTGGAGTGTGTGTGGTATTCGAAAGAGCTATTCAGTATCAAATGCTCTCCCTTTTGAACCTCTATATTTATTGTGACTCCTTCAGAGCAGAGATTACATGGACATCAGTGTCTTATCTGCTGTATTTAACTACAGTCATACAACCATGAAAAGCTTTACCATTTTTCTCTTATGATAAGAACAGAGAAGCAGCATGGAACAGCTTCAGAATGTTTGCATCATCCTTCCCTGCGGAATACAGTGTAATACGTGTTAGCCTCTGAAAGAAAGTTCCAGACTTCCTCTAAAAATGTGTCGTTTTTAGACTGGAGAGAGCAAAATGCTACCCCGAGGTGTTAAAATGTAAGCGGCTTTATGGAGCCTTGGAAAACAAGCTCTGAATCCTTGTTCAGCACAGAGTATAAGATTCTGAGTGGTCTCATCTTGTGTGTGTGTGTGTGTGTGTGTGTGTGTGTGTGTGTGTGTGTGTCGTTTGCAATAGAAACTTTTGAAATGAAACATATATTTGAGCAGTTTGAAAGGAACCGTTGGTTAAGAGAGCTTTGGCTTGTGCATGATTTGTTTTTTTTTCTGAGAGCGTCTTAGATGGTCTGTGCTGCATTGGCATCAAGTCACATTGGCTAGGTGCCCCTCTGTAAAGGGTTTTAATCACTGCCAACATAAAGTGCAGCTCTGAAGCTCCAATGATAATGGACAGAATGGAAGAATGAAAAATTAAAGTCGGATTTAGGTGGCAATGTTAAGAGATCCGTAGCAAAAAGAATAGCTCACCAAAAAAGTTAAATACTGTGATTATTTACTCACCCTCAAGTCGTTCTAAACAATGCTGTTTTTTTCCACATACAATGAAGCCAACAGGGTCCAATTGTATGAAGGTAAATTAGTAGCAAAACTCGAGAGCACGTAGATGTGAATTTGAGAACTTGTACAATAAATATTCGTACGTGTACGCAAACATTTACACTCACAGCTCCGATGTGAAAACCTGTAAAATAAAAATCTGAACTTGAACGCTGAGATTTGCACTCGCAGACAACAGTCACAAACCTGTATTCTAATTCTGAAGCTGCAGACAAGCAGTCACAAATGTGTAAAATGCCATTCACAGAAATACAATGACAGTCACAAACATGTAAAATATATTTGCACTTCTAGCATTCAAATTTCGCAGTACAACCTCAAATTTGCACTTGCAACTTCTCAAATCTGTCACTGCAAGTTCAAATTTCGCGCCTTTACTTTTGCCACTCTTTTCGCGATATATGAGGTGCAAAACTGATTTGTGCACTTGTAACTCAGTAGTGGCGAGAGAGAAAAGGGAGCGGGGGTGTTTAAAGGAGCCGTTTTATTGGTTGGCACCTAGCCAATGAAATGGGACTTCTATTGTACGTGATGATGTCACGAAACCCGCCTCCTCGTGGATGTTCTGAAACGCTAACATGGCTTAATGCATTAGACTGATTTAAAAGACATAAATGATATCATCAAACTTAGTAAACACCATACTAATAATGTATACTACAGAAAAGCAGATGAACACAGAATATGACGAAAGAAAGCAAATTTGTGTTCAGTGCAAATAAACCAGCTGCCTGTGTTTTATTAATAATATATAACGAATTGTGTTTTTTTTTTTTTTTATAACTGTTGGTCCATTAAGCCTCATTAAGCGTTTTCTATGAGAGGAAAAGGCTTAACGTACAATTAAATGAGTTGCGTTCATATTCTGCTCAATTGCTTTTCTGTATGCTTTATTTATGGTGTTTCCTGAGTTTGGTCTTTTAATACCTGTCTTAATATTCTGTGCTCATCTGCTTTTCTGTAGTATGAATTATTGTGTTTACTAAATTTGATAATATCATTCGTTTCTTTTATGTTAGCGTTTCAGAACATCCACGAGGAGCCGGGTTTCGTGGCATTGCGTACAATAGAAGTCCCATTTCATTGGCTAGGCGACAACCAATAAAACGGCTCCTTCGAACACCCCCGCTCCCGCCCCCTTTTCTCTCTCGCCACTACTGAGTTACAAGTGCACAAATCAGTTTTGCACCTCATATATCGCGAAAAGAGTAGCAAAAGTCAAGGCGCGAAATTTGAACTTGCAGTGACAGATTTGAGAAGTTGCAAGTGCCAATTTGAGGTTGTACTGCGAAATTTGAATGTTAGAAGAAGAAGTGCAAATATATTTTACATGTTTGTGACTGTCATTGTATTTCTGTGAATGGCATTTTCCACATTTGTGACTGCTTGTCTGCAGCTTCAGATTCACAATACAGGTTTGTGACTATTGTCTGCGAGTGCAAATTTCAACATTCAACTTCAGATTTTTATTTTACAGGTTTTCACATTGGAGCTGTGAGTGTAAATGTTCCCATACAAGTACGAATATTTATTGTACAAGTTCTCAAATTCACATCTACGTGCTCTCGAGTATTGCTACTCTTTTACCTTCATACAATTGTATTGTTTGTCAAAGCATCTTCTTTTGTGTCATTCAGATGAAGGAAGGTCAAACAGGTTTGGAATGTCATGAGAACTTGAACATGAGTCACTGTAGTAATAACTATAAATAATGCATAATTACATGCTACTAACCCTTACCCTATAGTAAGTACATGTAGTAGTTAATAACAGACACCTGAAAATAACATGTAACCATAGATTGTAAATGTAATTGTTGTGCTGTAAAACCATCTAAACAAGCATATGCATAATTGGTGTGTTGTTGCCATATGGGTGATAATCAGCCAATCAAGAAATACAAATGAAGCATTATGTCAACAGCGTTTTATTTCCTTCTACCTATATATGATGAAGATGGATTGCAACTGAAGTACACTTGTACATAAAAACAGTAGCACCTCAATGCAGTACATGAGATCCACGGGGAGGAGTCGGATCAAGATCCAAGGGGTGGAGATGGGTAGGATTAGGGTTGGGTTTAGGGATTAGGGGTGGGTTTAGGGATAAGGGGGCGGAGTTGGGTAGGTTTAGGTGTATGTAAGGTGGGAGGAGTCGGATCTGGATCCGACTCCTCCCCGTGGATTTCATAATCGGCAGTGAGGACCATCTCCATAAAAAAGAAATTTGCTTTTCAAAGGTCTAATCTTTGTCCAATAATACCAAGACTCAAGTCCTCTCATCAATCAAGTCTTCATCTGTTCTTCAGTAATGCATCCTAGTGTTTAGAAGAGTTTAATTGGAAAGAGCCATTTTTTTTATTTCAGGTTTGTCCCAGCAGAGCTTTTTTTCCCCTATGACTTTCCCTTTACACTTACACTAGCCTATATCTTAGATTCGACTCCTTGACCCCATGTGTTTCTTTTTTTCTTCTTACCTTGGCATTTGTCCTTTTGTAGTTTTGAAGGGACATACATTTGGGATTGCATTGGTTTTTTTTATTATGTTTTTTTTTATCTGGCTGAAACAATGTTAGTTTCATAATGTTTGAAAAAAATATTTTAATTTACAATGAAGGGAAACAAAATCATTTGAAAAAAAAAAGATAAGGCTCAATTTAAAATTTATGTTGATATCTATGTTGTTCAGTGACTTTTGAGGACTTGCATTTGATTTTCTGAAAGCAGAGCAATAGTCCAGCCCGTTCTCATCCTTTGGCGTCATACATGTGACGCTTTGTACATTTCGTTGAAATCTTACGCACATGGCATCCTTTAGCATCAATATGAGACGCAGAACCCAAGGCGTCATACAGGTGACGCTCGTCTAAATCCAACGCACATGGCATCCTTTAGTGTGAATATGGGATGAGATAAGAGAGGGTCACAAAGACCCCAGTTACACCTGGTATTAAAATGAGATATGTATCCAGATAAGTTATCCGGTTAATAAGTGTTCTGATCTTACCTTCGCGTTTACACCTTGTATTTTTTATGCGTTCTCGTTATCCACATTGAGTTCGGATCTCTGGCCTTGTCCACACGGACACGGGTATTTTTATAACCGGAGTTTTTCCTCCTGCGTTTAAAAAAAAAATCCCGTCCACATGAAAACGCAAAAACACGCTATCAAGCGCTGTCAAGAGCATGCCACACCAGCAGGTGGCAATATAACCCTAACCGTAAAGCCACGTTGGCCAATCAGAAGCCTAACAAAAAGTTATTACAGGTTCCGGTAGGCGGATAACAGCGCAGCGCGGGCGCACACTCTGACGTCGCAAGGCAAAAATCCCGGTTTTACTGTCTACACGACAACACTGTAACCGGGGTTTCTGAAAATCCTCACCCTGGCAGGGGTTTTCAAAAATGTTCGGTTTCAGTGTCCTGATACTGGGTTTCCGTGTGGACAAACGGCCGAACCGCGTAAAAAAAGTCACGGTTATAAAAATACCCGTGTCCGTGTGGACAAGGCCTCTGTCCTCCAGAAAAAAAAAAGACCTTTGGCAGGTACGAATGCCATCACGTCGTACGGATTGTGTTTACACCTAGTAAAGATCCGAACATAATGCGAGCCAGACTATCTCTAGATGTGGTCGGGCAGATCCGATCACAACGTTTACACCTTGCATTAACATGCGTTTTTTATTATCCGGATAACTTATCTGGATACAGATCGCATTTTAATACCAGGTGTAAATGGGGTCAGAGATGCTCACATCACCCAACTAAAACTATGCCATCGTACTGCAAAACGTTTTAGATGAAAAGCTTCTGCTACATGATTAGCAACTTGATATTCAGAGATAATCTTCTGCTGGATTCATTAATCTTTTCAGCATGTTCACACATTTACTTGCAATAACTTGCAACACAAAATAGTTTTGAGGGGCATGCCAGAGGCTCATACCCACCCAGGATGTTTGAAAGCAATCAAAATTACAATATGTATTTCCCATTCATTTTCAGCCTATACGTTTATTCCCATGTTTTGGCTATAAAGAGCTTTTAATCCTTGCTTTTCCTCAGCTCCGTGGGTTGGACAAAAATGAATTGGGAATAATAAAGATTTTGATTTATTATAAGAATAAAATGACCTGTTGATTATATTAGGTTTATTACATTAGGTTGAGAATGGGTTTGCTCGGTGCTGACCGATTACAAGCTAATGGCAACTGCTGATTGTTGCTCATTTTTTGTTTAAATTTAGAGATGAGCCAAATTGGGGGGAGGGGGGGGGGGTCATTGAGGATGAAGCAATTTATTATTTTGCCTTCACAGTGCCTTTATGTACAGCCCAGCTAAACTCATGCTCTCACCGAAATCACGATATGAAGACACACATTTTCAAGAGCCAGCGTACTCCTCAGTTTAAGGAAAAGCAATGTTTTTCTCTTTCAATAAACCTTATTCGGTGCACCCACTCATAGATCTGAGTGCAAGTGTATGAGGATGAGGACAATTTAACAGAGTGGGATGTTTAACCCCACTCTCATGTTTCAAAGCACTATGGAACAGAGTTGAATCATATGAGTATGCTTTACACTGCTTCAAAAAGGGCTAAAGTAAAATCAATATCATACTCTTGAGCATATACGTTGCAAAAGAGATATCATTTTTACAGCTTGTTATGATTGAATCGACAGTATGTCTTTGAGCGTTAGGAGGTTAGAGATTCAAATACCGCACGTATTTACCAATGTATTTATCTTCTGAAAGGCACAACGCTCTCCTGTGACCATCGCGTCTGTATCTCGAGATCTTGTATAGGTTGAAGCACGACTTGTAGAGTGCCGGAAATATGAATTAATTGCAACTGTGTTTTTTTTTACAGCCATTCACATTCTCCATGCATTTACACAGTCACCGACCAATAAAAGAGCCAAACAATCACAAATGACCCTTTCGGAAGCGCCAAGGCCACCGGAGCGCCAAAGAAAAGTTCGCAAAGTTATTGATCCTGCAGTTAAGCTCATCCTTGAGAGGCTTGAGAATGACCTCAATCCTTATTTGAGATGGAGGGGAGGTGTTGGAGAACGGGGACCATTTAATCTGCCCACTGGTGAGAAAGATGGGCAGAGAGACATCTATTAAACTGAATCTTTGTGCCTGAATATAGGATTGTGCTTCCTCTGAGACTAAGGCTACTGCCAACAGTCACCGGCATCCCCAGGGAGCACGACTTCCCACAGAGATTCCCGAGACCGTGAACATGTCACAATATTCCCCGGTTCTCGATCACAGTCTAGGCTTTTCGTGCAGTACTTTCCTCTGGTATTTCTCTCCTAATTATGCAGGTGCCACGAGGCATGACCACTCGTTCTCGCCAAAACCGCGTTGCCATAACCTTTAATTGGGTCTCATTATAAAAATACTCTACTCCTGGCCGATAAGATGTGAATACCTGCTGTTTTTCCTCTTAACATGTGTGAATCACTTTAAGGAAGGCAAATTATGAAGGCAGAAATTCCAAAAGGGACTGTAATGTATTTGTGCACTCATGTCTCTCGGCCATTTTCTCCGATCATTAAGGAGCAATGCAATGAGTGGTTGCGACTCTAGAAAGTTCTTCTTGTTTAGTAATTATGCATAAGGCTGTAAGTGAGTCTTTCAGCCCATATCAACTTCTGGCTGATCATTATGTGCATTGAATACTGAGAAGGCTCTTTCAGTTGGAGGCCGAGGGCCTGGTCAGCTTGTCCTCCACTGTATGGGTGAAATTTGATTAGGAGTCTAATTATGTGTAGCAGAGAATGAGGGGGGTCACGCTAGGCTGGCTGCTTTTCACAGTCGTTCTCTCTCTTTTTCTCTCGTTTCCAATCATTCCTCGCACTCTTGTAGGCTGTAGAAACGGAAGCACTTAACAAAACCAGAAGTGGCACATTTTTCCCCCTCTATTCAGAATGATTTAAAATCATCAGCACCCATCCATAATCTCTGCCTGTATATGATCATATGAGCATTTGTCTTGGAGGTAAAAAGAATTGATTTTAGGAGAATGTTATAGCAGGCTGCTTTTGCGTTTCATCAGCGCAGATTTTTGATGAGATCCTATGTGGGATTTTATTTTTATGGTGACCTTTTATCTTTGAGGATCTTACCGTCTGCAGTGGAATCCTTCAATTTAAATCGCTTGTTCTGAAGTTTTGACAGGGCATATATTTTATCATACAGTTGATGCATCTATACTTTGGAAATTAATTTGGACCATTTTTCAGCATTGAGTTAATGTGACTATTGACAATTGTATTTTTTTATGCAAATGTATTTTAAGGTGTGTACAAGTGTTATACGTATGTTAACAAGTGTTATATGTTAGATGCTGTGTGTGTGTGTGTGTGTGTACTTGTACAACTATCTTTGTGAGGACAAGGTTGAGGACAAAGAAAGTAGAGAGAGGACATTTTGGCCGGTCGTCACTTTCTGAGATCCCTGTAAAGGCTTGTTTGAGGGTCAAGACTTAGTTTTAGGGATAAGGTTATAGGATAAGGGTAGGTTTAGGGGGGTTTGGGTTAGGCACTTAGTTGTGATGGGTAGGGTAAGGGTAAGAAGCAAGAGATTACATTGTGTCAATGAATGTCCTCACAAAGATAGATGTACAAAAATTGATGTGCATGCGTGGGTGCAAAAACAGACAAGAACAGAACTTAACAGGGGAATATAAATAAACAAGATAATGAGGGATAAAACAAGGCACATGTGGGACTGATCAATCAACCAATAAGAAACCATGGCAACCAATGACACAGGGACAAAACACAGCTAAATAAATGGAACCCAAATAACCCAAACACAGACAATATGTGGCATTAAATGACATACACATAGTTTACTTGTCAATCCCCCTGACCAAACTGATTTTCTTGCCCATCATTTTCTTGTATTGGTTGAGCCAGTGTTGCTATGCCTGGCTGGACAAGGTTGCTAAATGGCTATACCTTGTCTCTGCATATTAAGGGGGGGAGGGGTACAATGGTGTTTCATGTATTCAGAGTTGTTTACAGTGTTAAAGAGATGGATTCTCATGCTAAACATGGCCAAAGTTTAAAAAAATATATTTTGGACGAATAACGGAGAATTCCTGTGCCGAAAATCTTACTTCCGGGTTGGTACAAGTTCCGGCTGTTTTTTTTCCGATCGTGGATCTAATGACGTAGACTAGAGTGGAACTCCTTATATGAGCATTTCTCTCGGAAAAGCGCACACGTCGACCAGAGGAGAGCGAGACCGCGCACATCAACGCGCTTCAACAGGAAATCATCGGCAGCGCTAGGATTTGTTCAAGAATGTATTTAAATACATTTGTTTAGCTGGCCACTGTGGGTGTCTGTTTGTTTATTGTAAAACCAAATCATGTCCTCATAAACCACGAGTAAAACACACACAAATGTTGTAAGTTATAACTCGCGCATGACATGGTGTTCTAAAAACACTGCGCTCAAGTTCAAATCATTTCTACTTTTAAAAAACTCCCGCCTCATTCGGCATCAAACTATACTTCCCACATGTACACCTTTAAAGAAAAACAAATACGACAACATAAAGTGAAAATTAGTCATTTACAAAAACCGCTAAGCAAATATAAGTTATACAGTTCCAGTACACACCACATAGAGACGTCCTGCTGTAGTCATTGCTGCTGCTGCTCATCTTCAATTTCAGCCTCGGGATCTGATTCGGGATCAAATGTATGGCTGAATCTGATTGTTAGCCATGGTTTGTTTTGGGATGTCACAGCTTCCAGACGCTCTCAACGCAAAAGCTTTGCGCGCTCGTGATTATTTAGCTCCGCCCACACGGCACGCCTCCACCCACTCGTTTTTTTCCGGAAAGACTCGGTACAGCCTATCTTTCTTTTATAAATATAGTAAAACTAAATACTTTTTGGAGATATGAAGGATGCAATACTACTCTATATGTACTCAAGATTAACATGAGATTGACTGAAACTGAGTGTTTCAACCCCCCCCCCCCCCCTCCCTCCCTTTAAGCTTTGAAAATTGTTTTACTATTAAAACAATTGCACATACAATAGCCTGAAATCCTCCCACAGACAAAGAAAAATGAGACCTGATGATTTAAATCTGGAATGACACTATGGAAAATGATTGAGGGGACTTTTTGCAGACAGGCCTGTAATAAGAGTTCAATAACTGTGAACTAACGAGACCAGCTTCTATTAATACATTAGTTCATAAATACAGATTTAAAAAAAAAAAATTCACCCCTGAAGAACATTGAAATGATTGAAATTTCAAATTAATTTTATTCTACAACCAGTAATTATTGTTAGCAGCCAACTGTGAAATTTTTTAATTCTGTTAGTAAATACATGCAGACAGTCGATGCGTTGCTAATAACACGCATGTTTGGTTTTCCAACCTCGATGCTGAAGTTTCCCAATAGTGAATTTAGATTGAGACTTGACGTGCATGTAGAAATCTAATCTCAGGCAGGCGACAGCAGATATTGATATATGCTGTGCTGTGTTTTTCCATTAATGAAGATTACCTGCCTATTCCTATTTGTACATACAGGTGTCAGACTTAGATTTGATTCCATCAATTTGACTGTATGTGTTTGAGCTACTACAGTACATCCAGCAAATGGAAAAGGTTCATTCAGCTCCCCTTAATATGCATCTGTCAATTTTCAGCAAATTCAACTAAAGACAGGCAGTAATGTCAGAGATTTTTCAGCTTTTCTTCTCCCAGGTGGTTTTACAACTTGAGGTTTGTCTGACTAGATGCAATTTAAATGATAAATCGACATAAGGGACTCTTTATTTGTCAGGATCCTGTCTATTAATACAGATATCTGTATGCAAAACATATCCCCTGAGCATGCAATAATGCATGGATTGATATTCTTCTTATTGTCGTTGTTGAGATCTTGTAACTCAGATTGATGAAGTGACAGAGCAACCTATTATCTATATTCTGAATATACTGATGTAACTTCTCCTTAGGATGACAATTTAATGAGACAGGGATGCAACTCGGTTATAAAATACAGTACAACAATCTGAAATTGTTGACTACCCAGTGAAACGTTGACATTTTAAAACGATCATCTTTCGACACTCCTTGACTCTTACCATTTTACTTTTCCACTCCCATTTTTCTCCCGAGCGACCTTCACCACCGACTTGGATAATTATTGTCCTTCTCAAATGATGTGCAGTGCTATGTGTTTTCCTGCACACTTATAGGCCATCCAGCAGGGTAATATCTCTGAAAAATAACTGAGCAGTAGTTCTGCTGATCTATTCCCACTTTTTGTATTTGAATGAATATGTAAATTACTCTCCACTAAGATGAATTCAGGGGAAGTTTTTCTTACAAAAGCTTTAGTGCTGCACCAACAAAACTAAATGTTTGTTGTACCTTTGTCTTTCTTTACGCTGACTGTCAGGTGGTCTTAACAACAACCTTGTCATTGCTGCCTCCATGCTCATATGAAATCATGTCAGCTTGGATCCTGTTCACCCCCCAATTAGATGCTACGGGTCTGGTAATCTGAGATGTCATCTTTCATTGCTTTCCTGTCATCCTTTCTCAAAACCATCCAGTGACCTTTGCAGTCACTTGATATTAACTTGGTGACTGATTAAAGCTGAATTTCCCTCAGGACAAGCTACCGCCAAAGAAAAACAAAGGATCATAAAGTATATGTTTTATTAAGTGATTGGCGCAATATAACTTTGGCATAATATCTGTCATCTGTTTGAATGGCTAAATCTATATTGTATAATTTCATTTAGCTGAGTGGAGGCCAAAACCTTTTTGAACCTCCTGGATATTTTGCCACCCGCAATCATACAAAGCCACGGCTACCTATGGGCCAATTTCATTAGTAAAACCTCTGAAAACATTTCTAGACGACTATGTAGCGGAGTTTTAAAACATCAAATAACTCAGACAGCCTTGCCCTCAGGAGCAAAAACGTTGTTTCAAAGTAGAAAAGATGCTTCATCTCATTCCAGGAATATTCTGAAGGATCCTCATGAGTCTTGCCTTTGCCAATTTTCGAGTGTTTCTCACTTCTTAAACTCTCTGCCATTTAAGTTGCCCAGTGCCTTGCTAAAAACGTTTGCGTGAATCTCAGCATGGTGACCAATGCATAATTGCATTCCATTCACTCAGAAGCTATAGAGCCAACAGGGCATTATGGTAATTAGAAAGGGACAGAAAACTGGCAAATGAAATATGGCTGAACGAATAAATGAAGGAGGGGTTTAGAGGGTACTTTAATCAGCTAGAGACCAGGTGCAGCCAAAAACAAAGTTATAGATTAAAAGAAAAAGTTCACCCCTTGCACTCTTGCCTGGGAAGGCAAATTAAGAAACTTTTAATACAATATTGACTGTAGTCTAATGTGTCTCAATTCTCTTCAAAATATTACAGACTTTTTTTTTTTACAAGCTCCTGACAACCATATGCCTTCGTATCATGCCGCAAATGAGGATTGACTTGGTTCCATATGGTTGGACAGCCCTAAAATAAACACATGGGATCATTTTATGACTGCCGTAGGTGAGTAATGGATTGTGAAAGGTTAATTTAATGAAACTCTAGCAATTGTATTAAGCAAACGTCTCTTTCCTGATCAGGCAATGTGGCTATAACCCGAAGAGAGCGTAATTTAATTTATTCTCTAAAATGGGGGTGGAGAGAGCAGCTGTAGGCCAGGTGATTGGTGGGAATATTGACTGACAGGTGTCGGATTGCACTCCTGTCCTAATGTGCATTAGCAAAGCCCTCATGTTTCCTGAGCGGGCCTAGCGGCACATTTGGTCTCCCAAATAAATATGACCAGTCTTGTTGTTGTATGCCTATACTGTTGCTTTAAGGCCAGGACCATCTGTTTATGTGAACGAGTTGAATATCTTATAACTTATCTGATACAAAATTCTCTTTCATTAATTGTATGTGCATGTAACTCTGTGTATTTCTCTATTTTTAAATCGATATTGAAAAGATTTTAGCATGAGATGCAGGTAAAATAAACATTGATCGCTACTGAGAACTCATGAATCATGGATGTGATGCAATTTTAGTTTTTAACGATGTATGGTAGGCACATACAAGTAAAACACATACGAATATAAATAATTCAACTGATAATGAGCAGGTGCTACTTTTGTTCAACTAGTCATTTCTTGCTCAACATATTGCATACCGCTTTGTGATTGTGCTTTTCTTTGCTATTTAAGTTTGTCTGTTTTATACCCAGCATGTCAGTGGTAACACTTTACAATAGGGTTAATTAGTTAACGTTAGTTAACTGAATTAGTTAGCCTGAACTAATAATGAACTGCAGTTACACAGCATTTATTAGTCTTTGATAATGTGAATTTCAACATTTACTAATACTTTATTAAAATTTGGTTAACATTAGTTCCATATACTGTGAACTAACATGAAAAAATAATGAAAAGCTTTATTTGTATTAACTAACATTAATAAAAAATAACAAATACAGTAACAAATGTATTGCTCATGGTTATTTCATGTTAGTTAATACATAATGTTAACCAAATTAACCTTATTGTAAAGTGTTACCATGTTAGTTAGTCTACCTCTGACAGTTTAAAATGAGGTATAGGCTTTTTAATTCAGATGAATCCCTTGCCTCTGATGCAGTCTTATAAAAATAGTTAGCATAATCTCATTGCTATTCCATCAACCACTTGAAATATGCAGAATGAATGAAAAATCTTGTATTAGCAGTGTCAGGTTTAAGATCATTTGTGAAATTCATCGAAATGAGACATCCCTCTACCTCTAATTAGAGGCCCCTCGGCCTCGAGATGTTATGAGAATGCCAACGAAAATAATGAATTCGTAATAGCTGAAGGAGATCAATGATATCCTGAGCAGTTAATGAAATTATCACCCCATGCCCAGCTACAGTACGTAAACAAAGGGCTGAGTAAACAGAGCCAAAGGACTTATTATTCAACCGACATATGCTGCTCATCAGACGAGAATGAATAAGTAAAAAGTGCCTTTTTGGGAGTCATTTAATTTATAGATGCATGCGGCGATGTCAGACGTGGCATTAATGATGGATATGAAATATCAGCTAAAGCCAGGTGTAGATATAATGTTCCTGCAATATGAGCTAAATTAATATGAGTCTGTGTATTTATTGGTTTACCTTCGAATGATTCAATTCCCGCAGAATTAAAAGTGCTTGTGAGATTTATAGATTGCTTAAAATGGCAATATGTCTTCAGCCTTCAGGCCTCAGTGTGCAATTGGCACAATGCAATAAGTGCTTCTTATTGTCTTATGTAATAAAAACGTTGCCCTCTTTGAAACTAAAGGGCTCCCTGTCGTTGTTGGGGAAGAAAAAATCTTAAACAAATAAAAGAGTAAGTTTCCCTCGTATTGCCATTTGAAAATAAGCCTTCCACAGTAGGCACATTAATGTCATTAATCATTGTAGTCTCCACGAATCTGTCTTTCTTTTTGTGCTATTTTGTGAAACAATAATTTAGGGTTTTGTTTAAAATGCACTTGACACGATGGCAAAGGTGAGATTGTAATTCATGGCTAAAGAGGTGCACAACACTCATTTTCATAATTCTAGGCCCGAGACTGCTTTATAAATCACTAAAATGAATTGTACAATCAGTGATAAAGAGGATTACACAATGACAATTGGATTGTATGTCTATATTCATATTCAGTGTTTTGTAAAGACCATTAGTGCATCTTTATACATGATCCCTAGCGTACACACTCAGACAAAGGCACAGAAAGAAAGTCATCGGTTTCATTGATCTAAACAGATGCAAGGTTGCATAATAATTATGCTTTTTATATGCAGCTTGAGATGCCCCTGCAGTTTCTCAGTATAACATGAACATACTGACTCCATTCAAACTTTAAGATAATTTCAGCCTTAGGTGTGATGTCAAAATTACATTTGCAAACTATTCTACCATTCAAAAGTTTGTGGTTGGTAAGGTGTTTTGTCTTTTATACTCACAAAGGCTGCAATTATTTGATCAAAAGTACAGTAAAAACAACAATATTATGATACATTGTTAAAATAACTATGTCATATTTTAATACATTTTAAAATGTAATGGCAACGCCGCATTTCCAGCATCATTACTCCAGTCTTCAGTGTCACACGATCCTTCAGAAATCATCCTAATATGCTGATTTGCTGCTCAAGAAACATTTCTTATTATCAATATTGAAAACAATTGTGCGGCTTCATATTTTGGGAGAAAAAGTGCTAAAAAAATGTCAAGACTCTTCGATGAATAGAAAGTTAGAGAAAATACTAATCTTTTAGAACATTATAACTTTACTGCAAAAAAACCAAGACAATTGCATAAGATTTACACATTTTCTTCTTCTTGCACAAGGCCGCTGACACCATGCTGAGTTTTAAACTGGATGTCAATTGAAGAACCTGCAGTCAGAATTCATCCAAATTCTTCCTCAAGCTAATCAACAGAATGAAGTTTCTCTGATATAATGCATAACGTATTTCTCATTCATAGCATAATTCCTGCAATTTAAATGAGATTCATTCTTATTGCAGAGGCTTCCCTCAAGACTTCATTCCAAATTAGTCTGGCATCTACACATAAGGCCTTTTGGATGTTTTGGGATGCTTCAATATTTTCTTAATTTAAGATAGGAGTTAAATGAGTAGTGACATTTTCATTTATATTTTTTATATAAATATTGCACGAGTGTTAACCCTATGATGAGCAATCACTAAGATCTGCATGACTTGTGAGTTCTCTGTCAAGAACCCTGTGGTGGTTAAAATTAAAAAAAAAGTTAAAATATAACATTATACCTATATGAAAAACAATCTTGGTATATTTACACATGCCAATGTGTATACAGGACATGGATTTATTTCCATTGAAAACACTGAAACACATCATAACCTCGGTCCTTATGATTTAGTTTACACATGAATAAACTCATCATTTCTGTGGAGAGACAGGAGCTAAACTATTGGACGAGTTTTTGTTGTGAGTGCTGTGTCAGCGTGCTCATAAACAGCTCTTAAAATCTGAGCATTTTCTAGGCTGTTAACCTTACACACATTCAGGCAGGTTTGCTTTTCCCAATAGTTCAAGACACAAACGATGGGATGGGCGAGTGTTTTCAAAGCAATGACAGGAAAATATTGAATGAGTGTGACACTGATGTTACCAAAGCTTGTTAACACACGATTAATCTGAGTATCTCTTATCGATACTTCATAACATATATAGATATATATATATCTTGTTTGTTATGAAGTGTCGATAAGAGATACTCAGATTAATCGTGTGTTAACAAGCTTCTGTGTAACAGTGAAGACATTTTGTGCACACTGGTGACATACAAGAAGGATTATGTACAGTTTTATGGTAATTTTTACACATTATGAATACAGTGTGAATATAATTTAAATCACATATAGTGAGGACCAAAAGTTTAAGACCACTAGTCAAAATTCTCCCATTTCTTTCTACATGTCCACCCTTTTCCTGAGTAAACGATGAGCTCCGCCATGTTGGATTCTAACTTCTGTTTGGATGCTGTCCTGCTCCAGTCTCCATAGGGAACCCATTGTTAAAATAAGGTAAAAGAGCGTCTGAAACGATTGAACAGAAACTTTTTGAACAGTAATAAAAACTAAAATGAGTGCAGGGTTAAGTTGTGCTGTTGTTTGCTGTGTTTTGAACACAAGCAAATCTGAAAAGAAAGTCCATATTGTCATGATTCTGCCCTCGTGTCCTTGATTTTTTCTTGTCTTGGGGCAGGATCATGACAGAATCATGTTTTGTGTGCAAGCACATGGGGCCTATACCATGAAGCCGGTTTAGGTGGCTAGCCAGCTATGTTTCAGCTTAGTTTCCGCCAACCCTGGGTTTTAGGTACTATGAAAGTAGCTCGGCTTTAATCGGTGTTCGTTGCCATGGTATCTTACGCTGCACGGCTAACCTGCTCCGGGGCAGGTTAAGTTCTGGATTCGAGATCTCAGACTGAAGTTTGACCAATCAGCTGTGAGCAAAGAAACATAAAGGTGACGTAACTAATTCCCAGTGTTTGTTGCAATGGCTTTACATTTTCTTTCAAATCCTGTGGACATCTCAGCGCAAATTGTTAGACGACCACATCGTAGAGAATGAGTTTTAGCCGGACAAAATCCCCTTGCCTTTCCTGATAGTTACTTGTATGAAAGATACAGATATCGCGGAAGGAATATCTTATCTTTGCGAACTTCTTGAGCCGCACATAAATAATTTAACACGTCGAATTCATGTACTTACTGTACCATAAATGGTATTGCGTTGCGTTTTTTTTTTTGCAAGTGGTAGCCTACATACTTGCACGATCGGTGATGCACAGAATCTAGGGGAAAACACGGTTTGTCGAACCATTCGCAAGGTTACAGTTATAAACATGAACCTCATCTGAAAGGCAAAGGGGGAGGTGTTGCTGTAATTTATAGTAATATTTTCAAAACCACTAAGAAATCTAGTTTTAAATATACTTCTTTTGAAGTGTTGGTTCTTAATGTAAAAATATATAGTGTAAACGATAAATCACATTTGAGAATTCTGCTGGCTACTGTGTACAGGCCACCAGGGCACCATAAAGATTTTATCAAAGAATTTGCGGACTTTCTATCAGAATTAGTATTGGCTGCAGATAAAGTACTAATTTTTGGTGATTTTAATATACATGTAGATAATGAAAAAGATGCATTGGGATTGGCATTTAAAGATATTGTAAACTCAATTGGAGTTAGACAACACGTGTCGGGACCTACTCATTGTCGTAATCATACTCTAGATCTAATATTATCACATGGAATAGATATTGATGCCGTTGAAATTCTGCAGCAGAGCGATGACATGTCAGATCATTATCTAGTCTCATATAAATTACATTTAGCCAAGGCTGCAAAGCCGACTCCGTGTTATAAATACGTTAGACCTATAACTTCTGCCACTAAAGATTGCTTTATTTATAATCTTCCTAATCAGTTTCATCATCTCAGCATCCCAGATAGCTTAGAAGAACTCGAAATTGCAACAGAAACTTTTAACTCTCTCTTTTCCAGCACTTTAGACGCAGTTGCTCCATTGCGCTTAAAGAAGATTAAAGAAAATGGTCCAACACCGTGGTACAACGAGCACACCCAGGCCCTTAAGAGAGCAGCCAGAAAAATGGAGCGCAACTGGAAGAAAACTAAACTAGAGGTATTTCGGATTTCATGGAAAGAGAGCTCGATTGCTTACAGAGAGGCTTTATAAGCTGCTAGATCTGCTTATTTTTCAACCCTATTAGAAGAAAATAAATATAATCCTAGGTATTTATTTGAAACAGTAGCTAAACTAACGAAAAAGAAAGCTTCAACCCCAGAAGTGTCCAAGCAACACAGCAGTGATGACTTTATGTACTTCTTTACTTATAAGATTGATAATATCAGGGACAAAATTATAACTATGCAACCGTCTACCACAGTATCGCATCAGGGAGTGCATTGTAGTGTCCCTGAGGAAAAATTTGATTCATTTGTTGCCATAGGAGAGGATGAATTTTCTAAACTCGTTAAATCATCTAAATCGACAACATGTATGTTAGACCCTATACCGACTAAGCTACTGAAAGAGATGCTTCCAGAGGTCATAGATTCTCTTCTTATTATCATTAATTCGTCTTTGTCTCTAGGAAACGTACCAAAAACCTTTAAGCTGGCTATGATAAAACCGCTTGTTAAAAAAACGCAACTTGATCATACAAAATTAGTCAATTACAGGCCGATCTCGAATCTGCCTTTTCTATCAAAGATATTAGAAAAAGCAGTATCCTCACAACTGTGCTCCTTTCTAGAAAGAAATGATATCTGCGAGGATTTTCAGTCAGGATTCAGACCGTACCATAGTACCGAGACCGCTCTCATCAGAGTCACAAATGATTTGCTCTTATCATCCGATCGTGGTTGTATCTCTCTACTGTTACTTGATCTTAGTGCTGCATTTGATACTATTGACCACAACATTCTTTTAAATAGACTCGAAAATTATGTTGGCATTAGTGGAGTTGCACTAGCATGGTTTAAATCATACTTATCTGACAGTTATCAGTTTGTAGCAGTAAATGAAGATATAACTTATCGATCACAAGTTCAGTATGGCGTACCACAAGGCTCAGTACTAGGACCGTTGCTGTTCACTCTGTACATGCTACCATTAGGAGATATCATTAGGGAACATGGAATTAGTTTTCACTGTTATGCCGATGATACTCAGCTGTATATTTCTTCACGTCCCGACGAAACTTACCAATTCACAAAATTAACGGAATGCATAGCCGATATAAAAAAATTGGATGACTAGTAATTTCCTACTACTAAATTCTGAAAAAACAGAGATTCTAATTATTGGACAAAAAACTTCCACACGTAATAACCTAGAATACTGTCTAACACTTGATGGCTGCTCTGTTAAGTCTTCGTCGTCGGTTAGGAACCTGTGTGTGCTCTTTGATACCAATCTCTCATTTGAAAGTCAAGTGTCTAGTATCTGTAAAACCGCATTTTTCCATCTTAAAAATATATCTATATTACGCCATATGCTCTCATTAACAAATGCAGAACAATTAGTTCATGCGTTCATGACATCAAGGCTAGGTTATTGTAATGCTCTACTGGGTGGTTGCCCTGCACGCTTAATAAATAAACTACAGCTAGTTCAAAACGCAGCAGCTCGAGTTCTTACCAGAACCAGGAAATATGACCATATTAGCCCGGTTCTGTCAACACTGCATTGGCTGCCTATTAAACATCGTATACATTTTAAAATATTGTTGATTACTTACAAAGTACTAAATGGCTTAGCTCCGCAGTACTTGAGTGAGCTTTTAAAACATTATAGTCCTTCACGTCTATTGCGATCTCAAAATTCCGGCCAGTTGATAATACCTAGAATATGAAAATCGACTGCTGGCGGTAGATCCTTTTCTTATTTAGCACCAAAACTTTGGAATAGTCTTCCTACCATTGTCCGGGAAGTAGACACACTCTGTCAGTTCAAAGCTAGACTAAAAACATTTCTCTTTGACCTAGCATACACATAATACATTATAGACTTCGATAATTCAATGTTAGGCTGCATAGATTAGGTCTAGATTAGGAACTGGGAACACTTCCCTTAAATCCAGATGTACTCGTTACATCATAAGAAGAATGGCATCTACGCTAACTTTAGTGTCTTTGTTTATCCCGAGGTTTTCCTGCAGCCTGCCGGATCCAGGCCGTATCCAGATCTGACGAAGGAAATTCGCCTGGACCCGATGACAATGCAGTGCTGAAGTGTCAACTATCCTCTCCCTATGGAGGATCCCTTTCCCACTCTACAGATAAAGCGTTGTTGAAATCCGGTTCGCGTACCTCGAAGTGATAAAATAAAATTCTCTATCAAATTTATAGGCAAGACAAGTAGTTTGTTTAGGCATGGTTTGTTGGGAAATTACAAACCTGCGCGCACATATTCAAACAAATTTAACTATAGAATCAATTTTGAATGCGCATGTGAACGCCATCAGGTCACAGGTTCGCGTTTAAAGTCTGTTTAGAGAGAACGCCGTCGTCTTAGTGGCCCCTAATGTAATAACAAATGATAATTTTGCGGGAAGTGAATCAATCAAAACCAACTTTAGCTGGAAATAACATTATTCAAAAATCGCTATAAAGCCAAAACAATCTCTGTTACCGTAAATTGTATGTTTATCTCTGTAAAGCTGCTTTGAAACAATCTCCATTGTTAAAAGCGCTATATAAATGAAGATGACTTGACTTGACTATTAGTGGCTGCATGTCTCCACACAGTAGTAGTTGTTCCGGAATCCATTTCCATTTACACAATACATTCTGTACAATGTATTTGGAAAAGCTTGGTGCTTTTCCTCGTTTTTATCCTCTTGCCGTCTAGTTGTTTTTTAAATCTTTTGGGGATGCAACTGGCCTTTTCAGTTTTCTTTTCAATTCCCATATGAGAGATGGGGTGTTGACGTGTCAGGTCTGCTTGTGTGATAAGTTTTCAAACCAACTTATTCCAGCGGATACACTCGGGTCCCGAGCCATCTGTCCGCAGTCTCCACTAACACAATCATTCAGGTCTAAGACAGACTCTCTTCGATTTCCTTTATTTCACACGGACAGATCAAGTCAGAGCATGAGCAACAGATTTTACGTGTGTAATGTGAATTGAACTTAATAAACCTAACCATATATCATCAAATTCAACTTTTTTATTTGCTCCTTCTCGTTTATTTGTTTGTGTGTTTAATTAACCTTCATTTAATTGCTACAAACCAGCAGGCCTTCTAGAGTAATTGTTTTGCTTGTACATTATAGCAGTAGATTCGATTTGATATGTTAAAATGCTGTTTATGCTGGAGGAACATATGAACAGATTGGACCCCTTCTGAGAGTATGAGCTAATCAAGTTGGACACTTGTAGTCACCCCTGAGGTCCATGGATGTGAGGTGTGTTATTTACGAATTCTTCTCACAGGCAGGTCTTAGCAGCAGTCATTCCTCTTGAGCTCACCATTACGTTTGGCTGTCAGCACGACTCGTGAACACGGACTGAATTAGCAGACAGGAGACTCATTTGTAAAGATGTGTCTACAATCATTCTAAATGTGATTTTGTATATATAACAAATGTTCCTGCAAATTTCCTGGAAAGTTTTTTTTGAAACCATTGCTTGAAAAGGTACAAATAGTTTGAGTTAGTTAAGCTAAAGTCAAGACACCTTTTAAAAATAGATAATTACATTATAAGCTAAGTAGCTAATTACAGTGAAGGGCAAAATCAGTTTAAATATCCAATTATAATCAGGTTTTACTTTTCATTATACAATTAGAGCAATATTATTCTGGCAGAAAAAACAAACTCAATTAGCAAGAGTCAGAAACATTGATGAATCGCAGCATTTAACTACATATTGCAATTTAGAAAAATAAAATTAGAGACTCAGGTAAATCTGTGAATTGTTTACTTGAACTATAGATGTTTAGTATCTGTCTTTAATTTCACCCTCTCTTTAATAATCACAAATGATCTCTAAAAAATACACAATTTTGCTTATATGTATTCAATTCAACTCAACCACTTAATTTTCATATTCAACTTTAAATTTCCTGACCATGGATGAAGTATATCATTGTTTTTTAGCTAAGGTCCATATTCCCATACTCTCAGAGAGCTTTATGCCCATTTTGTTTACAGGCTTAGTGTACAGTTTAATTATTTCTATTCAAATGCAAAAGGTTGAAGGTTAAATTGAAAAAAAAATAATAATAATGAAGAACTACCATTCTTAAATATGAGGCTGTTCGGTACATTTGTCTGTGTATAGACCTATTCTTTAATTGTTATTAACAATTTCTCATCTATCTATCTATTTATCTATCTATCTATCTATCTATCTATCTATCTATCTATCTATCTATCTATCTATCTATCTATCTATCTATCTATCTATCTATTTCTCTATCATTAAACAGTTTACAATATTTCATCGCTTACACTGTCTTGTCTTTTATTCAAATATAGAGGATATTGTTCCTACATATTCCCCAAAAGTGTTGGTTTAAATTTGTTTTGTTTTTTGTATGCCTAACTCATTTCTACTAATATCTTTTAATGTAGTGTTAGAATTGTCTTTCCTGTTTGTCTTTGGTTTTAGAATGATCTATTTTCATTTCAATTAAGAGAAACAAAAACCCATCACGTTTGCAATTTGAAGTAAATGATCTAAATGAGAGCATGCTAAGTGGCAGGTAGATTTTTTTGACATTCGCCATAGGAATAAATCAAACCTTTCTTGTCATGTTTTGAGTTAATATGAATTTAAATTGTTCTCTAAGCGGTGCGCTTGTGAGCTTTGTATCAACGGCTGTAATTCTCCTATTATGTGTCTTGCTGTAAGATTGCCACAAGTGGATTTGTAAGTGGATAATTGTGATTATTGTCCATGGTTTGAACACCATGTTCATGGTATTAAAATTGCAAAAACATTTTGGCACTTTGCCTCTTTGTTTTGAATTGGCTTGTTCTTGTCAAGTGTTGTCCCTCTCCATTTATTGCAGCAACCAGGGAACAAATTTCCTGGGCACAGATTAAGCCTCTTACATGCCTCAAAAATGAAAGGTAATTTCCTATTCTCAGTCACAATTCGTTCAGAATTAATCTTCGACTGTAAAATTTGACCCTATTTCACAAGTTTTTCACTGTACCCACCCAATGCTACACATGGGGTAACATTATGTTGACTGAATGATTGTGAATGAGAACTACTATCCACTGAGATGCTTTTAAAGAGGACCTGTTATGCTTTTTTACATTTTCAACTTTCTTTTGTGTGTAATGTTGCTGATTGAGCATGAAAAAGGTCTCAAAGTTACAAAGCACAAAGTCCACTACAGTACAAAGGTAGTTATTTATATCAATTTCTGAACTCCCTGAAACGCTTCGATAGTAGACTTGAGTTTTCTTCCTGGAACATACCGTACACTCTATTCTCTCTCTTTCGCCACCTACTGGACTGGAGTGTGGAGCACAGGGATGTTCACGTCACAGTATTCCTCATTTAAAAACTCATCAAAAGGTGCGACACCTGGTTGAGTTGTGTTAGTGTGTTAAAACTAAAGCCGAAAGTATGAAAAGTGAAGAATACTTTTGCCTTCACGGTTATGGTAAGGGGGCACGACATTTACGAAACACTCGAAGCTCTTGACCAATCACAACACATTTGTCCAACTGACCAATCAGAGCTCATTGTGCTTTTAGGAAGGAGGGACTTCATAGAGACAGAAACTAAATTAATGTTAATTAATGTTTGCATTTGCTGCTTTTTTTCAGACTCTTTAAAATGGTAATTCTTTTTAACCATGATTTTTCCAGTCAGTTTAATGAATTAAGTTGTGGGTAAATCTCTATTGTTCTTGCTCTGTCTGTCTCTCCTAGAGAGTTTCTCTCAGTGTTTACTGCTTGTTTGAGAGTTGGATGTTTACTTTGACACTTTGATCTCAGCAGCAGACTGGATTCTGACTGTTTTTTTCAGTCTGGGGTTGGTGTTTCCTTTTGTGAGGTTGGTAGGTGTCCACACTGTTAAATACGCCCCACAGAGTGTACCAAATCAGTGATGTTATGCTTTTATGTTAGTAATAATGCTGTTCGGTTCGCTACCAGGCAACCATGCACCACTAAAAATGTTGCTCTGGTGACCTTCTCGCCTCATTTTGGAAGATTCCATCACGCCACTGCAGTCTTTGCATTTGTTTGAATGAAGCAGTGATGTGGCTTCAAATGGCCTAAAAATACCAGCTTCTCAGGCATCAACAGTACTTGTCATTTTTCTTGCAATACATGTATTTTTTAAGTTGCAGGTCCATTTGACTTTTTAAATGGTTCATTGTTTATTAAATTCAATTTAATTTACATTTATCTGTAGTGCTTTTATAATATACTGTAAAATTCGCTCTAATCAGATATAGACCTGGTTTCCCAGACAGGGCTTAGATAAGACCAGGATTTAGCTTAAGTTCAATTAGGACATTTCAGCCCGATCTCATGAAAGTGCGTATCTATACCACGAATGTCATTTCTCGTGCCATTTATACGCCAAAAATGGTTTTTGCGTCTATATGATACGCAGTTTTCGCGTGCATATGATACGCACTTTATGGCGTGTAATACGCACGCGTTCACCCCCCTCCCTCCCTCCCCCCTAAACCTACCCAAGGGGTTTTCAGTGCGTAGCATATGCACGCAAAAAAACATTTTTGGCGTATAAATGGCACGAGAAATGACATTCGTGGTATAGATACGCACTTTCATGAGACTGTGTTGGACATTTAAGTATCTTTAATAAACATGCCCCCAAAAAAACCATTACTGGTGTCCATCTTGAGACAAAACAAAAACAAACTGCTTTCAGTTAAAACAGCTGAAAAATGCATTTTAGTCTGGGACTTGTCTGAAACCAGGGATAGTACAGATTACAGAATATGCGTATGTGCCGTGCTGTCCGAGAGGAGGGCTCCGAGCTTGGAATTTGGCCTGAACCCAGATAGGTGTGAACTCTGGGTTCGGGCCATCCCTGGATAGGAAAATTCAATAGCGAGGAGTTGGGGTGGAGGAGTGATGAGCCCTGTTTATGGTTCCACAGCAAGTTATACAGCTAACATTTAGCACCAGTCTGTTTGCGATGTTTTACCTCCATAACATCAAAAGAGAAGCACAATAATATCTGCTCATACTCCTCATTTACATGCATCGGCCTTTGAGTTCTCGCATAATGAATCAGCTCACAAACCCAAACACGGTGAATTTCTCCAGCGGCGGCTGCAGTCCAGGCAGAGACGAGCAGTGGGCTTAATTTCCTTCTGCCTGTTTTGAAGGTCATCCGGATGTCTGCCATGACCTCAGTGCTTGTCTTGGTTTTAAAATGCTGTTTAACTCAGGGAGTCTCTCGGCTGTTATGCTTGAGATAATGTCAGGCCTGACATTTTCTTCAGATAGTATGATTACCGCTGAACTCTCTTTGAGCTTTGTTGGCGGACTTTGCGGCAGATTCGCATCCTGTTGAGAAACGCGCTCATGAGAGAGTGAGCGATATCTGTTTTGACAGAGCCGCTTCCTTAGGACGACAGTACGGCTTGATTAATATTCCAAAAAGGAAAAGGAAAATTGAATGTTATTGTTTATGGTTGGATGATGTACCTGGTACAGTTTTATGCCTCTGTGTGCCAACGTAATCCAAACAGCGCAATCAATTTATCATGTGCCCGCAGGGAGTACTTGAAAGTTTAGGATGATGTGGCAACTTCTCTCTGGGGTCTTCATGTTTTCTAACCTATATCAGGTTGTTAATTTATATTGTATGATTTCTTAGCATACTTCCATGATAAATTAGTCAGAGACCGTTAAACTGCAATCAAACAAAATAGAATATTCCCCTCGTGGTTCAAACATCTCATTTTGGAGCTGAAAAGTTATGGAATAACAACTGGTAAAATGATGACATAAAAGATAACAACTCATTAATAGGATATAAACCACACACACCTCTCAACTTGTGTGTCTGAGTACAATAGAAACAAATACATTCATTAATTTACTGCATTAATATTAGAGAGGAAGAGAAAAATCAGGCACAGATTAAAGCCATAGATTAATGTCAGAAAAAGCCATGATATGAATATATTGTATTTTTTCTGCACTAAACTACAGTCACATCCCTGGGAACACTGATGCTTTGAATAATGCATTTTCTTCTGTTCAATATTAATTTAAATGTATAACAGCAAAGCAACACCAGAAAGCGTCATGTCCCAATTACGTTCACTGGCGGCTTCAAGAACAGATTTACAGAAGATTTGCTGCAATATATGTAGGCCTGTGTTTTTTCAAAACCCTGAAAAAAAAAAATAATTACACAAAACATGAGGCTTAGAGCCTTCAACTTGTAAGATTAAACTCTAAAGCTGTTTGGTCCCCTTGACTCCAAAGATGTTTTTCCTGGCTTTCAAAAAATGAACACTTTTAAAGCCATGTCAAAAGTCTAGTAAACAAAGCATCAGAAATCTGTAATTAGACCATAGCTGGAGATGTCTTGGAGACTTGTCACGGAGAGATTTATTTATTTATTTTGACTAAAACAGCCCGGCTTCTATCACCCCCTCTATAATGACCAGTCTTTTTAAAAATCTTACAAGCTTCTTTAAAACCCTATGATTGTTAGCCAGAGGAGAACTGGCCCCTGACTAGCCTGGGTTCTCCCAAGGTTTTTTTCTCCATCCAATCTGATGGAGTTTTGGTTCCTTGCCACTGTCGCCTTGCTTTTGGCTTGCTTAGTTGGGGATATTTAATATTCAACAATATTATTGAACTGTGTTGTACTACTTTCATGTTATCACTGTGAAGCTGCTTTGATGCAATCTGTATTGTGAAAAGCGCTATATAAATAAATGTGACTTGACTTGACTTGACTTAAGAAAAGATGCCTTCATGTGCTATCAGAAATGTTAGCAATCATGGAGGACACCAGGTTTGTTCTCGCTTATTTATTTGGAAAATCTTATTAAAGCTAAAATGATATTTAGTGCCCCATTCATTGACAACCATATAAACATTCATTGTGCTATCTATAGTCAGCATGATGACAATTCTGGAATTTCAGTCTAATACAGGCTATTTCCGCTGTGTATAATACCAACCCGATCACACTAAATGCGTCTCTATAGCACACAGTGTGTTTATCGTGTAATTTATGCGCGAAAATGAGTTTTTACGTGCATAGGATACGCATGAGTTGGTTAGGGTAGGTTTAGAGGTGGTGTGGGGTGCGTGTGTATTATACACTCACCTAAAGGATTATTAGGAACACCTGTTCAATTTCTCATTAATGCAATTATCTAATCAACCAATCACATGGCAGTTGCTTCAATGCATTTAGGGGTGTGGTCCTGGTCAAGACAATCTCCTGAACTCCAAACTGAATGTCAGAATGGGAAAGAAAGGTAATTTAAGCAATTTTGAGCGTGGCATGGTTGTTGGTGCCAGACGGGCCGGTCTGAGTATTTCACAATCTGCTCAGTTACTGGGATTTTCACGCACAACCATTTCTAGGGTTTACAAAGAATGGTGTGAAAAGGGAAAAACATCCAGTATGCGGCAGTCCTGTGGGCGAAAATGCCTTGTTGATGCTAGAGGTCAGAGGAGAATGGGCCGACTGATTCAAGCTGATAGAAGAGCAACTTTGACTGAAATAACCACTCGTTACAACCGAGGTATGCAGCAAAGCATTTGTGAAGCCACAACACGCACAACCTTGAGGCGGATGGGCTACAACAGCAGAAGACCCCACCGGGTACCACTCATCTCCTCTACAAATAGGAAAAAGAGGCTACAATTCAAGAGCTCACCAAAATTGGACAGTTGAAGACTGGAAAAATGTTGCCTGGTCTGATGAGTCTCGATTTGAGACATTCAGATGGTAGAATTAGTCAGAATTTGGCGTAAACAGAATGAGAACATGGATCCATCATGCCTTGTTACCACTGTGCAGGCTGGTGGTGGTGGTGTAATGGTGTGGGGGATGTTTTCTTGGGACACTTTAGGCCCCTTAGTGCCAATTGGGCATCGTTTAAATGCCACGGCCTACCTGAGCATTGTTTCTGACCATGTCCATCCTTTTATGGCCACCATGTACCCATCGTCTGATGGCTACTTCCAGCAGGATAATGCACCATGTCACAAAGCTCGAATCATTTCAAAATAGTTTCTTGAACATGACAATGAGTTCACTGTACTAAAATGGCCCCCACAGTCACCAGATCTCAACCCAATAGAGCATATTTGGGATGTGGTGGAACGGGAGCTTTGTGCCCTGGATGTGCATCCCACAAATCTCCATCAACTGCAAGATGCTATCCTATCAATATGGGCCAACATTTCTAAACAATGCTTTCAGCACCTTGTTGAATTAATGCCACATAGAATTAAGGCAGTTCTGAAGGCGAAAGGGGGTCAAACACAGTATTAGTATGGTGTTCCTAATAATTCTTTAGGTGAGTGTACGTTTGGGTAGAATTAGTGGTGTGGGGTGCGTGTGTATTACACGCAAATGAACTGCGTATCAAATGTACGCGAAAACTGCGTATCATGAACGTAAAAACTAATTTTCGCGTATAAATTGCACGATAATACACAATGCGTGCTATAGAGACGCATTTACGTGAGAACAGGCTGATAATACATATATTATGCTTCAAATGATTATGTTAATATGCACAACTACAACAACGAGATGTAGCTGTTGTTGGAAAAAAAACAATAAAGACTACCAGTGACAGCAGCAATCGTTCTGTCCTCCGCCATATTTAAAGTTTATGGCACGCCCACTAGGGAACTTGGGTATCAAAAGTATTCCCGGGCTTCCCAGCGGTCAATACAACTTTAGAGGGTGTCCGGCGATTTCCAACTAAGAAACTTGTATTTACAATAATTCCGATAGCACATGAAGACAGCATCAGTGACACGAAGTTAAGCGCATAAATAATTCACGACATGATGAAGATGTGCAGAAACTACAAGGTATTGATAAAGATCCAACTCTTTAAAAAAGTGACAATGAATACACATTGTAATACATGATATCAACAAACAAAAGCCATCTCATTTAATTCTGGCAAGGCTTAAAGATTCAGCATTCAACTAGTGCTTGGAAATAAGCTTATTTTGATGTAATCCTCTTTTTACTTGGATTCTTTATTGATTGGCTTACAGTATTATGTGTATAAATCCAACATCATTCACACAGCTTTATTTAAACACTCTGTTTGTCACTTTGAAACAATACCTTCTGTCTAATTAAAGTTGCACTCACATAAGAGTTTAAATGCAACCCAATATGCCAGACGTGTCTGTGGCTTATGTACTGTACCTTATTGCCAGGGGTTTTCAATCTTTTAGACGCCACAGACCCCCACATGTGATCATCCTAATGCAAGGGACAGCCCCCATCCTAAACTTTAAATATTATAGTATTTTCATGTAACAAGGCCCCATTCATACTGTGAAAAAATAATATTATGTGTGTAATTATGATTACATTAATAAAATCACCATTAAATCAGAATTTGAATTTTTAACAGAATATTGCAGTATTTATTATAAATCATTTTTTTTATACGTGCACATTTTATAAAAAAAAAAAAAAATCCTATGTGCTCATAATCTTTAATCAAAATAACCCCCCTTCACACACATACAAGTCACCCATGCCATTTGCAATGATGTGCCCCCATACCATGACAGATGTTTGCTTTTGCACCTGTCGCTGATGAAAGACTGGATGGTCCCTTTCGTCAACACATTTCCACTGTCTTTAGACCATCTGAGATGAGCTTGGGCCCTGTGAACTCTCTGCATTGAACAGATGTATAGGTTTCTCCTTGAATAAAAGAGATTCAAGTGGCATTCCTGTGTTAAGTAATAATGGTTTTCCACTGTACTCCCGAGCACATGCGGCTATGTTTAACACAGTAGCATTAGGGTTTCTCATGCAATGCCGTCTGAGGGCTGAAAGGTCATGTACATTCAACAGAGGTTTCCTGCCTTGCCCTACGTGTACTGGGATTTATCTGGATTCCCTGAATCTTTTCACAATATTATGTAAGGTAGAAGGTGAAAGACCTAATGCAATGCAAATACAACGCAATCTTGCATTGAGAAATGTGATTTTTGAATTGTTTAGCAATTCTCTCATGATATTTCGCACAAAGTGGTGAGCCATGGCCCATCTTTGCTTGCGAAGACTGAGATGATCCTTTAACACTCAATCACAATACCCTCACCTATTACCAATTCACCTACCTATTGTGGACTGACTGTTTCAAAAGTGTTTATCTTTGATCATCTATAAGCTTTTCACTTTTATTTAACTTTTTTGGAATGTAGCAGCAATCAAAATGTGTTTTTTATATTTTCAAAATCAGAATCAAGTTGTTCAGTGAAAACATTAGTATAAACTGCCCCAACTTTTCTTGATTTGGGGTTCTACATGTTCATTTTCTCTAACCCTTTGTCTCCACTTGCCATTTTCCTAGAAGTTTTAAATTGTATTCTTCCACTTTGGTCATCTCAGCACTGTTGGAGAAACTAACAGGCCAGTCGATTCCTAGACCATTATACTTCCTATATAATTAACACTACTCCCACACAACAGTTTAAATGCATCTAGATAGGGGCTTTTCAGAGGTTTCCCATATATCTTAAGATCCTTTTTATGTTCTGCAACAACTGAAACCGCATTATCTTATATGTTTATTCTAATGGTTTAATTAGGTGTTTGAATGCAAAAGAATTATTTGAAGTGTCCACTGGATAAATGTTCAACCCTCTTGAGCTTTTTTCTTATGAGATTGATAAACAAAGCATTTATTTGCATGCATAAATACAAATTAAGCCGTTTCTTCTGCTCCTGCTGTAATGGATCTTGATGATCTCACCATCTCCAATGTCACGAGACACATCTTGATCTTGACACACATATCTAAATGTATATTCATGAGGAACCTTGCGCATCCAAAGGCACAACTGTCAATAGCCTGAAGCAGATAATCTTGTTAATTAGATATGATCTTCTTTTGTTCTCCTTTCAAAGTGCTTGTCTCAAGTTCTCAATGACCCTGAGTCAGTTAGAGCGATTTCTCAACACAAACATGGTATTTATTTTTAAATATCAAAGATTTAGTCTGCATATGAAATATTCTATCTGATATGTTAAGAGTTCTGGACTTCCTCTCCCAGAAACAGGGTATTTATTGATAAAACGTCACAACACTGCTGTGTGCTTAAGTGAAGTGAATTTAACGTGTGGTTTACAGCCAATTGCCATCTCGCCTTTGACTCATATGGTGCCAATAATGACTGCATTAACACATTTCGTTTTCGACTTGGTTTGTGGCTAGAAAATGAAACTTTTGGTCCAGTTGCCCCTGATGTTTGAGAGGAAATGGTGTCTGAGCGATTAGATTATGAAACACCAGGAGCGATGGGTGAAGTAAAAATAGACAGGTGGTCATACATGAGGGAAAATTACTCTGCGTAGGAGACCAGTCCATTATACTGCTTGACCCGGGACATTTAAAGTAAAAATAAAAGATCATTCTAGCAATACAAAAGTGGAGGTGGCTACTGAATTATAGAGAAAGGAAGTTGCTAAGAGCATGAAGTTAAGTCCAATGTTGCTGCACTTATGAGGTCGTTTCAGCCCTTCTTTCTGGCTTTGGTTGAAGTCATCTGTCCTCTGGAGATAAACAGATCTTCCCTGTGAGTGGCATGGTTCTAGCAACATTGTTTTGAGTACGTAAATCATTGCCATTCTTATGCAGTTTTATTGCTTAAATAATTGGGCATCTCTGCATAAACCTGTTGACACTCAATTGCTTAATACAGTCATGCTCCACTATACACTTGCCTATAGTTAGTTCCTCCGAGCACTCCTAGAACTCTCTGACCTTGCATTCTGGTTAAAGGGGTGGTTGATTATGATTTAAATTTTTTAACTTTAGTTAGAGTGTAATATTGCAGTTTGAGCATAAACAACATCTGCAAAGTTACAACGCTCAAAGTTCAAAGCAAAGGGAGATATTTTCTTTTAAATAAATTGTTTTTTTAAGGACTACAACAAACGGCCGGTAGGGACTACACCACATTCCTCCCGGGTTGGTGACATCACTAACCTAAAATTTACCGGGAACGCGATTTATAGATTATCATGACAGAATATGCTAATCAATGACTAGAAGATAACTACACATAAGCTACATAAATTCATCAACTAACTGTTCAGAAATGTTCTGTTGCTTCTACATGTTGTCACTTCTTCTTGAGTCTCTCCATCATTGTCTGACTCCGGTTTGAACATAAAAGGCTAAAAGTTTCTTGAAATTTTCAGTGCATGTCTGTGTGAGGTAAAAGGACATGAGCTGTTGTAGCTCCACCCTCTTCTTGAAAGGGAACAGCAGCTCATTTGCATTTAAAGGGACAGACAAAAACAGTGCGTTTTTTTCTCACCTTTATAAAAGTAAGATGCTATATACAAATATTTTGAGGTAAAACTTCAAATAGACACTTTGGGGACATCAAATACTTATTTTACATCTTGTAAAAAGGGCATTATACCACCCCTTTAAGCACTGAAAATCCAAAGAAAAAAACAACAACATTGTTGTACTTCCACCTTCAAAGCTCATTCCAAAAACTGGATATTCAGTTGGGTCAAGGAGG
Organism: Rhinichthys osculus; assembly: GCA_029959095.1. Classification (NCBI taxonomy): domain Eukaryota; kingdom Metazoa; phylum Chordata; class Actinopteri; order Cypriniformes; family Leuciscidae; genus Rhinichthys; species Rhinichthys osculus. The sequence goes on along the minus strand of JARWKJ010000018.1, from coordinate 7,441,314 downwards.
TCTATAATACCTTGAAAAAACTGTTTGGATTTTTTTTTTTTTTCAATTTCCAATATCCGTCCCAATAGTAGCTTGAAGCAGCTAAAATATGCAATTCAAAAAGCTGTCTTGTAAATAAAAAAACTACAAAAGGGTTTCCCAATGCAAAATACAAATAAAAATGAATGGCACTGCAGGATAATCGTGATATGGTGATATTATCAAATTGAAGGCTGCAAGTTAATTAAACTCTCTAAAAAAAGAAAAAAGATACCCCTTATCTACAATACTATGAGTTCTTTTGTTTCCAAATGGTGTCGTTACAACACCTACCAGCAGGGGCTAAATGGGTCGCACTAACCAGCTAAACCCTGACAGTTGGTTATGAATAAATCTTTTTCAAATCCAAAATAAATGGACACCAGTAACTTATTTGCATCCAGTAAGTCAGTAATCTCTCCCCTGCAAATATAGCCCAGTTTCTCTTTTCTGTATGTTGACATGCAGAGCTCAACTCTCTCTTTATTCTGTCTTCATACTCTCTCTTTTGTACTCTTTTGTTGACAGCTCTGTGTTGCCTAATCCTTTGAAATCCCTCTTGAAGCCATTGCTGTGGCAAACTGTGTGACAAGAGAAGCACTTTTCTGTATCAGAGTAGCTCACCCATTGTCTACTGTGCGTGTGTGCACATCTCTCATAGCATACATCATACATGTTTACAGTGGCATTGTGAAAACTGAGTGTTTTGTGCCTGCAAAACGGAGGTTTTGAACAGTATTGAAGAGTGCATATTGTGCACTTTTCGATTTTTCAGATCAGGACCTCAGATTCTGTATACCATCTTAGGATGAATATGAAACACACACTAGATTTGTTTCTAAATTCCTTGGATTTGGTTCTACAGAAAAAGGGACACAAATCTGATTTTATAATGTAAACACTGATCCTTGTCCTTATATGTGTCCCAGTGTGAATTTGGTCATATTTTGAGTATGTATTTGTCCTATTAACATGGTGACATATTATCTGTTAAAGAGGACCATAATGCCCTTTTACAAAGTCTTGATTTTGTTTTTGGGGTCTACTTGAATATGTTTTCATGCTTGAATGCACAAAAAACATTATTTTACATTGTTGCAGCACCTCTCTCCCCAGTCTGTCAGTAACACTCTGTTTAGTTCTTGTCTCTGAAGCCCCTCCTTCTGAAAAGCACAATGTGCTCTGATTGGTTGGCTGAATCAGCGTGTGGTGATTGGTCAACCGCTTCGAGCTTGTTTGAGAAATGTCACGCCCATTTAGCATAACCGTGGTAGATTCAGGGTGGGAATGACGAGAACAAACTACTAACGCTAACACACTCAACCAGGCCTTACCCCCTTTATTTTACATATGCCTTGGACAGCAATTATTTAAATGATGAATATTGTGACGTGTATGTTCCTAGAATACAACTGAAAGACTACTGTCAAGGTGTTTCATTGAACAGTGCTTATTAATATAGATAATAACTCTTTGCAGTGGACTTTGCTCTTTTTAACTCGGCAGACATTTTTATGCTCAAACAGCAATATAACACAATAAAGAAAGTTGAAATATTTAATGTCCATAAGATGTAATTCTGAGACCTGAGAATTCTGACATATTAGTATATAACAGCACAACATTTTTTCCTTGAGCATCTTGTCTTTTATTACAAAGAATATCAATGAGAATGTATGATTTGATTAAAGTACTACCCAGAGTAATGCAAAAAGGAGCAGAAGATAATACCTGAAAAAGCTTGCTCAAGGACACAGCTGGTGAAAGTTCATTGCCTATTCCTTTCAGGGCTTGAACCAGCAACCATCCGTTTACCAGCCTTGAGCTTATGGCCGCTACACCACAAAGACCTTTCATTCTGTTTACCACCATAATCTGAAATCAACCTCTTATTTTCCCTCTCCACCCCCCAATTCACACACACACACACACACACACACACACACACACACACACACACACACACAAGAAAAACAGGTATAGACAGACCATTTTCATTCCAGGTTTGTTTTCATGCACGGGACAAAAATATATAACAGACATTAGTATTGGCAGACACGGCTGGAGAGAAACTACTGGGACCCCAGACTGTCTCCCCATGGGCTATAAACATAAACCTGTACCTGACAATACGAAAGCTGTGTCTGATAGAGTCTTAGAAGAAATACTGTTCTTATTATAAAATCAAAGTAATAAGCATCCTTGGTTTTATTTCAACAAATGTGCATAAATGCAACAGACACAAGGTTTAAATGAAAGAATCTTAGAAACTATGACTTACGCCATAGAGATAGCAGGACTTTATTCCCCTCCATGAAGCAAAAATCAATTTGTTTCCTGTCACCTCTAAACATCTATCCCAATCCAACCACAGTTCAGACATAATGATTGTGTTCCTGAAACCCCGAGCCTTTAATCTCTAGCTCATCATTTCCTCTTCCCAGACCCCTTGATGTTTCAAATGCATAACACATAAACAGCACTACTGATGTAATTTTTTTGATATACCTTAATATACTGCCCAGGTCTGTATCCTAGCAACAGAAGCATCATGCCCATTCAGACTGCGAGAGGAAGGTGTGACAGTCCAAGTTGCACCTTCTGTAGATCATTTGCTTTAATTTAAACGGAAAATTCTGTCATCGTATGGCCACCCTCAAGAATGTTTTTTCCCTGTGAAAACTCGAGGAAATTTTTCTTCGCCTAGTCATCAGAGGCCAGACCGTTGACTAAATGGCAGGACTTTAGGGTTCTGGCATTCTAGGGTTAACACTAAATGAGAAAAAGAAGTGAGCTGGACTGTTATTAGTTAACTACAAAAATATGCACAACACCTGTCTAGCAACAAGCCACGTGCACGTCAACACTTACCACTGGTATTTCCTTTCGGTTTCAGTTGAATGACTTCAGAACACAAGCAATATGTCCAAATGTAAAATCTCACTTAGACGCAGTGGCAGTTGCCCTGACAGTGATCGCTCTTCCTGATCAAGTTACGGTTAGCTTTCAGCTCCCAAACTTACCTACCCTCACCTCCTTTTGACCTTCTGTGAGCTGCTGACTAAATCATTTCCTGAGTTCATTAATCTCATGCTAAAGGAAGAACGCATTTCACCACAAATGACAGCTCATGAGGTGATGCACGTTTGATAGAGGACATATTCATTCATCAAGGGAGCCTTTGTTTGATGGATATGCAGCTATCAGTGCTGGCTCTTACCCATCCATCATCTGCACGGAGGTCAGGCCTGAAGATCAGAGCCCAGTCACTCGCTAAATCGTCCACGGTACCTCTAAACTCGGGAGTCGAAGTCACCTATAGTTTCATATCTTGTCAACAGGCCTTTACATGACCTACATTTAAGAGTTAGTTCAGTCAGGTCTTTTTTTTTTTCTTGTCTTCTGTTCTGGAGTTGGCAACAAGAAGCAAGTGTAAAATGGAAATCCGTTTTTTTTTTAATGATCATGATCATTTAATGCACTTACATCCTTCAGTTGCCAGCCTGAGTAGTAGTGCGTAAACTGAAAATATTATATTAATAGATGTGATCATTTATTTATATCTAATCTTGTTATATTAATCAGATTAATTAAATTATCATTTAATTTAGGGGGTTGTAGTTTAATTATTTTATATAACTGAACATAAATCTATCATTACAGCCCACAATCCTACATATTTCTATTGTTCAGACTGCATAAGTGGTTGTGAATCAGTGTTGGGGGTAACACTTTACAAGTAAAGCAAGTTACGTAATCAGATCAGATCACCTTTTCAAGTAACTAAAGTAACACATTACTTTTAAATTTACAACAAAATATCTGATTTACTTTTTCTAATAAGTCACACAAATTACTTTGTTTTCCCATTTATTGACTGACAGCTCTCCTGTCTCCCTGTTGAGGGAAATCGGCAGTAAGAACAGAGGAGTTGTGTGTGCTGTCTAAACATGATGGTTATTGTAGTCAACTAAATGTGAACATGCATTCAGTAAGGTATACGGATATTGCGTTCCTCTGTACATGTGTGAATTTGCATTTCCTTCAGACTGTGGCATATTCATTTCACTTTTGTTGTGAAAGTGCATTTACATTTGTCAAAGTGAGAAAAAGTAACATAAAAGTAATGTAACAGTACTTTCCATAAAAAGTAACTAAGTAACGTAATTAGTTACTTTAGGCAGTAGCATAATATTGTAATGCATTACTGTCCCCAACACTGGTTGTGAAATTAGCCAAAAACAGCACAACTGCTTACTTTTACATGCAGCATACGACTACAACTCAGTAGAAAGGTATTTCTTGTCATTAATTCACAAGACACTGTGTTTTTATTGCATCACATTGAATACAGACTGCAAACCTATTCTCAGGGAAAATATTTATTTTGTCAAATGTTCACTTCGCCATAACGCTGAAAAGCTATCCAGCAATCAATTTTGTCATTCTGTTCTTCATAGCGGAGGCCGTTCACACAGAACATGTTCTCAAATCCTATGTACACTTTATATACTTGTTTTCTGTCGGGATTTGTCTATCATATCTCACTGTTTTGGACTCGCAATGGCTCTGATGGTAGGAACATTGATTTGTTTTTTTTTGTTTTTTTTTTTACTTATGGGTCAGAATCGGATCATCACATGTGTACACTCTTTATTATTTTGTTAAAAGTTTTTTTTTATACAAACAAAAAATAACTAATTTTTTTACTATTTACCTTATTACTTATTTCATTATAAACGTATTAATAAACAGATTGATGATGAGTAACTAATAATGAAATTTAAACACATTGGCCAGGAAATGTGAGGCACTACAGCTGAAGCCCTATGTAGTGTACTTCTTTCAGTTTCCAATAAATTACATTACTCCTTACATTCATGACTTTCCCCCAACTCTTTGAAGTCTGCTGCTTTTAAACAAAATTCAATAGCGGTTAAAAAAAAAAGATGAAAGGGACAGTGGCAATTTTTCACACTTTTTTCCGTAGACATTAGGGCCTTAGTTCTCTCATTCCTTCCCAAGCCTCTCACTGCTCCACACACTGTGCAGCCGCATATAAGTATATTTTTTGAAATATGAAACAGCAAATATTATTTTTGCACTGCACAAGAGAGAATCCTCTCAAACCCTCTGTGATGGCACTGAACAAGCACTCGCCCAGAGCGTGTTTGCTCTCTACTCCACCACTCCTCCTCCTTCAGATTTATCTATACTTTTTCATCTCCCCTCCATCTTTGTTGTATTTGGTCTTTGGCCTTATCCCGGGGCTTAGGACCACTGCCAGATTTGATCGCTTCTATGTCTCCTTTGGATGTTTTGCAATGCAGAAACAATGCTGAGTGCAACATTTCAAGTTGCAGGGCACATCTGCACAAACAAGGCAATTTAGATGAAGAAAATCTTTAATATTAAGAGAAATCTCAGTGGTTGCTCGGCTGACGTCGGACCTTCCATAAGTATGCAAGTAACAAAAAACAAACAAACAAAAAAATCCCTTATAGGTGCCCAGTTCGGTCAAAAGGTTGTTCTGACCCAATAACATGAGCTGTAAAAGCCATGTATATGTAGCCATGTAAAAGCAACAGCAAGACCATGTCAGGACAACAATGATGTCTGATGGCACCACTAGAACTAGCAACTATCCTGCGCTGTGATGTCAAAGGCAGCAGACAGGGGAAAATACTGTATGTCTTTTAAGAGATATCAAAATACAGCTACTAAAATGTAAACCATTTACTAGTAAATGTTAGAGAAGTACCAACCCGATCTCACGGCATTTCGTACGAATTCATACGACCTGACACGCACGAATTCGTACGATTTTTCCTAAATAGTACATATTTTACGAGTTTCCCAATTCATATGAATTTGTACGAATGACCTACCCCTGACCCCGCCCCTAAACCTACCCATGACTGAGGTTTAGACAAATCGTACAAATTCCTTCAAGTGAGGTCATACGGAATTCGTAGACAATAACCACCTTTTACTCACTTGTATGAATTCGTACGAATTGGTCGTGAGATAGCGTTGAACTTGGAAGTACACATTTACAAATCACAAATTTGAGGTTTATGGAATATTGATAGGTTGATTTTGTTGTGTTTATAATGTATTGGCATCACAATTAAAGCTTGGGTAGACAAAGTTTTTCATTGTTATACTGGTTGAAACTCTCTTCACTTACCTGCCGCAGCACCTCACAGGTTCCTGTAATTCCAGTTCTGACGAGTCTTCAGATGATTGTGTGTTAAATGGTTTACTTTGATTCCATCACTTGTTTATTTAGTTTGTTTCCATGTCAGTATGTGTGAACACTTTTAAGTATCTATACCTATGAATGCAAATGCATTGACACATAACACAAATCTATTGGTATATGTTGGCAGCTTTAGAATACTGAAACTCATTTGAAGCACTAAGATAGGCTGCAATTGATTTATTCATTTTTTGAGGAAAAAGCTGAAAACATGTTCTCAGAAAACTACAATAGCAGTCTGTAGTAGTTATTTGGGAGACACTTTTATCCAAAGCAGAGGGACAATCCTCTTGGAACAACCCAGGGCCACGATTGTGGTGGCTCCTTGTGGAGCTTGAACCACCAACCTTACGGTTACTATCCCTTAGCTTAACTCACTCCACCACACAATATAACATCAACCGCCTGGTGGAAAACAATTCACACACAATTCTATTAAGCCAGAGCTTTAGTTTGACACAGAAGGTCAAAAGTCAGTGGTACATCTATCAGCAATCTTAGCAGAAATACTGCTGTCCAGTGACATTTGTTGTTTAGTTGACTCTCTTTTCCACCAAGACTGTGAACTAGTCACAAGAACAGACCCATTGGAGCAATTGAATGTTAAGTGCCCTGAACTAAAGCTCTGTGGTGTAACAAAGATCGTGATCTTGGGTTGCTCTTGATGTTCTGGCTCACTGAACTTCACCCGCATGGCCTGTATCTTTAGCCACAAGGCTACTACCGTCTTACTGGGACCATTGTTTGTTTCATTTTGCAGTACAATTAGATTCACTGAAAGAAGAGGAAATTTAGTTAACATGGTCAAATGTGATGCGCAGCGTCTTATAATTTTCATTGTTTCATTCAGAAGTGGATGTAGTGATCTGCAGTTAAATTAATCTGGAGTTGATAACAGCTTGAACCTATCAGGGGAGCCCTCCGACTGAACAGCTATTTATTCGAGTACACGGGGTTCACACGAGATAACTTGATTACATTTTTTTGTCAAGAATTATTCGGCAATGAACTCCTGCAGTTTAATGAAGTCAGTGACACAGCTGCACTTTTGTGCTTCTCCCTTTTTTAATCTAATTTCGTGTAGTGCTACATGATTTTAACTTTAAATTTTTAATGTGTTCTGTGGGTTTACTTACACAGCACTTTTCATTTCTTTACATGAAAATGAAGTCTAACATCATTACTCATCTTCATATTGTTCCAAAACAGCATGACTTTCGTTCTTTTACAGGACAGAAAAGAAGATATTTGAAAAAAAAAAAAAAAAAAAAAAAAAATATATATATATATATATATATATATATATATATATATATATATATATATATTTTCAATACATTGGAAGTCTGTGGTCACCAACGTTCTTCAAAATATCTTATTTTGCGTGTTCATCAGAATAAAAATGCAGGTTTGAAACAACTTGAGGGTGAGTCAATTTTCTTTTTTTTGGGTGAGCTATCTCTTAAATACAATTATTTTCATTACAAACTATATTATCAGCATTTTTTTAACATTAACATAAATTTCAGAATATATTAGTATTTGGCATGACTCATTTTCCTCTCCCTTTGCAATCAATCAGCATACACAAAAATCCAGCATAATTAGATTTGATCTTTTTCATCAATGACAACAAGAACATTTCTTTAAAAGGGATCTTTTTACTTATTTTCTTTATACCTGACACTAAAGCAGATAATCAATGACAACAAGAACATTTAAAAAGGATCTTTTTAGTTATTTTCTTTATACCTGACAATAAAGCAGATATAACATTATATTAGAGTCTCTAACTGTTTTAAATAATATCTCATATTATACAATACTGCATTTACAGGTCTTTTAAAAGTTCTATAACCTGTTTTAACCACTTGCAGGATTAAATTTACTGAAAAAAAAAAATCTCATGAATTATATGATGCATAGTGGGGGTTGTGTGTTGTAGTTTGTCAAATCAACTGTAATTAAAAGTAGTTAATGGTCACGTTGTAATTAAATAGCATGAGCAATATTCTTGTGGCACTTGTATAGGGAAAAAGTTCATGGACACAAATTTCTCCTGCTTTTTATTGAAATTGGAGGGTGTGAACATTTGTGGTCTCTTAAAATAAGCTCTAAAGGGTTGATTTTCAAATAAATAAAGACTGATTATGAATTGTGGTGTATTATACTGAAGAAAATTATAAAGCAACACTTTTGTTTTTGCCCCCATTTTTCATGAGCTGAACTCAAAGATCTGAGACTTTTTCTATGTACACAAAAGGCCTATTTCTCTCAAATATTGTTCACAAATCTGTCTAAATCTGTGTTAGTGAGCACTTCTCCTTTGCCGAGACAATCCATCAACCTCACAGGTGTGGCATATCAAGATGCTGATTAGACAGTATGATTATTGCACAGGTGTGCCTTAAGCTGGCCACAATAAAAGGCCACTCTAAAATGTGCAGTGGTGGCGGTGGTGGTGTTATGGTATGGGCAGGAGTATGTTATGGACAACGAACACAGGTGCATTTTATTGATTGCATTTTGAATGCACAGAGATACCGTGACGAGATACTGAGGCCCACTGTTGTGCCATTCATCCACGACCATCACCTCATGTTGCAGCATGATAATGCACGCCCCCATGTTGCAAGGATCTGTACAAAATTCCTAGAAGCAAAATTCCTGGAAGCATGTCACCCATTGAGCATTTTTGGGATTCTCTGAATCGGCGTATACGACAGCGTGTTCCAGGTCCTGCCAATATCCAGCAACTTTGCACAGCCACTGAAGAGGAGTGGACCAACATTCCACAGGCCACAATCAACAACCTAATCAACTCTATGCGAAGGAGATGTGTAGCACTGCGTGAGGCAAATGGTGGTCACACCAGATACTGACTGGTTTGCGGACCCCCCCCCCCCGGACCCACCCAGTACAGTAAAACTGCACATTTTAGAGTGGCCTTTTATTGTGGCCAGCCTAAGGCACACCTGTGCAATAATCATGCTGTCTAATCAGAATCTTGGTATGCCCCACCTGTGTGGTGGATGAATTATCTTGGCAAAGGAGAAGTGCTCACTAACACAGATTTAGACAGATTTGTGAACAATATTTGAGAGAAATAGGCCTTTTGTGTAAAGTGTTGTGTTTATAATTTTGTTCAGTGTATATTGCTAATACTGAAACAGTCAGATGCAGTAAGCCATGAACACTGGCCACTAGCACTGACAGATCTCAAGCAGCAAGTTTTAAAAGACCATATTCATCTTTCCACCTGCTAGTTTTCTGAAACCATTCATTTGTGACATTCCCATAAGATTGCGTTTTCAAAGAGGCTCTTCAAAACGTACATGTTATGGGTCTATATTTAATGAGTGTCGGCTTTGAAAAGCTCCCATCACTTTTGAGGTTCGACAGCTTGAATTGCACTCTGTAGAAATCTGACATTCCCTCTCTCCGCCGTGGCACGCAAAGTGGAGTCATGTTGGCTGCAGTCGTAACGTATGCGTCAAACTTCAGCTGTTGTGGAGAACAAGTGGATCCACCTGATGGTAAAGAAGGTAAATTATACTGTCACTGTTGGTGATTTTGGTGTTGATGATTATAATGATGATGAAAATGACAATGATGATGACATTTATTTATTTTCATAAGCACCTTTTAGTAGTAAATGCAAACAAAAATACACATTTACAAACAAAAATAGTTTTGTTCGCCTTGCTCTCTCTCTATGCAATATACAACAAATACTCTTGCTCTCTTTCAACATTTCATACTCATTTTAATCATATAAGTGCTATGTGTAGTGTATTTTGCATTTTCCTTTTTTTTGCTATTACAATTTGTTAGCTTCGTCCACCCTTGTATAGTATATTAAAGGGGTACTTCACTGCTGGCAAAATTGGCTTTCAATAAAAATTGGCTGCCTATCCAGAAGGCAAAAAAAGAAAAGAAAATACTTTTCAGCAAACTTTTATTCATAATGGTGTTGATTTGTATTCTCGAGTGCAAGAATTCAAAGAGTAAATATTTAGTGGAAGTATCTTTTTTTTTTTTTGGTTTCCATTGAAGGATCCAGCGTGTTTTAGGCAGCGGCTAAAGGCTTCAGAACATGGAGAGAACAGCATGAGGGAAAATCTGAAAAACCTCTGTGTTTGTAATCAACATTTTAAACTGGAAAGAAAACTTAAAGTCCCTGTAAAGGCAATTCTAAAAAAAAATTCTAAACCAATTATAAATGTTAGAAATGTATTGCTAAAAAACATATTACAAAGACTGTGAACTGTGAAGTATTGAAATGTGGAGTTAGACCGTTAAACAGTTTTTGACCATTGCTATTTTCCGGATTTTTTGGGCGGGGCTAAAACGGGGCTCGATGACGCACTGGAGCCCCTGAGCTCCTGGACACGCCCCTACTTGATGACGCACTGAGGTCACTCAATCGCGACTTACTGTCAGTACTATCAGTTACTACAGCCTACAGTTTGCTAGCTAGCTATGCCCTCGACACGGAAATGTGTAGGCTACTACCTGTATGCGATCATGTACAAAACAGATCGGTGTCTTTATTAAAATTTCCTGAAAACGATCACATCAAGAAGAGGTGGATTAATTTAGTTGAAGAGCCAACCTTGATGTAGAGCTGAGGATCACCGCCAACACCCGCCTCTGTAGTGATCATTTTACACGGGATATAGTTTTATAAACTTCCGACTATCTCCCGCCTCGGCCTTCATCTCCCCGTCCCGAAAGCAGTATCACCTAATATCAGCGTCGGCAGCTTTACCGTGAGTGGGCGTGGTTTCAGCGCAGCCAGCAGACACGCCCCTAGCGTTTGAGAGCAGAGAATACTGCTCATTTTTTCAAGATTTTGATAGCTTATTTTATGTAGGCTACTTGCCGGCTTTTTTATCATTAAAATTTGGCTGGGTGGCTAATAACACATTTTTCTGTGGTGTGACAACCTCAGAACACATACTTAATTTTGACTTTACAGGGACTTTAAGGAAACTGCTATTCTGTCAGAAGCAACCGGAGGAAAACACTGTCACGTAGGCCTACAGGTAAGAAGGCTGTTGCCATAGTGTTACATTTTCACCATAATGGTGTTTAAAGAAATAGAGAAAGTACGGTACAATTTTTAGTGATAAACAATACTCTGTCAATACAACTGTCCACGGGCGGGGGTATAACAATGCGGAAGTATAATATGTATAGTTTTCACAAAAGCCCTCTCAAAAGTCAGACTTTTGCGGACAAATAAATGGGAATTTTGCAGTCCAGGTAAGAGTAAACATTGTTCATTTACATACACTACTGACATTAACAATACAAAGCAGGTTGAAAATCGGTGAAGATCTATTTTAATTACCAGCCAACAACTTTTGCTAGCCAAAGCCATTTCTTTCTTGCATTTGGCTTTTGTTAATCTTGGATCCTGGTGGATCCAGTCCTTTTGAAAAAACAATGTCAATTTAGCCCTCTAGAATCTAAAATGTAAAACACAAGATGTCAAACTCCATGTGTATGGAGCGGATTTACCTCTTGTGTTACTTTGTGCTTGACTTGACCTCTAAAGATTAGACAAATGAGGACAGAATTAATGACTAAATGGGTGTGTAAACTGAGGTTATTTGCCAGAAGAAAGGTCGTTGTGCTGCTCCTGCGTGTATTGATGATGTTCCACGATACAGCTGAGCTAACGTACCCAAGGCAACCTTTTTGAGTTTAATCTAATAAAGACACAATATCAAATTACCTCCACATTTTCCACCTCACTGTCAACAAGAGATATTCTCACAGGTTTAAGTGTGCCTTGACCTGTTATGGTGCACCCATATTCCTCTTCATACACCAACACAAAATACCACAGTCTCGTATATTGTATGTGTATACCTGTTATGCATTTAAAAATCTCAAGCAAAGAAAGAAAAAAAGCTCAATATTTATTGACATTTTACAGTCTGCACCACAAAATAATAGAGCTCTTAAAACTTCTTAATCCGAAGTCTGATCTGTATTTAATAATGCATGCATATTTAAAATGTGGAGTTTGGGGATTGTCTGAAGGAATGATTGAACAAATCTTATTGCGGTGCATTCATCTAGCCACCCTGTGTTTTAATAATACATTTCAAAGAATAATTTCTAAGAAATAGCAAGTAATTTTGCAATTAACTTGTGAGGGACATTTTAGTATGCATGTTTCAGAGCCATAACCTCACTCACTAACGCCAGTGTCAGATTAATAAACTTTTGAGTACACTTTCAAGATATGGTGTCAATTTAATACACTGTTGCTAAGTCTGGTTGCAATGAAAGATTCCATTTGAAATCTGAATGAAAGGTAGTAATTATGTACAGTGGATATAGTAAAAAAAAAAAAATTATTAAAGAGAAACTTGGAATACCTAACCACATAAGTGTGCACACCCCTGTATACTTAGTTGAGGTTTTTTTTTTTTCTCTGAAATGTGTCACTTTGGAATTCACTTTGGCATTGCATTATGTTGTAATGTTTACATTAAAGATGCAAAAGTATCTTTGTTTCATGTTTTTTATCACACAAACCAGCTGTAGACTTTTTATATCAACTCTAAACAATACAAGTTACACACTAAATTCAGGGGAAACTTCAGCACATTGACTTACTACCTGCAACTCCTCATTTGCATAAAGTTGTGCATTCAACAACTTTTGAAATGCTCTCAGCTCTTTCTCCGATGTCAATCTCACAATCCACCATGCAAACGCTGCGCTCGGCTCTCATAGAGATGAATTGAATACCCCCGCTCTGCTCTGCTCTGCTCACGTTAGGGGCTGTGGTGGTAAATGCCTTGACCTTAAAAAATAAATAATGTATTCAAATGGCAGAGTCTAAAGAAAAAAGCACTGTTGATGAATAGAACATTATCTGCACTCGATAACCTCTCTTTCCACCCTGCAGTGTAACATCTCTCTGAGCAGGGGCATCAGAGCTGATCTACAGTGGCTGTCTGCCTCCAAACCACATTTAACCTCGCGCTCATGAACTTCTGCCCACAACAACAACGCAAATGCATTGAAAGAGTGTTCTAGGTTAGTTTCAACCTCATGTAACTGCATATGCTGCATGTTAAGACGATCCATTCAGCTCATCCATTAAAAGGACGGAGAAACGGTAACATAATACAACTTTACATTGTACAACAATACACTTGAAGTGGAAGTCTGTAGGCATGTGGGCCAGGTGACAAAGCTTGCATTTTTGTTAAAGCTGCAGTCCGTAGCTTTTTTTGGGTTAAAATTATCCAAAATACATATTTGAGAAAATACATAACCAGCCAGTGTTCAAAACTATCTGCTTGCTTTAGCTCGATTCAAAGCGGTAAGCTTGTAATAATGTTTTTAATTCCAGTGATACTGGTGGATTTCCGCGGGAGATTTGAGCATGTCTTTGCGTCATTACGTCACATCTGTACACATAAAGAAGAGTCTCGGCTAGTAGGCTATATTGAGTCATTACGTCACATCTGTACACATAAAGAAGAGTCTCGGCTAGTAGGCTATATTGAGTCATTACTTCACATCTGTACACATAAAGAAGAGTCTCGGCTAGTAGACTATATTGAGTCATTACGTCACATTTGTACACATAAAGAAGAGTCTCGGCTAGTAGGCTATATTGAGTCATTAAGTCACATCTGTACACATAAAGAAGAGTCTCGGCTAGTAGGCTATATTGAGTCATTACGTCACATCTGTACACATAAAGAAGAGTCTCGGCTAGTAGTTTATATTGAGTCATTACGTCACATCTGTACACATAAAGAAGAGTCTCGGCTAGTAGGCTATATTGAGTCATTACGTCACATCTGTACACATAAAGAAGAGTCTCGGCTAGTAGGCTATATTGAGTCATTACGTCACATTTGTAAACATAAAGAAGAGTCTCGGCTAGTAGACTATATTGAGTCATTACGTCACATCTGTACACATAAAGAAGAGTCTCGGCTAGTAGGCTATATTGAGTCATTACGTCATATCTGCACACATAAAGAAGAGTCTCGGCTAGTAGGCTATATTGAGTCATTACGTCATATCTGTACACATAAAGAAGGAGTCTCGGCTAGTAGGCTATTGAGTCATTACGTCACATCTGTACACATAAAGAAGAGTCTCGGCTAGTAGTTTATATTGAGTCATTACGTCACATCTGTACACATAAAGAAGAGTCTCGGCTAGTAGTTTATATTGAGTCATTACTTCACATCTGTACACATAAAGAAGAGTCTCGGCTAGTAGGCTATATTGAGTCATTACGTCACATCTGTACACATAAAGAAGAGTCTCGGCTAGTAGGCTATATTGAGTCATTACGTCACATCTGTACACATAAAGAAGGAGTCTCGGCTAGTAGGCTATATTGAGTCATTACGTCACATCTGTACACATAAAGAAGAGTCTCGGCTAGTAGGCTATATTGAGTCATTACGTCACATCTGTACACATAAAGAAGAGTCTCGGCTAGTAGGCTATATTGAGTCATTACGTCACATCTGTACACATAAAGAAGGAGTCTCGGCTAGTAGACTATATTGAGTCATTACGTCACATCTGTACACATAAAGAAGAGTCTCGGCTAGTAGGCTATATTGAGTCATTACGTCACATCTGTACACATAAAGAAGGAGTCTCGGCTAGTAGGCTATGTTGAGTCATTACGTCACATCTGTACACATAAAGAAGAGTCTCAGCTAGTAAGCTATATTGAGTCATTACGTCACATCTGTACACATAAAGAAGGAGTCTCGGCTAGTAGACTATATTGAGTCATTACGTCACATCTGTACACATAAAGAAGAGTCTCGGCTAGTAGGCTATATTGAGTCATTACGTCACATCTGTACACATAAAGAAGGAGTCTCGGCTAGTAGGCTATATTGAGTCATTACGTCACATCTGTACACATAAAGAAGAGTCTCAGCTAGTAGGCTATATTGAGTCATTACGTCACATCTGTACACATAAAGAAGAGTCTCGGCTAGTAGGCTATATTGAGTCATTACGTCACATCTGTACACATAAAGAAGAGTCTCGGCTAGTAGACTATATTGAGTCATTACGTCACATCTGTACACATAAAGAAGAGTCTCGGCTAGTAGGCTATATTGAGTCATTACGTCACATCTGTACACATAAAGAAGAGTCTCGGCTAGTAGGCTATATTGAGTCATTACGTCACATCTGTACACATAAAGAAGAGTCTCGGCTAGTAGGCTATATTGAGTCATTACGTCACATCTGTACACATAAAGAAGAGTCTCGGCTAGTAGGCTATATTGAGTCATTACGTCACATCTGTACACATAAAGAAGAGTCTCGGCTAGTAGGCTATATTGAGTCATTACATCACATCTGTACACATAAAGAAGGAGTCTCGGCTAGTAGGCTATATTGAGTCATTACGTCACATCTGTACACATAAAGAAGAGTCTCGGCTAGTAGACTATGAGTCATTACGTCACATCTGTACACATAAAGAAGAGTCTCGGCTAGTAGGCTATATTGAGTCATTACGTCACATCTGTACACATAAAGAAGGAGTCTCGGCTAGTAGGCTATATTGAGTCATTACGTCACATCTGTACACATAAAGAAGAGTCTCGGCTAGTAGTTTATATTGAGTCATTACGTCACATCTGTACACATAAAGAAGAGTCTCGGCTAGTAGGCTATATTGAGTCATTACGTCACATCTGTACACATAAAGAAGGAGTCTCGGCTAGTAGGCTATAATGCGTGTGAGGATGTTGGAGGTGGAGATTTATAGCCTTTTCTCACAGCACTTGATATAATTAAACTTATCAATTTGATGGCGGATCCAGAAAGGTTCAAACGGCAATCACCAGTGACAACAGATTCACCCACTGTAAAATGCAAAAGACTTCGTTCGGACTTCGGAGTGGCTACAGAAAGAAGAGAGTGCAACCAGCTCATGCGAAAACAAGGATACATTATTACAATTATTACATTATTACATTATTACAACAGGATGCCATTATCCACATCGGCGCGGGGACTGACAGCCTCACAGTCTTCTCAAACACTGTGTTCATCCGCGCTGTGCTGTGTCGAGGGTGTTGAACTACAACTCACGTAAAGTTGATAATTCCGCGAATGACTGCAATTGCAGATTTCGAACAGAGATGGCGACAAAGAGGAAAAACGCCGGACTGCAGCTTTAAAGCACTTTCATAATTTAGTAAAAAAATGTTTAATACAATTGTTTAGGTTGTCCTTTTGTGGTGGGACATTTGTAGGCACACACACACACACACATTCTGTGTTCATGTTTTATGGGGACTTTCCATAGACATAACAATTTTTATACTGTACAAACTGTATATTCAATCCCCTAAACCTACCCATCACAGAACACTTTCTGCATTTTTACATTTTCAAAAAACATCACTTGGGATGATTTTTAAGCTGTTTTCCTCATGGGGACCAAAAAAATTTCCCCACACGGACCAGGATATCGTATATTGCCATCTTTGTGTGGACATTTTGTAACGTAGGGTATACCTGGACCACACACACGCAAATGCACACACACACATACAGTATGATTTATAAGCTGTTTTCCTCATAGGGACCAAAATTGTAGCAACAAGGTTTAAATGTCATGTTTTACTATCATTGTGGGGACATGTACGGCATACTATTAAATTTAAATATAGACTTTTGACTTGTGTGTGTACAGTAGATGTAAATGTATTTAATGGTAACAAATATCACATTTTGAACTTTTGAATGACATGAGGGTGAATAAATGGAAGAATTTTCAGTTAAAAGCAAATTCTGTGTTTTAGACTTATTATTTTTTTTGCCTCCCATGAACATGTGACTTTATTGGCAAAATTCTAAAGATGTTTTGTTAGTCCCATTAAAATTTGAATTAAAAATCTGTAAACATCAAATTTAGCTCTAATTTAAATGTTCATGTAGGAAATCTTTCTTATACTGCAGAGATTCCAAGATCCAAACAACAAAGCCTTCAAGCCCATCTAAAATTGTCAAAGGAACCGTAAAACGTGCAGAAAGGTTCTTTAAGGAAATACAAACAAATGAATGTAATAAAAACCCTACGTAGTAATATATGGGTAGGTGGTTCTACCTGCTGCTTTACTCCATCACTGTCTAAATTAAAACACAGCTGCAAAACTCTAATCCTCTGAACAGCAGGCCTCATTACTGACTGCCTCTCTATTGATCCAAACTAAACAGCTCACACTTTTGGTCAACTTTGTTCCATGTGGTGATGTTTGCCAAACAAACATTCATCAGGCATATGTAACTGCGAGGTATGAGACCCATAGAGTGCGGCGTTAAATCCTTACCCTTCAAATAATCCCTGCATTCTGAATTAGTCTCTTTAGAAACATTGTAAACCACACATATAGATTGTCCTCAGATCAGCCAAGAGAAGTCCAGAGAATGAAGAAAGTCTCCTTTATCCCATGGTCTCATTCTTTACAACCTGTATAACACCTCTTACAGCTAGAGTGGTTCCTATTAGTAGGAAACTGTTGGTTGGCATGTGACCTTTTCAAATTCATCCTGGTGTGAAAATGAAGCACATTTGAGCTCTGTTCTCTCTTTTGATCAAATCTAGTTATGAGTATGAGGGCGTTTCATCATTTTCTTTTTTTGTTCTCTATTACCTGCTTGATTGTCTGCTTGCCTCCTGTTGATTTCTTGCTATTGCCTTTGTTCAATATAGTTTTATTTTAATATTTTGTGTAAAGCTGCTCTTGCTTTCTACTTTGTTTTAATTTGCTGTTATTTTATGTTGATTTCTTGATTTTGTGTTTATTATGAGCTCTGTCCTTTAATACAGCCTACAGTATCTAAGTACATATGTGGGAATTCTGGCTTTTTAAAAAAAACTGTTTTTACTTTAGTTGGGAATTGGAATTGCTCTGTTTATTGTTATTTTCATGTTAAAATAGGAGATTTCTTCCTTCTGTGTTAATTTCTTGTTTTTGTGTTTATTTGTTGTGTGTTCCTTTAATAATTAGTATTAAACTGCATTGTCTGCTCCACATTTATTTGGTGAGTTATTTGTTAAATTAAAGTTCCGTTCTTTCCTTTAACTAGAATCTAATTTAGTGCTGTAGTGTTTCCTTCCATCTTTTCCTTCCCTATATGTTACACACACAGAAGGGAACAGACAGGCAAGTAAACTTTAACAAATCTTTATTGATGCAGAGGGAAGAGAGGTGCGGGAAGGTAGGCAATGGTGAGTCAATGGCATAAGGAATATCTGATGGTGACTTAGCATGAATGGTAAACAGAGTTCTTTCCTTTGCAGATGCAGATCGAGAAGAGAAGAGAAGAGAAGGCCGGCGAACTAGTCACTAGTGATGGGTATTTCATGACATTCACGTGACAAATGAACGAAAGACTTGGAAGGTAAAGTAATTATTTATGTTCCCTGTAAATAATTTTTGACTGCATTATAATCAGTGGTGTAGTCTACGTGATACACAGGTATAGGCCGTATACCCACTAGAAAATGTCAAGGATTTCCGTATACCCACTAGGAAAGGCCAAGGATCTCCGTATACCCACTTAAAAAAGCGCGAGTATTCGTAACAACATCGTTTTGTGACAGAACTTTCATTCATAAATTCACCCCGCCGTCTGTGTTTGCGCAGCGGATCGAATCGCGGAATCCAGTCACAAATGTAACTTAGCCTACTGTAAAGCGGAATGTCACGCAATTTGGCCATTTTTGAAAGAATAAATCAAAAGTAGGGATGTACAACGAATCAAATCTCGATATGTACTAGTGTGTAAACTAGTGTACTAGTGTGTAAAGCTCAAAAAGACTGCTATAGAAATAAACTCTGCATGTTCTGCGTCTTTCTGTGAATGAGCGCTCAGTGTGTGCTCTACTAGCTACACACTGAAGCGCGCGTGACACTCATGGTGTTTTCAGCGTCTATGAGGAGGACATGCACACATTTGAACTTCATCGCAGACCTTTTATGAGAGTCACTTCACAAGAATTTTACCATTTCATTTGATAAAACTATCGTCATTCATTCGTATCATATACACTCACAAACTTTAAAGTCTTCATGACAACCTGTCAAAATAAAAGTTTTGTATAACGAAGAAAATATAACAGAAATATATTACTATTGCACAGTAGAGTATACTTCAAGTAGACCTAATAATAATAATAGTTTATTAAAACACACAGAAGCTCAAATGTCTTTAATTTACAACCCACCATAATAAAAGTTTGTAGAGAGAAAGAAAGTAACTCGAAGGAATTATTAAAGAAATTGCATTGTAAGATGTAGCCTACTTTTTAAAATAATAATACTAATCAAATCTATTAAAACATAATTTTAAAGGAATATCACACAAGTTTTCACGGGGGGAGGGGGGGTGCAATTAGAGAACTGAGATGTCCTTCAAGATGGCTGAGCTCGATCGGTTTCCGGGTCATAGGATGGAGGACGGAGGATTGAAGAGACGAGGAGGGATATTGAGAAGCACCCATCACCTCTGCACACTTCATCTCTCCTTCTACTCACCTGCACTCCTTCAGCAATCACCCACACCTGTTACGGATTCATCATCACTCATGATGAATGGGGTGGGGGGGGGGGGGGGGGAGGGGTGAGTAATATCACAGTATACTCACTACAAAAAACTAGACTACACCACTGATTATAATGATTTCTTAAATCAAAATATGATCAAGATTGCGTAGGTGGATGTGTTCAGGGAATTTGGCTGTTAAAAGTATAACATTTAAAGCCACTTGAATGAACGAAATGACTCGGGAAAAGATTCGTTCATTTTGATGAACGAGATCGAACAAGAGAGTCAGTAAAATGATCCGAACTTCCCATCACTACCAGACAGAGGATGACTGAAGACAGAAGATGGCAGACAGGATTCAGTGATCTCAGGTGAGTAAGCTGGTAAGTGCCCGTGTGTCTTCGAAATATGGACAAGACCAGACAAGACTGAGTGTGAGGTGTGTGCTTAAAATAGGGTGGCTGAGTGATGATGAATCCGTAACAGGTGTGGGTGATTGCTGAAGGAGTGCAGGTGAGTAGAAGGAGAGATGAAGTGTGCAGAGGTGATGGGTGCTTCTCAATATCCCTCCTCGTCTCTTCAATCCTCCGTCCTCCATCCTATGACCCGGAAACCGATCGAGCTCAGCCATCTTGAAGGACATCTCAGTTCTCTAATTGCACCGCGAGGAGGCGAGGATCAAGGAGGCTTCCAGAGGAGCTATGAGCGAGGATGCACAGTTGCATGCTTTGCCGAAGTGTTTTATCGACTAAACGTGACGCACGTATACATTCTTCTCCCCCTTCACGTCGGTCACAATCATTTTAATGTAACCTTTACCTTTGCAGTTTATATAAACCACACATCTCACATATTTCAACAGGGTATCTTGCTTTATTATTATGTATTACTAATTTCTTAAATAACCAAACTTCTACAACATAAGGGCAGATCCTTTGAGCGCTGCTGATGACGCAGTGAAGTGACGCTCAAGTGATCAAGTATTCCAAAGTATAAAAAAACTTTCATTCAATTCCTCTGTCCTCATTTTCTTTCCTTGCAGCCTTCCCTCGCATCCTGCAGGGGGTGGAGCTGAGACGCGAGGAAAGGTAGCGAGGATGCACAAATAAGAATTGAGGAGCACCCAATAAACTGGTGACTGAGGATTGTGACATTTTATTTATAATTTTACTTTATTAGGGCCTGAGCACCGATGGTGTGAGGACACTATTGGAATTGCTTTGTTTTTATTATTATTATCTTGTTAAATTTATGTTGAAATATATTGTTGATTATTTGTTTGGAACTAGAGGTTATCTGAGAAATTTGAACACTTTTTTTCCGATAGACTCATTATACCTTCCTTCCTTCCTTCCTTCCTTCCTTCCTTCCTTCCTTCCTTCCTTCCTTCCTTCCTTCCTTCCGTCCGTCCGTCCGTCCGTCCGTCCGTCCTTCCTTCCTTCCTTCCTTCCTTCCTTCCTTCCTTCCTTCCTTCCTTCCTTCCTTCCTTCCTTCCTTCCTTCCTTCCGTCCGTCCGTCCGTCCGTCCGTCCGTCCGTCCTTCCTTCCTTCCTTCCTTCCTTCCTTCCTTCCTTCCTTCCTTCCTTCCTTCCTTCCTTCCTTCCTTCCTTCCTTCCTTCCTTCCTTCAATTTTACATTATTTTGACTGCAGGTTGTTTACTGTACTGTACCATGTGTTTATTTATGTGGAAGTATAACATTGCTTATTGTTTGTTTGATGGGAAATAGGAAGCTGCACAGCTCGACTTGTTTAAAATTCTATGTATTTAGAATAAAAGATGAAATCTGGGTTAGAATGTAAATACATATTTTCTTTAGAGCTATTGCAACACTGCAGAAAAATAAGATGAAGGAAGGATAGTGCCCTATATCCTACCAAATACATATTTAAACAGATAAACAGCATTGAAAATTGTATTTTCACAATAGAGTATTTCAGGGGGAAAAGGAAGAAAGTTATAAATGTCAGAAAACAGAGGAGATGATACTGTTCTGTGTTGAAAATGAAATACAGAAAGAACCACAGTGAGCATTATTAGGGCTGTGCATCTCTACAACAAAAACAAATCAATACTCTGGGCAGATGAATCAAATCTGGCCCATCAAATGAAATCCCAAGGGATTGTTGAACGTTCCCTTACTCTGTCCTCCCATTATTTTCCAATCCCTCTGATATCCTTCAGAAATACAACACGATCCACCATACGACCTCGATATATAACATGACAATTGTCCTTCCAAGTGTTTTAGGAGATGAGGAACATCAAATCATGGATTACTCATATTCAACATAACATAACCATGGCACAATGACACAGCAGAAATCCCCTCTTGCACTCAAGTGCATCACCAGCCAGCTCACTCTCATAACCATATAGAGCACATTCTCAAGCCCTCCAGCTTTCAGGTCACTGTAAAATGAAAAATGTCTTTAAAACTCAGCAAGGGAGATTTATTTTTCAGCTAATACACAGAAGCCCTCACTAAAGGCAGCTGGCACACAGGTTCACCTTAGTCATTTGATTTTACGCAGACATCTGTATTTGTTATTTCTTTCCTTCTTCATAGGATCGCTGGAGGTTCTTTATTATGCATAAAATTGGATTTCTATACTGTCTGGACACGTTTGCATAAATCGCATGCCAGTCGTGTCTGTCTCTGTCTATCTATCTATCTATCTATCTATCTATCTATCTATCTATCTATCTATCTATCTATCTATCTATCTATCTATCTATCTATCTATCTATCTATCTATCTATCTATCTATCTATCTATCTATCTATCTATCTATCTATCATCTGTCTATCTGTCTGTCTGTCTGTCTGTCTTTTAAAATATATTTACACATGCACTTTAGATTAAAGCACATGCAATTAATCTACAGTTTCAGTTTAAATAACTGTCTGTGACCTAAAAAGAACCAAGTCTGAATATACCTTTTTTCCAGATCATGATCAAAGTTCTTGTTTTTTAGCTATTCTTGTGGTCTGTAGCCTCTCTCTCTGCAGCCTTTGTCAATCAAACCTAACTTACCTAATCAAACACAGCATGTCAACACAGTCTGGCTCAGTCCAGACTGGTTTACAATGGGCTTCTCCAGCTTGGAGCAGTGGGTGTCTCTCTCAGTATGGGGAAAGTCTGCAGTACACAAATGTGAGCTAGAAAGAGATAGCCACAGAGTGTCAAAAGGAGAGACAGAAAAAAAAAGAAGAGAAAGTTATTGAATTCAGATGTTGAGAAAGGTCAGGAGCTTAGTGAAGTTTCTATGGCATTGTATATGAACTTCTGATATTGTTCATAAAATACTGTAAAGTTAGGTTCAAAGATAGAGGATATGTTTGGGCTGGAAAACTATTTTATTTGCTATTGAAAATGATGATCTCCCTGAACTCAAACATTAATTTTCTTTTGGGTTTGTCATTTGGGAAATGGAAGATGAAAGCTAAGAAGTCTCGGATAACTTTCTTTCACTTTTTCCTCTGATATGCATCTATGACAGGACTCCATAAGACAAAACTTAATGACAAATGACAGCTGCACTTGAGCCGCATGAATACTCGATCATGTTCTCCAGCATGATTTGAGAACGTGTAAAGACCTTGTGCTTCAATGGAAGCAAGAACATCTAACATACTTGGATGTCACTCATTCACTTATTTGATTAATACAATTCAAATAGTCCATGTTAAATATTTCTTTATTTTACATCACTATTTAAATAAATATTTTCTTCAACCTCCAAACGTTCACTTTATATCCATGGTTAAATGCAGGAAAAATAAATGTGGTCCTCAGGGTTACTATTGCTAACTGAGGGGGCCGTTTACACTACACCGTTTTCAACTGAAAACGGAAAAGTTTTTATGCGTTTTGGCCGTTCAATTACACAACAACGGCGTTTTGAAGGCCTGAAAACGCAAGCTTTTGAAAACGGATCGTCCCCATGCATGTAAAAAATCAAAAATGCAAAGTTGTGAAAACGGTGACTTCATGCACATGCGTAATACGTGTTCAGTTTATAGGTGTGTAGTGACATCGCCATCTACTGACCTGGCAGCATAATACAGTGTTTTTAGTCGTTTTTGTGAATCCGTGAGAATGTTCATCATTTGTTCATAATTCATTATATGAATTAAAAAATAACTTACACACACATATATATAATTTATTGCAATAATGTGTGTGCTTGTTTTTCTATCCCGGTGGGGACTTGACTCATGGGAACTTGTGTCACCGTGGTAAATTGAGGTCCCCATGAGGAAACAAATTAAGCCTATAAATCGTACAGAATAACAAAATTATTTTAAAAATGATTAAAAAAACTGTACTGAGGAGAACATTTTAATATTTTATGGAACAGTTCCATGGATGTCAATTTATTTTTGGATACAATGGATGTAATACAAAACATATTACTAATAATTATTATTAAAACATATTTTTTGTAATACAAAAATACAATGGATGTATTTTTTAAGAGTGAAGGCAACTTCATTTAGTTAAGGTTGAAGTACTACAATAACTAAAACTAAATAAACAAAAAATATATATGTCTGTTGAAGAGAGAGTGAATTGTAGTGTGCCATCTCATCTGGTGCACAGGTGTTTTTGTCCGCAGCAGAGAGGACCTCACTAATTTGTTATAGGCTCTTACATCACAGAAAGGTGAAGCCACTGTGAATTGGTACTGCTATCAAAAGCCTTGTTTTCTAAGATGTTTTTTTTTTAGTGCAGACCTACGGGGACCTCTTCACAAGTACATTATATCCAGCCCAGGCTTTATCATCCATCTTTTTAAAGTTGTTCTCCAGCTTCCATCATCTGTATGTCTGGCTCCCTACTTCATTCGAATAGTGAAAGGTGAGAGCCTGAGAGGTTCATTGCACCTATGCTGAGTGATTTTTCAAAAACATAGTATTTAATTTATGTGACAAGCGTTTCCCATTCAGAACTGTTCACAATTGTAGGATTCAAATACAGAAAAAAAGTATCCCAAAGAGTGTGTGGTCTGCAGGATTTCGACGTTTTTGACAGTTCGGCTCTTTCCAGAGCCAGAGATATTGTTGAGTGTACGGCGGGCGGAGAAGATTGCCAAGCTCAGACATTTTTCTCTTTTAAATATATAATCATTTTGTGAGTTTCGACCTGCCCTTGCGAAGTTATTGACAGAGCAGATTTTTTTTTTTTTTTTGCCAAGCCATGAAAACTCAGCATATGAATATGTATCCACGTGTACCTTGGAAATAAGCTATTACAAAAAAGAAAAACTTACTTCAAATTCTGTTCGACCTCATAAGCTGTGGGTTACGGTACTGATTAGGCCTTGAAGGCAAGGCTGGCAAAATCATAATACTGGATAATCAAATGCACAAGGTTTTTTTGGCCTAGCCAGATTCTCTTATATATATATATATATATATATATATATATATATATATATATATATATATTCCTGTCATAGATGCAGACAGTGAGATAGGTCAAGTATTTTGTATGATGAAACCGATGTTGCTTCCCATTCAACAAATTTAATCTCAAACCCTCCTGAATAGCCTTGCATGTCTTTGGAGGATTTTCCAAACAAAATAGAAGTAGGAAGGGGAGCACACTGTCCCTCCATCCTTGGCAGCCATGATGAACCTCGTCTTAAGTACATTTTTCCTCCCTCTTTTGTGCCAGATGCACTTGACTCTTAATCAAAAGTGAAAGCCGGTATCAAAGAAGCTCCACTCTGTTCAATGCTGTTTCATTCTTCTCAGATGAGAAAAGAAACAAAACCAAGGAAATTAAATTAAATAAAAATCTCAGTTCAGCTCGCATGCCATTATCCTTTCATAGTGGTCACTACAGTGGACAGCTATTAAAAAAGCATTTTCTTGAATTTGCAAGGGTTTTGATGGCAAAGTTGCACATCAATCTCTTCAGTGGACCCTGGTGCATCATCCTATACATTGCAACCAGTTGCAAGCCGTTGTGTTTTGAGTTTTTCCCCCTCCAAACCAAGATGGCCAATGGTCAGTCAGACATGCCAAGTTGCTCCGGAATATCCACCCATTCCTTCTATCCTAGGAGACTCTTGTAGGTAAAAAAAATATTGCAGCATCAAGCAATATCTAATGAGTCATATGACAGTACAATTTTCCAAGTTTTGATTTTAGATTGGGAGAAAAATCTGATTAATCACCTGTCCACTATAGTGGACCTCATGCATCAATGGCTATATTTCAGCTACAATTCATACTTATACTGTGAATATTGTTTTTGAAAATACTTAATCTGCAGTGACGTTTTTTTACTGTAAATAAATGTATTTGTATTATTAGAATATTAATTTCATTGACATCGAAAAAAGTTATGTGATTACATAATTTATGTGACTTATGTATTACTTTACTCATTTCATCAAAAAAGTAATCTAATTATGTAATGCATTACTTGTTAGATCAAAAAGTTATCTGTTTACGTAATGCATGTTACTTGTAATGCGTTACTTTACTCGTAACAACAAAAAGTAATCTGATTATGTAATGCACATTACTTGTAATTAATTATTTTACTTGTTAGATCAAAAAGTAGTCTGATTAGGTAATACATGTTACTTGTAATACATTACTTTACTCGTAACATTAAAACAAATCTGATTATGTAATGCACGTTACTTGTGACACATTACTTTACTTGTAACATCAAAAAAGTAATCTGAATGCGTTATGCTTGCCCCAACACTGCTAATTTCAGATGAGATTGAAAAATACGTATCGCTAGGTTTTCCCAGAAGAGGCCTATGCTAGAAATGTGTCTATCTTGAACATAATCAGAATTATCAGCTAATAAGGGTAAATTGACATACTCTGGCACACTGGATCTAGCATCTGAGTGGTTTCCACTGTTGTACCTTGACAGGCTGTAGAAATTTCTGATGGAATCACGTCCTCATGTTCTGATATCAAAGATACACGAAGTGCAACTTGTATGAAGTTCAATTGCATTTGCAATATTTCGAATTTATATTTTTTGTATATATTTTATAGTTTTCACATGATTTGATATAATTGTATTGATTAGTTTGTTAAATACACATACTTTATCTGTTTGATTATTGTATTATGTTTAATATAGTATCTCTTCAGTTTAAACCATAAATGCATGCTGTCCACTCAAGTGGACACCTGAAAATCTCTTTGGAAAAATTGTAAAAAAAAAAAAAAAAAAATCAAATCTTGTTTTTCATGCCCTAAGAGCAATAAAAACACATAGGAAAAAAAATCCTGACTGAGCTTATCATAATTCATGCATGAAAGGTAAAAAAAAAAAAAAAAATTTAAACAACAATGCTGAGAACGTTTGCAAGCATGATGGCCTTACTTTACATATTAGCTATCAGTGTTAAGGGAGTGACTTTTTAAAACTGTAGCTCGTTAAGTTCAATTTAATTTAATTTAAAAAACAAGCTAAAAGCAGCCTACCAAACTGAAAAAGGAGATAGATCTTAAAGTCAATGACACATACAATTAACGTTTACATCTAGAGAAACATTTATCTGGCACTAAAACAATGAAGATTAACAACGCAGGTAGGCAGACAGCAATACATGTACACTAAAGAGAAACATCCCAATGTTTATATCACGGTGAACAGCAGCATTCAAATACCAAAATGCAAATGTAAAATATCTACACATATACAAATTTAATGAAAAATGAACACTTCATTGGGATTCAGTTTCAGCATTATGAGCACTTCACTTGTCGTTTGCACATATGATATGGGTCAGTTATTTAAGAAAAATATTAAGAAATTAAAGTTTAGTAGTAGGTATTTTGACATCTTTTAGGAGCCACATTGTAGAGACCAAAATTTGAACTTTTCTATTGATATCCGACATCTTCACTCTTGAAAATCACAATTCGCCGCAGTGTCTTGGCATGAATTTTGGGGTTCTTTCAGATATTATGCTTATGAGCCGAGACCTATAATGATTAGAAACATAGAGTCTTAACTTCAGCCTGAGATCCTTTGCATCAGGGCAATTCACTCTAAAACAGCAATATCCACAGGAGAGGACAGTGAAATACTAGTAATATAAAACCATTCATGTGTGTGATAGCTTCATTAATGAATCGTTGAGAGAAGTTTCCCCCAGACAGAAGAGTGCCTGAATCTGCTCTTATTTCTCACGACGCATCAACTGTGACAGTCAAATGAGATTTGTTGTAAATCATTTGCTCGTGGCAGTGTGGAGTCTGGCAGACTTCAGAATGCACATGTAAGCTAAAGCATCTTACATGAAATATATTAAAATTATTCTCATTTCCAGTACTTTCCAAGCACAGCTTGAAGTGTGTTTGAAATAACACAATTCCACTGGTTTTATAAATTTGGTTATTGTTGTACAGTAAAGTAGGCTATCACTTTCAGAAATATTATATGGTCAATCTCAGGCACCACTCATTTTTTTAACTTGAATACCAAATGTAAAGAGATATTTATACAAACTATCTATGTAACTCTTTGTTTCAATCACATTTAATAAAATCTGACAATATCATCATAAAATCATGAAAAATTTGATTTTTCACCTACTGATGTTTGTGCTAATGTTATGACCAAAAATGATGTCACTTCCTGAAGGATGTTGTCTTTAAGAAAATGCCTTTTAATAGTTAAAAGGATTAAAATAATAAAAATAATAATAAAAAACTAACAGGGCTAATAATAAAAGTGACTTGAGAAAACACGCTTGAGAAAAAGTTTTGTACGGAGCCCTGCATATGACATTCAGGGAAAAGAATATGTATTTCGTGGTCATGAATTAACAAATCATTCCCATGAATAACTAATACATAAGTATGTTTTACTAATTCATTCCCTGGTTTTGAGTAAATCATGTGCACAGTATAATAATTTGTTATAGTATAAACAAATTAGAATAAACATCTAAAAATATTTAAAATATATACATTTAATGACTTATTATTTGTGATAAAAAACAAACAAATATGGTTTGCATCTTTAAATATTTTATCCAATATATCAAGACATGTGAATTGAATGTACGATGAAGACATGAAAATGTAGTACATAGGAAAGATCAAGTTGATTTCTGCAGCTTGATTGTTGTTTTGATCTATTTTTAGAGGCGAAATGATATCCAACATATGTACTCCTGTACCTTTAATACCGTCAGATCTATGTTGGACTTGATGTATGACAGTTCTTCACCCAGGGACATTGTTTTTACAGCACAATATAACCTATAAAAGCAAGGCCAGGAAAGCTCTAAATATAGCTCTGTGAATGTTGAGAAGGTCTCCCTTTGTTCTCTCTCTCTCTCTCTCTCTCTCTCTCTCTCTCTCTCTCTCTCTCTCTCTCTCTCTCTGTGCATTTTCAAAATAAAGAGAAACTTTTAGAGGATATTCAAAGATATTACATTTGCCCCCAGCCTAGCTTGTTTAAATCTGACATAGCGCATATACAGAGACACTACGCAAAAGAAACTACAAAGAGAAATGGAATATGTAAGCTGACAGCGAGAGTTTCAAAACCCTCCAAATTGATTAAAAATATACATGGATATATAAATGTGAACATCATAGATACAAACTG
Organism: Rhinichthys osculus; assembly: GCA_029959095.1. Lineage (NCBI taxonomy): Eukaryota > Metazoa > Chordata > Actinopteri > Cypriniformes > Leuciscidae > Rhinichthys > Rhinichthys osculus. The sequence continues at coordinate 7,411,839 of JARWKJ010000018.1, read as the reverse complement.
TGAAAGTTGCTGAAGATTTTATGTAACTGATGTAAAAATTCAATTTTCTTTTTTTATCAGACATCGGCCTTCTCATCTGTGAAATGTATGCACTTGTAAGAACTGTACCACCCAGCGGTCCCTAGAAGGAATAATGACTTCCCGAGAGATCAGCTGGGTCTTGAATCCGCTCCAGTTATATGATCCCATCCTCCTGTAGAACGTCTATCCTTTACTGACCCCAAAAATTAGCACAGACTTCCATATCCAGCTGCGGAGGAGATCCGAAGGAGCATATTGTCAGGGGTGAGAAACCAAGTAGGACAGGCATTACTTTTCTTTTTTTTTTTTGCAAAGAAACAAACACTAAGGCTGTGGGACGTTCAGCCAAGCTTCAAAGTCAGGAGGAAAATGCTCCACAAAGGCCAAACACAAAGAGAGACTCACCTCAAAGACTCAAAGGCAGACCAAAGAGAAAAAAGAATCAAAAAGAAGCTGAAGGGCCTGATATTGAATATAGCACAGTATCATAATATCATATCTCAATAAAAGTGCACAAGGAGAGGATGTAAATCGAGTTATTGATTGAGTCATGTTGGATTGTTATAGTTCCAGCTTGACATTTTAAACAGTTTTTAAAGCATAAATATAAATATTGGTCAACAAATTGCAGAAAAATGCCATATTTTAGTCTTAGTTTTATTTAATATATTTATCTTGTTTTGAAAATGTTTAGATGTAAACTTGAACAGCAAAATTGTATTAACTGGGAATGAATGAACTGCCAGTGGCAAATAGTTTTATATTTTCTTGTTGTTTTAAGTGTACAGCACACTAAATGTTGTTGGATTACTGATTAAAACAAGAGAAAAAAATGCCAATGGTCTATGAAAAACAAACTTGCTGTAGGGATGTTTAGATATTTTTTAAAAGGAAAACAAGATGAAAATACTCATTGAGAGACTATATAATAAAGGAAATAACAGTTTGCTAATTCTGGTCTCCCAAACTGTGAAAAAGTGATACATTGCCTAAACATTTTCTAAACAAGATGAAGAACATATTTTGGACGGGTTTTTCCTTGTACTTTTAAAATAAACGAGATTCAGGCATAATTTTGCCGTCACAAGCAATGCAATTCTCCCTCGCCAGTCCCCTCAGATCTATAGAAGCTTATGGTTAGCCAACGCATTCTCATCCTTTGGCGTCATATAGGTGACGCCATATGACATTTCGTCGAAATCTTACGCACATGGCATCCTTTAGCGTCAATATAACACGCACTGTTATGGGTAGGTTTAGGTCTGGGGTCGGGTTACGGTTATGACGCCTTGGGATCTGCGTCTCATATTCACGCTAAACGATGCCATGTGCGTTGGATTTACACGCGCGTCACCTGTATGACGCCTTGGGATCTGCATCATACTGACGCAGATCCCATATCGATTGATTAGAGATCCCATATTTGGCATATTGATGCTAAAGGATGCCATGTGCGTAAGATTTCAACGAAATGTACAAGCGTCACATGTATGACGCCAAAGGATGAGAACGGGCTGGGTTAGCAATATTCAATTTGAAATGTAATATGCAAAATCGAAATTCAATATGTAAAATGGGAATGTATTATTCCTGTATTTAAATAATTTTCAATACCATATGTGCAACGTTTGGAGCAAAATTATAATTAAAATTAAATATAATTGACAATATTTTGCTATTTCCCTTTATTATTATGCTTTTATATTGGCTATTTTAAAGCTGCAGTCCGTGACTTTTTTGGGTTAAAAATGATCCAAAATACTTTTGAGCAAGTACATAACCAGCCAGTGTTCAAAACTATCTGCTTGTCTTAGCTCGATTCAAAACGGTAAGCTTGTAATAATGTTTTTAATTCCAGTTTACGTCACATCTGTACACATAAAGAAGTGTCTCGGCTAGTAGGCTATATTGAGTCATTACGTCACATCTGTACACATAAAGAAGAGTCTCGGCTAGTAGACTATATTGAGTCATTACGTCACATTTGTACACATAAAGAAGAGTCTCGGCTAGTAGGCTATATTGAGTCATTACGTCACATTTGTACACATAAAGAAGAGTCTCGGCTAGTAGGCTATATTGAGTCATTACGTCACATCTGTACACATAAAGAAGAGTCTCGGCTAGTAGGCTATATTGAGTCATTACGTCACATCTGTACACATAAAGAAGAGTCTCGGCTAGTAGGCTATATTGAGTCATTACGTCACATCTGTACACATAAAGAAGTGTCTCGGCTAGTAGGCTATATTGAGTCATTACGTCACATCTGTACACATAAAGAAGAGTCTCGGCTAGTAGGCTATATTGAGTCATTACGTCACATTTGTACACATAAAGAAGAGTCTCGGCTAGTAGGCTATATTGAGTCATTACGTCACATCTGTACACATAAAGAAGAGTCTCGGCTAGTAGGCTATATTGAGTCATTACGTCACATCTGTACACATAAAGAAGTGTCTCGGCTAGTAGGCTATATTGAGTCATTACGTCATATCTGTACACATAAAGAAGAGTCTCGGCTAGTAGGCTATATTGAGTCATTACGTCACATCTGTACACATAAAGAAGAGTCTCGGCTAGTAGGCTATATTGAGTCATTACGTCACATCTGTACACATAAAGAAGGAGTCTCGGCTAGTAGGCTATATTGAGTCATTACGTCACATCTGTACACATAAAGAAGAGTCTCGGCTAGTAGGCTATATTGAGTCATTACGTCACATCTGTACACATAAAGAAGGAGTCTCGGCTAGTAGGCTATATTGAGTCATTACGTCACATCTGTACACATAAAGAAGGAGTCTCGGCTAGTAGGCTATATTGAGTCATTACGTCACATCTGTACATATAAAGAAGAGTCTCAGCTAGTAGGCTATATTGAGTCATTACGTCACATCTGTACACATAAAGAAGAGTCTCGGCTAGTAGGCTATATTGAGTCATTACGTCACATCTGTACACATAAAGAAGGAGTCTCGGCTAGTAGGCTATGCGAGTGAGGATGTTGGAGGTGGAGATTTATAGCCTTTTCTCACAGCACTTGACATAATTAAACTTGTCAATTTGATGGTGAATCCAGAAAGGTTCAAATGATAATCACCAGTGACAACTGGAGATTCACCCGTTGTAAAATGCAAAAGAAGGATACGGGCTGCGTCCCAATTCGCCTACTTATACTACGCACTACTCTTTTTGTGAAGAAAAAGTACATACTTTTGATTGTATATCAAAATAGTAGGCAAGCTTTGGGACATACTACTTCGTCATCTTTAACGGACAGCTCTGTCGCGTGCATCCTATCACGTAAACTGCCCTGTCAATCATCTCGTCACAGTTAAAATCCTCCATTCAATCTAATATAATTTGTTACCATTTCGGAGAGAAATGTTGTAGCACGTTCATCTGCCAGTCGTGGGTCTTTCATGCGGAGACTCTCCTCGTGTGTTTACAATTTGAATGCAATGATGCATTTAAAAGTTAATGGCTAAACGTATCTTTACAAAAGTTCAATGCTGCTGCAGATACAATATAATGTAGACAACATTGAATAAATAAATTTTCGTCAGGTTAGATACTGATAATTAATCACTCAAACCCCATTTATCTAAACCTCTCTACACAACCGCCGGACTCGCGCGTCCTCCATGTCTGTAGTTTTTAACACTTTTCACTTGTGTTTGTAGTTCTAACCGAATCCTCGTCCAACGCGCAATGGGTTGTGGGCAATATCAGCCGTTAGAGTGTGCATCAATCTGCACTTCGGATTCTGACCGGATATAGTAGACCATCCGGGTCTCTTTGGAACACTCATTTCAACATACTACGATTTGGGACGTACTAATTCTATTTTCGAATACTATTTAGGATGAATAGTATGCGAATTGGGACTCAGCATTAGTTAGAACATGGTTAGGGGTAACTCCTTCAGGAGTGGAGACTCTAGCGTTCACGAAATCAAGGCAAACCATTCATGTAGTTGACTAATTATATTCTTTGAACTGTAACATGCACATGTTTTGTCATTTCAAGTCACATCATTTCATAAATTATATTTTATATCATCATCCATTAGTTACACCATTACATTGTCTTTTATATTTATACATCTAGAACCACAGCTTGCTGCTTCCACGAGCAGTTGTTTATTAAACACTATTATTATTATAACCTCCATTATTTTGATTGCATATGTTTGGCCATCATCCAGTTCATTACTATGGGAAGTGACAGTTCACCCTCTATTAAGCAAAGGCTAATGTTGCTGTTTTATTCTAATATCAGCCGTTAGAGTGTGCATCAATCTGCACTTCGGATTCTGACCGGATATAGTAGACCATCCGGGTCTCTTTGGAACACTCATTTCAACATACTACGATTTGGGACGTACTAATTCTATTTTCGAATACTATTTAGGATGAATAGTATGCGAATTGGGACTCAGCATTAGTTAGAACATGGTTAGGGGTAACTCCTTCAGGAGTGGAGAGTCTAGCGTTCACGATACAAGCGCCATCCACAGTTCTGGAGGGAGCATGATATGGAGAGCTCAAGGAGAGCAACCCCTACTGGCCAGGATGAAAATAGACCTTATTCGCAAACACCGGAAGTAGCTAACCGCGGCCATATTGTTGACATGACATCTGTCCTGCTGCCCCTAACCGCGAGCAGATTTGAGTTGAGGGGAGCAGTAGCCTGGCTTCATCTCGTCGGTATCAAGAGAAGATAATGCTATTATTTGATGTGGGTCCACACCAATCAAGCTTAAGTAAAGATCCGTCCTTATTGCCACTTTGCCAGCCGTAACTTATCCGGATATTTATAACGATCTCGTTCATACAGTATCCGTATACAAACTACAATGCACCTCAACACAAGGCAACATAATGAACGACACTCGTCTCATTCGTGGAGGTGGAAAAACAAGTTCTTTGTGACATGCAAGATTTGTTGTATTAAAATGTAAATGCAAAAGAAAAGGCATGAGAGTCGGTTGTTTTTGTCAATTTTAAGTTTTCATTTAAAATGTTTGTGCGTTCATGTAAATGTTTAACATGGTTACATATTTGACCAATTGCTTGAGCAACTTAATATATAGAAGTAATGCATGGAATAATTGGCTTACGTTGTTGAAATAGTGAGTATGTGTTAAAATAAAAATAGTGAGTACCGGGGTGTTTGTGGTAACGTTACAGCCACGGATCAGTTAGCTATACGCACTGCAAACGCAGCATATAGCACTAAAGCACTGTAGCGCGTCCTGCTTCTGTACCGCAACGCACCGCACACGGATTATGTGTGAAACCTGTGGTAAAAGGATGGGAACAGACTTTTCTGTGGTGAGTTGGCTGAAAGTTTAGCCTATTTATCCTAGCTAGCCTCTCCTGCGCTGGCTCAACTCTGTCTCCTTCCCTTCACGTTTTCTGACAGTCGGTAACTTATCGAAATCATAAAAACTAACTCCGGGGTTCTTATTGCTGTTGTTAGAACAGACGTGTATTACACAACACACCATCACGCTGTTTAAAAAAAAAATACAGTGATAATACCATGGATAATACCGACGCTGCCTCGCTTGTCAATTGACAGACTGACAGTTGCCGTGATTTCTATGTCAACAATATGGCCGCCGCGAACATTGATGACGCAGATCGAATAACATCTATAGCGCTCTGGAGACAAGACCATTACACATGCTGATGTTGTTAACGTTAACAATTTGAGAACAAAGTATAATTTGCACGGTTTTACGTGATATGACAAGAAACAAAAGTGGATGTTACTCACTTGTTCAGAGGACATTTTCCGGTGAAAATTCTTATGTTGGTCATACTTCCAAAAAGTATAATCTGTGATTCCAAATGACAGTATCCACACCGGCGCGGTGACTGAGAGCCGCACACTCTCCTCAAATCTATATAGTCATAATCTATTTTTACCCATCTTTTTTTTTTTTTTTTGAATGTAGGAAATATCAAATGGTATCGAAATTTTAAATTTAAATACAGAAATACATTTCCATTTTACATATTGCATTGCCATTTTGCATATTACATTTCAAATTGAATATTGCTACCCATAAGCTTCCACACAGATCAATTTTGTAACTTATGCTTCAAATACGGGGCATTCAGAAACCCCTAAGGAATCATAAGGACATTAACATATGGGTGGCCATGATCATACTTATTTACATATATTCAGCAACTTAAAATGCCCTGATGAATAAGAGTGTGCATTATGCATGCAACACAAAAAGCATAGAAATGTACAATTAATTGTACATGCTCAGCTGTGAACCGTCTATATGTTGCATACTCAGTGTACAGTTAGTTAGTTCCAGATTCCAGTAGATGATCTGAATCTGTTTTGGCAAACCATTTTCCTTACTTAGCTTAAACACACTACTTGATTTGGATTTTTACCACACCATTTGTAATAAATAATTCTATAGTCCTTTATTCAGCTACAGGGGATGGAAAGTAAATTATTTAAACATGTGACAAGCAATGTGTTACTAGCATGATGATCCATTTGATTTCTTCAGACATATTTTAAAACATTTTAAGCAGCTGAGGTTTGATGCTGACGTTCCATGTGCCATGAAAACAAACATGATTCAGGACTTTCATTCACATAATTCACATATATTCACCTCTTATTGCTGAGTGTATGTCTGGTGATATTTGTGAATGGCTGTAAACACTACATCTTTCTGGTTAAAGCAATTAAATGATAACAAATATATGTGCAAAGCTGTCAATTTCAGGAAACATTTGAATTGATCTTCACTGAAATCAAGGGGCTGTGTTTGAAAACAGCTTTCTGTGGCAAAATTGGAAATATCGAGCTGCATTTAGCTAAACTACCCGCTAAACATTATGTTCATTTGTTGCACAAAGAGCATTAAGAGTGAAAGTAATCTTTGTGTTTGTAAGGACACATTTCTGCACATACACATATTTTACTGGCTATATTTAAAACAAACACTGTATATGCGTTAATATAAAAAGTGCATCATAACGATTCAGTGTAGTAATATTGCAAGAATAAAAATCAAGGCAAACCATTCATGTAGTTGACTAATTATATTCTTTGAACTGTAACATGCACATGTTTTGTCATTTCAAGTCACATCATTTCATAAATTATATTTTATATCATCATCCATTAGTTACACCATTACATTGTCTTTTATATTTATACATCTAGAACCACAGCTTGCTGCTTCCACGAGCAGTTGTTTATTAAACACTATTATTATTATAACCTCCATTATTTTGATTGCATATGTTTGGCCATCATCCAGTTCATTACTATGGGAAGTGACAGTTCACCCTCTATTAAGCAAAGGCTAATGTTGCTGTTTTATTCTCCATCATGGTGTGCTGCACTTTTATAGCTCAACCTGTTTATGTACTACACTGAACATAATTGCACACAAATTCAAAATGAGCTAAATCTAAAGTAGAATAGGTGCAACAATTCAAGCAACTACTGCTGGTCTTTTAGAAGGACCTCAACGTTCAAAGTACTAAAATTAGAGAGAGATATTTAATATAAATAGCAATGTTAGATTATAATGATGGGAACCATTTAGATTCTCATATACGTTTTAGCTTAGTAAAATGAGGAGACAAATTATTATTTCGTGTGCATGATTTAGGAAAACGAGGGAACGAATTATTGCATTGAGCACGATTTACTTAAAACGAGGGAAAGTGGGAACGATTTAATTCATGGCCACGGTATACATATTTCTTCCTGCATGTCATGTGTGGAGCTCCTTAATTTACAATACATAATTGAGAATTTTATATATGTTGTAATCCGTGTAATATATTTTGCAATATATGTTGTTATAACTAGGCCACGACCTCCCCATATATATTATGTACTTCTGGCCTGTATGTTGTAGTTTTGAATATGAGCTAGATGTCATCAGTGATTGCATTCATCCTTGAAAAAGTGAAACAAGCATTTGAGCAAAGGTTGCTCTAGTTTGATATGCGTATGCCATAATGTGCTGACTACTAGACCATGATTGGTTTTAATTACAGCCCCTAGTACCCTCATCTGTGATTATTAGCAGAAGTCATTCTGAATTTCTTAGGTCAAGCACACAAACTCACTTACACACCGGTTTAAATTGCTCTTCATCCGCATTTTTTCTTTCTTTGTATTGGCTGCATGCAACGACCACAGCTTAGTTTTACAAATCTGTGTCAATGACTTTCATTGTTTTTATCCATCTGTCTCTTAGGACAACAAAGATTTCTTTCCTTCACAATCACCTGCAGCGCCCCTTAGCCACGGTACTAATTTGAAAAGTTAAGAAAGGTAACCCTCAATTTAATCAACCTTCTTTTGTCTCGTGAGATATGAAACCAGGTCTTTGCAGCACAGAGTTGTAAACCTGAGATTGCATTAATGGGGCTCAGAATGGGTTTTCCACCACAGCACCTGATCACCTGTATGTGCTGACTTCACAAATAAAGGCTATGTTATTGAAAAAGTGAGACAGAGATTTCTCTCTGGGTCTTCTGGATTCTATTAGCTGTGAAGGAAAAGTTATGAAGGAAACTATTCGTATTTTATTCTTCTTTTCCAGGGTGAGTGTATGGCAGTGTGTTCCTGCACTTTCTAGAAAGCATAACCTTTGACCCCTACCATGCCATTTGTTGTTGTTGTTTTGTTTCTGGTACCGCACTGAGCCATTTTGTGCATTCACCTACTCTGAGTACAGCATCATTATTTTCTCCAGATAGTTCAATGAAGATCTTAAAGTACACATGTGCTGCATGCAAAATTGAATACTTCCCAAATATATATATAATATGCAAAAAAACGTACACCAAAAGTAGTATGTCAGTATTCGAAGAATACTAGAGAGAAAAGTCCCTGGATGACCTACTACGTCCGCAGTGCGCATTGGACACTTTACTATCCCATGAGGCCACGGGACAGGATTTATGAATGACAGTGGAGCAACACATGTAGGTCACATGACAGCAACATGGCGGATGTAGTACATCCAAATTTCATTCTAGAACGTACACTTTTAACGGTTGCAAAGTACATTCAAATGTAGTACCTAGTCAGACTGTATGTGATTTCGGATGGAGCGACGGACACATTCTGTCATCTCAAAATTCTGTCATTATTCGCATTATTTACCCTTAAAAAAAAAAGAGATGATTTTTGCAGAATACAGTGACAATTCATAGTGACCATGTCTATCAAAGTCCAAAAAGGACCATACAAGTTTTTGTTTCAAGGTTTTGGGACAGCATTTGAGTTTGAAATGACATGGGTGAGTAAATAATTTAATCACAATTACATTAAACTCATATATAACAAATATATAATAATATAATTAAAATATTAAATAATATATGGGTGAACTATTCATTTAACCTTATGTTCATGAACAACTAACAAAATGCACATTCAAGAACTTTTTGTAGAAATTAAGATATTCTGTCTTTAGTGAAGGGCAATCATGATATCAAAATCATAATCAAATCATAATCAAAATCCTGTCTCTCAAAGAATAAAATCACATTTGAACATTATGACCCAATCATGAGGCATTGAAACGTTTTCTTCAAGTGCTTGTTGTGCTATAGATAGACATTTATGATATTCAAATCATAGTGGGAGTTACACTTTTCCTAAGAGTCCTCATTTGTTAAAGCTCTTTTTATTCTCAGAGATTCTTAGATGTGCAACTCAAAGCTCCCTTTGAATGTAAAATATTCTTTCTTTTTTTTGTCTGTGAGTGCTTAAGGAACCACAGCAGTGGGATTTCTCCTCTAATTACCAAAATGTTGATGATGAAAAATGACAAAAAATGCAAAAACTGCAAATAGATCCCAGACTGCCGCGCGGAACGGGAGCGTTTAACATTCTGTCAGAGCCGACGGTGCTGTTCGCCTGATGCATGTCAACATCCTCTTTTGATGAGAGCAGCCATTGAATTTCTTGCCGCACTCTCGGTGGAAAAGAGTGGCAAAGAGAAAAAAGGTGGCACTGGCGTGACAGCCACGCCACATTACTCAGCAGCTGCTGACTGATTGCATTTCACATGCAGCACTAGCAAATCTCAAATTGCTAACCTACTCTTTACACGCTCCCCATTGTGACACGAGGGGGACAAACCTGCTAGGACAGAAAAATTCCCGTTGTGTAGTTTATTTAGAATTGGCTATGTTTCATTTGTTGTTGACCCTCTGGGATATATACTTCTCAAGCTGGGATATTTTCAGTGGCACACGCCACAAGTGCTGTGTTTTTTGATGACTCACATCACGGTTAGGTGCGATAGGATTGTGTGCGAATGGGTTTTCAGCCTATTCTGACTTTGGGGTTTAATTGGCTAAAGCATTGCTGGCCTGTCTGCTTGTTTCATGCGTTACCCATTTTAGTTTAATTTATGCATTTGGCACGTTTATCCAAAGCAACATAGTGCATTCAAGAAACATTTTTTTATCAGTATATGCATCCCCTGGGAATCAGACCAGGGGCGTTACAGGAAGGTTTCGTTTGGAGGTTCTAAATCAGTGAAGTGCAGAAGGAACTTCTGAAAGACAGCTTGCCGAATGTAATGTGCCCTGAAGGTGGCATCTCCCTGAGTATATTGGAGTTTTATAAAAAGCTTTTTTTTTTGGCATTCTTTTCAGCTGCAATTAGCTCTGGATTTGACCTCTGACCTCTCCTCCAATATATCCGTTCCTCGCACATTACTAAAATACTCAGGTTTCTAATGAAGTGTAAGCTGCATAATCACTATGTTTCTTGGTCACTGAAGAGCTACCTTCTGAGTTTATTTTGACAGGTTTTTTTTGCCTTTAAAAAATTAAATAAATGCTTTGATTGAATAAATGCTTTGTTCATAATGAGGAGGATGTTTTAAGTTATGAAATTTGCAGGATGTTTTAATGGTACAAAAAACTTGTATATGTTGGCAAGGCAAATTTGATTTCTCATGACATGACCCCTTTAAAGCCTTTTTGTATAATCCATTATAAATGTATTCATAATGCATCATATCTTTTTATAAATAATAACCAAAGTTGCAAATCATTATATTATTCGCAGATTCTTGTTCCATTTGAAATTGAATGTTTATCTTAATGCATTATACTTTCTAAAGGTGTAACAATGAATTGATAACTATAGTGACAATTATTCATGAGATCATACAATGCATTATAAGATGCATTACAAGGCATAATTAATGCATTAAAATACTTTTATAATGCATTATACACTCACCTAAAGGATTATTAGGAACACCATACTAATACTGTGTTTGACCCCCTTTCGCCTTCAGAACTGGCTTAATTCTACGTGGCATTGATTCAACAAGGTGCTGACAGCATTCTTTAGAAATGTTGGCCCATATTGATAGGATAGCATCTTACAGTTGATGGAGATTTGTGGGATGCACATCCAGGGCACGAAGCTCCCGTTCCACCACATCCCAAAGATGCTCTATTGGGTTGAGATCTGGTGACTGTGGGGGCCATTTTAGTACAGTGAACTCATTGTCATGTTCAAGAAACCAATTTGAAATGATTCGAGCTTTGTGACATGGTGCATTATCCTGCTGGAAGTAGCCATCAGAGGATGGGTACATGGTGGCCATAAAGGGATGGACATGGTCAGAAACAATGCTCAGGTAGGCCGTGGCATTTAACCGATACCCAATTGGCAGTAAGGGGCCTAAAGTGTGCCAAGAAAACATCCCCCACACCATTACACCACCACCACCAGCCTGCACAATGGTAACAAGGCATGATGGATCCATGTTCTCATTCTGTTTACGCCAAATTCTGACTCTACCATCTGAATGTCTCAACAGAAATCGAGACTCATCAGACCAGGCAACATTTTTCCAGTCTTCAACTGTCCAATTTTGGTGAGCTCTTGCAAATGAAGAGTTTGGTTCCAAAACGCGATAAACGCCATTTAAAAAAAAAAATTAGTTACTGCAAAAATCAGTATTGTATCTGGTTGGTATTGAAAAGTCAATGTTTAATTTTAAGTAAAATGCAATATCCGCCGTGTTATTCTGTCATGTTTTGTCACTTTCTTTCCAAACCGCGACAAACGCCAGTCTCCCTTCTCTGCAGAATGCGACATATCCGCTCTCAACCAATCACAACGCATCATTCCACACAATGTAAACAGTAACGGCAGCGCCTTAAATACACCCTGCTTCCTAGTTTTTCTCATCTATTTTGTACTTTCCGATCAACAAACAAACAAAAAAATGAATAATTTTGACGGCATTGATGAACCTGTGGTTGTTTCTGCAGTGGGTAAGAAACGTAAGGCATCGAAATCGAATCATTTATGTGAGGAGATTAGAAGATGAGGCACTCGGGAGGAGGAAAAATGTTTTCATATCTTCTTTATAGTTCTTAATAAAAATAGTATACTTATAAACTTACGTTGTTGTGTATTTTCAACAGTTTCAATATGAAAAAAAAAACTTTTATATTGATTCAATGGATTAATTGCATTAAAAAAATGGATTTATTGCATTTTGGGAAAAAAAAGAATCAGTTTTTATAATAAATGTTTGAAAATCAAAACCTGGATTTTAATTTTTTTTTGTTATTATGACCTACAAATGCTATGTGAAAGTTTGAAACAGAAAATAGTGGTTTTCATCTTTCCACTTTCTTGGTAAAGAAAACACATTTTTACTCAAATTAATCTAAATGGATTTATTGCGTTTTGGAACCAAACTCTTCAAATTGTAGCCGCTTTTTCCTATTTGTAGTGGAGATGAGTGGTACCCGGTGGGGTCTTCTGCTGTTGTAGCCCATCCGCCTCAAGGTTGTGCGTGTTGTGGCTTCACAAATGCTTTGCTGCATACCTCAGTTGTAACGAGTGGTTATTTCAGTCAAAGTTGCTCTTCTATCGCTTGAATCAGTCGGCCCATTCTCCTCTGACTTCTAGCATCAACAAGGCATTTTCGCCCACAGGACTGCCGCATACTGGATGTTTTTCCCTTTTCACACCATTCTTTGTAAACCCTAGAAATGGTTGTGCGTGAAAATCCCAGTAACTGAGCAGATTGTGAAATACTCAGACCGGCCCGTCTGGCACCAACAACCATGCCACACTCAAAATTGCTTAAATCACCTTTCTTTCCCATTCTGACATTCAGTTTGGAGTTCAGGAGATTGTCTTGACCAGGACCACACCCCTAAATACATTGAAGCAACTGCCATGTGATTGGTTGATTAGATAATTGCATTAATGAGAAATTGAACAGGTGTTCCTAATAATCCTTTAGGTGAGTGTGTATAAAAGCTGTGTAAAGCGTTACAGAGTTTGCTTCAATACTCTTTTCAAGCTTTAACATTTCAAATTGTCTCATTTCAATTACTAAAATGATCCGTAACGCGTTATCTTCCCTGGAGCACGAGCTTGAAGAATGACTCGACAGAATAAAAAAGTCATTCTGACTAGAAGAAAGTGTCTTTTTAGTTGCAAATGCCATCTTGAAGAGCCCAGTGGAACATGTCTTGAGAAAGAAGCTTGGCTCTTGTTAGAGGTGCGAGACCGCAGCTCGAGAACATAAGTCTGAAATCATTCAGTGAGAGCGAGTGATGAGCTGGTCTCTTTCTCAGATTATGTGTTAATTAGCGCTGCCTAACAAAAAGCTTTTCTCTCACACATATGCCCTTTGTTTCTTTCTTATTGCATCATCGGTGTGATGCCATGCTTTTTTTATGGGCTTGTTTATTAATGTATGTAAGTCTTTCTCTCTGATCACATCACAGAGAATACAAATAGCATGTCCTGCAAGAAAAAAAAACTGAATTCTTTAGATAGCTCCACCTTTGACCCAATACACCCTCTTTTCCTCTTTTTATGACATTTGGGAGAGCTCTCTCAGCTTGGGCCTGGATTTGACTTTCATCAGTCTAAGGTTATAGTTAGAGAGAGAGAGAGAAAAGGGAGAATGTTTGCCAATGAGAGCAGGAGAGAGAGAGAGAGAGAGAGAGAGAGAGAGAGAGAGAGAGAGAGAGAGAGAGAGAGAGAGAGACCGGGACTAAAAGAAAGGAAGAGGAAGAGAGAGCTAGATTCTTCCCAGATCCCAGGAGGATGAGAGTGAGTGAGTGAGGGAGGGTGGAAATAAGAACAACCTTGCACACAACTCTGCATCTGTCTCCTCTACTGGTGCATATCCAATCACCTGGTTTTCCTGAACTATGACCACCGGGGGAATTCAGCGCACTGTCTAATCTATGGAGCTTATCGTAAAACAGTCTGTAATAACCGCGTGCCTTTTTCTCCATGACTCCACAGGGTAATTCCTTTGGAGGAATTAGTTTACCCCAAAATTGACATTATTTACTCCCACGCATGTTGTTCCAAACCTATATGTTGGTATTCTATCTGAGGAACACATCATTTTTGAAGAATCTTCATGCTGCTTTTTGACCATGCAACCTACAAAAAGTGTGTGTGTGTGGTCCTGGTAAACCCTAGGTTGTGGGGACCAGTAATATCAGTAATTTTTTACCGTGTATGTGTGTGTGTGTGTGTGTGTGTGTGTGATTTAAACAAAATCTGAAACATAAAAAAAAATCATCCATACATTTATTGATGTCAAAAGCACTTTGAGTGTTCAGTATATGCAAAGCGCCTATAAATATAAATATACATATAAATGCCTCATTCATTGTTACTATGATTGGGAAGGACGAAAATGTATTTGACAAACGGTAGCTTTTAAAAAAAAATCAAACCTTACATTTCATTCGAAACGAAAACATTAATTGTGTCACTTTTATGACTCTTTATTACCATGTGTATGTGTATAGTCCAAGAAATTATAACCATTCTGCTGCTGGGATCATGTATTTATCTTTATAGGCATCAAATTATATTCCATGTAATTGGTCTTACCAACAGTATATTTCTCAGCATGACAGTAAGTGAGATAATTATGAGCCTGTATCTAGTCAGCCTATCTGCATTGTCAACAGGATCCCAGCAGATGAATGACAGAATGAAGATGTTGAAATAGTACTATACTTTACTTTATGGTCAGAATATCATATCATAGCTGTTGTCGGTATCTTATAAATCAATAACTTGACCACAATAAATAATCATATTATTTTGTGGTAATTTGAATGGCTTATGGTGTTCATTGTGTGTCGGACATGTGTTAAATTGTGATATAATTAAGTATTTAATTAACCAATTTGTTTGAGTTCTTTTACACATGCTCAGTTACTCGCTCATTCTCATCTCTCTTTTGCTCCAGGTCTGCTGCTTCTTTAAAAAATCCTGCCAGTTGTTTTCACATGGTGAATGTGTATTTGATTGAAGTGGTATATTTAAATTAATGCTGGATATATGCCCAGTTATAATACTCGTCTCTATAATTTTATCACAATTTGATGGCAGCCGTAATCACTTGAAAATGAACACAATCGTCTCTTTTAAATCCAACTTGTTTACTGCCTGATTTTGGTAGGTGGCAATATTACAACGGTAATTGATCCAGGCAATTTGTACTGACTTTTGTGCACTCTATAATTAAGCTAATTTACACGGAAAGGAGGCATGTTTGTGCTAAAAAGAATGACAAATACTGTAGCACCTGCTTAATCTATATTGTGAATGAATTTGCAGGTTTTAGTAAATTCGCCCCATTGTGTCATCCTCTCTGCTAAATTTAAATGTGTTGATGCATTGTCTGAAATAGTTTGAGTAAGGTCAGGCATAGCAGGATTTAAAATGTGCGCTTCTTGTTACAATAATCCATTCTGTGCGGTCTACCAAACTACATTCCTGACACTGAAGCAAATTAATTTGTTTTTAAACTGCTTTATGGAAGAGCAGCCATAATGTAATTACCGTAAGAAACATGCTCATGTTGCAGGGATGAATGACCAGGAAGTGGATATTTACAGGTAACTTAATTACTCTCATGGGATGAAACACATCTAGGGCAAAGAGACGAGGATTCTAGGCCATTAGGACATGGTTTAGAGTCCTATTCAAAATAAAAAATATGGACAAGGGGGAAAAAACCAAAAAAAAAAAAAAAAAACAGGGTATTATTTTGTGAGGAGGCTGCAAGGAAACCTATCTTTCCATTTTTTTATACCTGCAGTGTTGTATTGTTAGCGTGAACATCACGCTCTGCAGCAGGACATAATGAATGTAATTTTCACAAGAGGCTCGACAAGCGATCAGCCTGTCTACACAGCTGACTGACAGTAAAGCAACATGAATCAATATGGCAGACCGTCTTAGACGTTGCTGCTTTGTTGTTTGTAATAGGACAGAGAAACTGGTATTTATTGTCTCTCAAAGGAAAAACAATCCATTAAAACAGTGCTTCTCAAATCTGTCCTGGAGACAATACCACCACTGCACATTTTGGATGTCTCCCTCATCTAACACATTGATTCAACCCATCAGTTCATTAGCAGAGACTCCAAGACTCAAAATAGGTGTGTCCGAAAAAGGGAGACATCAAAAATATTTGGTGCACGAATCAAGGACAGGTTTGAGAAGCATTAAAAAGAAAATGTATATAAATACCAAGTTCTGACATGAAACTCTAGACGGCGCAGGCTGATAGGTCTTCTGGTGCGTTCAAGTCCTCCTAGGAAGTTTACCAGGTGGGAAGTCGTGTTTACGGCGGCAGGTGCGTTCAAGTCACTTTCTTCGGAGTAAGATGGCGCCGGTGTACTTTCTCTTAATTAATTCCACAAAAATACAGCAAGAAAATGAAGAATTAAGACATCAGGTGCATTGCTTTTTTGTTTTTAATTCATTTATGAAGCTACTGCAAACTTTATCATTGCATGTTATCAGTGATGGGAATAACGGCGTTATAAATAACGCTGTTAACGGCATTACTTTTTCCAGTAACGAGTAATCTAATTGATTACTCTTCTCATCTTAATAACGCCGTTCCCGTTACTGCCAAAAAATGTGGCGCGTTACTATAACTGATGAAGCTGGGTTTTTTTTTTTTCATCAGACCAACTAGATCTCTGAGCGAGAGGCAAATACTTTTTTTACTGTTCTTCCTTGGTTAGTGGGCAGAGCACGAGACAAGCGCATAAATGCTGACGACTGAGGTAGAGTAAAATGTCATTGTAAGCCAATCAGATGTAGAGTTGGGCGGGTGTTCGAAAGCACGCATAGTAGTAGGCATTCGGCACTTTTGACTCAGCTCACTGAAAAGAGCCGGCTCTTTTGGCTCACAAACGGCAATTTAAATGACTTTGACTATAATATATATATATTTTTTTTACATAATTATTTAATTTCTATAGGCTAAATTTGTAAAAAATAGAGTCGGCTCTTCAGATATGCGAGCCAGCTCCCGACGTTCACCTAAAAGAGCCGGCTCTTAGAGTCGCCTCATTCGCGAATCGCGAACGACCCATCAAAATCTCATTTGCGAACGAGTCGACCCATCATCACTAACGGCTAACGCTCATGAATTGCGAACGACCCATCATAACGCATAGTCGGACAGGACAGGACACACAATGAACAACACAAGCAAGCCAGTCAGTCAACGAGAGACAGGTATGGCGACGAGCTTAACAAGCTTAATTTAATTTTGCCCAGTTGTGGCCTGTTGAGGGGCAATATATCAAAAATTCCAAAACATCTATTGTGTTATTTGCATTGATCCACTATATAAACATAATATCTACATGGCATTTGATTGGAGGCTAGTCTCACTTTGTCCCACAGCAAAAAATTTTTTTAGATGTGTGTACAATGTTTCATGTTTCTGTTAATAATGTATTGTATTAAGTGTCCATTTCATTATAATATTCAGATTTATCATAAATAATTGAACATGCACATGTATTGTAAGTTCCGTTAAAGAGGGGTAGAGGTGGGGTCACATTTGAGCATTTAAAATTTAATTTTACTTGAAAGTAACGCAATAGTTACTTTCTTAAGTAACTAGTTAGTAGTTACTTTTAAAATTTGTAACTGAGTAACTAATTTAGTTACTTTTTGGAAGTAGTAACTAGTAACTGTAACTAATTACTTTTTAAAAGTAACTTGCCCAACAGTGCATATTATACTGTTTATTCTGTGCAGGCAGTTAGCTTACTTCGCTGTAAATAGAAAAGCCTGACACTATCACTGCTAAAAAGCTTTAAGTATTGTGGTATTCCGCCACGATTCTTACTGATACGCCCCCAACTCGTAAAGATCGGGGCTTAAAGAAAACCCAGAGCTTCCCACTCGTAGTTACAACATTGTGGTGGCGTTCATGTGCCTTCAACTCGTGAATCCGATCTTTACGAGATGACTTGAACGCACCATTTAACATTTCGTAGCAATCGCATCATCGTCCACATCGCGCAGCTGATTGGTTGCTGATGCATCAGCGGCCAATGAGCTGTGGCTGAAAATTCAAATACTGGTAGTGTTGCTGTTAGCAGTCTGCAGTGCTTTCATATATATATTGCTGAAACAGTATCACATTGTCTTGGGCAATGGTCAAATATACAGTATATACTATTGATTAATATTTGACTGCTCAATGTTTCAACTGACCAATCACAATCAAGTGTTCCAGAGAGCTGTGTAATAAATTGATTTTTAAAAATATAAAGAAAAGGGTACCTTTTTTAAAGGGACAGTAAAATAGGTTTAAGCAATTCAAAGGAAGGCCTTTCAGTCCATTCATACCTCCATCTAGAAAGTGAAATGAGTTTTCTCAGACCATGACTTTGAGCTTCTATGAGGGCCAAGACAGGTAGAAGTAACATCTTTAAATAGGTCCAAAGTACAGTGAAAACAGACAAAGAAATTGTTCCAGAGAAACCCACACAGAGCACAATCGAAACACACACAGACAACACAAATAGTTCACAAAACCTCCATACACAAAAATCACCACAATGGCGTCCCTAATACAATGCAACATTATAGAAGAGTGTAATCTGCACAGCTCTATTGGTCTAATCTCTATTGGTGCCTCAGCTTTATGCTTTCTGTCAGGTAGACAAAGTTGTCAGTCAGGTTGGCAAAGCCATTTTCGGTTGTCAATAGGACACAGGGGGAGTGCTGAGCGTCTCAATAGAAACGGAGAAATTACAGCGTGACTGAGCTCAGTTGAGACCCGTCCTACTGATGATGGATCGACATTCCAAGGAGCCTTCGCTCGTCTCTCTCACTGTCTCTCTTTCCACCCCATTTCTGCCATAGTGATTGAAAGACATTCAGGGGGCTACAGATAGATTGAAACAGAGAAATAGAGGGACTGTGAGAATGTAAGTAAAGGCTGATGAGAAGAATGGAGCTATTCAAACAGTGCTGTGAGCTACAGGTGAAAGGCTAATGTAGTTTTCAGGAGAAGAAAAAGGAGGGGAAAAACATCACTTTCTCCCATTTTCTAGGAAGGGCTTTGGATTATTGGATTGAGTAACACTGACACTGTACTGTTTCTGTTATGACCTAATCAGAAGGTGGTGAAGCAGAATTGACAGGCACTTCAAAGACCATTTTTAAGTTTATACTACAAAACATTGCACTTTTCTTTTTTTGTTTCTTCTTTTTTTTTTTGTAACAAGGGGTATGAAACAGGGTTATTATCGCTAACTAAAGCCATTTAAAAAAATTCAGATCATAGCAATACAGCTGAAATTAATAAAATATAAATATTAGTTGAAAAACTTAAATTAATTAACTGGACTAAAGCATTAAAGCTATTACCTGGAAATAAATAAAAAACTAAAAATTAAATTAAACCTAAACAGCAATATAACACTAAGGGCCCTATCTTGCACCCGACGCAAATGACTTTGTACACTGACGCATGTATCATTCCTATTTTGCACCCGCGCAAAGCGGACTTTTCCCTCCACAGACACACGTCGGTTAACTAAGAAATACACTTGCGCTCCCCGGGGCGGTTCAGCGCAAAGAGGAGGCGTGTTAGCGGCGCCGGGATCCGCCCACAAAGTTACTTGCGCTTTGCGCTTTGACACTTGCGTTTCAGATCGTTAAAATAGGGCCCTAAAAGTACACAATAAAATGACTAAAAATGCATAAAATATATATAAAAAAGCTTATAGCTGGGTTTCAGTCACGTGATTATGATGACGCGCGAAATTCAGATGGAGGGCAGGGAGTGAAGAGCGCAATGGACTAGATGGAGGAAAGTCCGTACTGTACTACTTTACACGCTATTACAAGAGAAACATATAAACAAAAAATCAAATATATGTTGGGCGTGATCATTACGTTATGAAGAGGAGTGATTTTTCAACTGAATTGAAAGATTTCCCTGCCATCGAGGCGGTAGATATCAGCAACTACCTCGTCTTACAGACATACTTTGACTTTACAAAGTTCGGAAACATTACACGTCAACTTACACGTTACACAAACATAGCCACTTAAGTTGTATTAACTCACCTTTGACGAAGTGATCACTGACACACGGGCATTTTCCCATTCGGCTCCTCCCGACCGCAGACGTTTTTCCCGAGTTTTTCGGTCAATTTCTTGCATTTTCCTCCCTTATGAACAACAACTTTTGGTACACGATAAAAACTCCTCGTGGTTTGATCGATTTAAGTAACCATAAACGACGCAAAACATATGCATTTTGAGTTTGTTATAGTGCTTTCTAAATACAGCAAATCACTTCCTGCCCTCCATTTGCATTTCGCGCCATGGCAACGCAGTGGCGTGACGTCATATGAAAACAAGCTATTATATAAACTAAAATAACACTGTTATAAACCAAAGACATTATCTGTATCTGTTAGAATGACACAATTATGTGTATATAAAAGGGATAATTTGGTCAATACTTTTTTGTGTTTTTATATTTTACCCATTTGCATTTATTTTTCTTTTTAAAATGTGCCAGCACATATCATACAGTTTATTGTATAGTAAAGTTAAACTCAAATATGTCCCTGCCTCTGCATGTCCATGTTAATAAGTTAAACTATCATATAGCAAAATGTAATAAAATCTGAAAAAAAAATAAATAAAAAAAATTTAGGTAACCTTTTACATTTTTAACAAATGAACATCTAGCTTTATTAAGGCTTAACTATATTAGGTTACACACACACACACACACACACACACACACACAAATGTTAAGGGTCAAATCAAGGAAACTCTTTAAGGCAACAGGCTTTTCACGTTTTACAATAAATACAGTATGACTAATGTTAATCTGCAGTGTCAATAAATGGCAACAGAAAACTGGCCAAGATCTTCAAATGACCCTGTAAAGAAATAGTTCAACAGTGTCCAAAGGTCAGATCAATTGCATTGGCAGACCATCACGATCAAAAGCTTTTTAAACTCCCAAAAATTGCAGAAGCAGCACATTGAATCAAAGACACCGTGTGATCTACTCATCTGCTGATAGGGGAGCACTCCACCACACTTGTGTTTCTGATCTACAGTTTAATGATCATGTCAGCATTTTAAGAGTCTTTCGTCCTATCAGATATATGCCATACCATCCTCTCTTCAATTCTTCCCACAGCCAAAACTTCATCTATCAATTAATTGAACAGCTTTGGGCTCCTGATATGCTGATGTGACTTGGAAAGCTCTTTTAGATCATTTTCAAGGACTAAAAAAAAAAAAAAAAAGAAAGTATTAACACAATGTTTTAAAGTAAAATATGCATCTTTAATATCTTCACTTAGGACATATTCTCCTAAATGTGTTTCGCTTTATTCTGACAAACTGCAATGCATCAGGTTAAGTGTAACAGTTGAAACAGGCAAAGAAGAGGATCCACGTGCAGTTTGGTTTAATATTAATAATCCACAAGATAAATAAACATTGGGGTAGCCAGATTAAACCAGAAAACAGGACAGGAACTTGTTCCAGCAACCAGAGACACACGAGGGTATTTATGCACAAGATAACAAGGGGGCTGACTAGGGACAGGTGCATGTAATTAGTTGTCATGGAAATTAACGATGGTGTCTATGGTAACAAACAAGACAGGCAAACCAAGGGAAACAGGAACTGAATACACATAGAAACAATGGTAAAGGACACTTCAACTTAAAAGTCCAAAAACACAAGACAGGCCCGGCAAAAAACACCGGGATCATTACATATAGCTACTCTTAAAAATGAAGGTTCTCATTAGTTCGACAATGACCCATATTTTTATCAGAAACATTTTTACTCCAAGCTTATGTGATTCTTGAGTTGGCTATACGGTTCTTCAGAGATTCAAAAATACAGTTGTTTTTCCTGAAAACTTCCAGTGAATTACTGTAATGCATGGCTATTACTGTTTTGCTTTGAACTCAACTCATCGATCCAGAATTTGAAGTCTGAACTGTAATAAGCTTTTCGTTTCAAACCACAGCATGTATTTTTACAAGTGTCAATTTGCATCACTTTCTTGCAAGGTCAAGATCCTTCACTGACCTTAAACTGCATCGGTTTTCCTGCATTATAGGAACATAAAAACGAGTGAATTACCCACATAATGCATTTTCTATTTATAGAAAATGCTGACGTTGGCTTATACAAGTGAAGCAACAGTGACTGAATTAATATAATATTTGCCACCCCCACATAATTTGACTTATCTTTCAGTTTTTCCCATGCTGTACTGTTTGTTTTCTCTTCCTGATGGTTAAATGTTCTGATTTCTCTAGGGAAATACAGTCCTTGCAATAAATTGATGGGTTTGGCCTTTATCTATTGTGAAAGATGAACAACAAAATACTTTTCCAAACTAAAACTGAATGCATTTGATTTATGAGAATAAAAATGTGAATATGCTCAAATCCCAAATGTAATTTCAGAAACATGGAAAAAGAGAATTTCTGCTGAAAGTTTGAAAGTTATTCCTGAATCAGCACTTTGTTTTGCATACTTCAAGCATCGGTATATAATATTTATGAGGGAAATCCATAAAGGCTTCATTTAGGAAGAAGGGCAATCAGGAATCCCAGTAAAGAATCTCTTCCGAGGCTATAAATCTCGGCATTAAAGAGGATCAATAGACAGTTTTTAAATGGCAGCCAATTACTGCTAGTTAATTACATACTTAACATACCCACGGCTTTTAAAGCTCATACACACATATTTGTCACTTCAAATTACCCTATCATCTCTAACTATTCTCCATTCATCCTCTCTCTCTCTCTCTAGCCCCTCACTTTTCCCTCATCTATTTTTTTTTTTTTTTTGATAAGCTTTACCGGTGACCTTGAGCATCTGCGCTGCTGCAGTCACAAGGGGCAAGAGCTCGATGATGATGAATCCATCAAGAACTCAGAGACGCAGTCTAAAGCTGTGATAACCACGACAAACACACACACACACGATGAAACGTCAGTGTGAAGGGTCAGAATTATTGTGAGAAGTTAAGAGGGCCTTTCTGATTAAAAGTGGCATGAAAGAATTTGCTTCAGTGAATGTGAACACCATGTAGACCCCACATTTTTCCTATTATAAGACTTTCAAAAAGAGGCTTTTTTCAGATTGCTCTTATTTGCTGTTGATTGATGGTTCTATTTGTATCTGGTAGATTAGATATGAGTGATATTCACACACTGGATTCATTTTACAACAACATCAATAACAATATATGTACTGAACCACTAAAGGAACATGGTGATGGAAAAAAAAAATCTGAGATGTGAGGAAAAAGATATGTCAATGATTTTGCGTTCTCTCGCAAATGTTTTGCGTTCCCCCATGCAACTTTGCGTTCGCTTGCAAAACTTTTGAGTCCTTTGCGGAACGCAAAACATTTGTAAGGGAACGCAAAAGCATTGAGATGTATTTTTCTCCATCACCACGTTCCTCTAGGCGCTCCTTAAAATGGAATATTGCAGTATTTATTATAAAAGATTTATACGTGCACATCTTTTATGTTTTATTCGCGTGACCTCGTAATCTTTAATCAAAATAACTTCCCCTCCCTCTTTCTTCTCTTCTCTGATTATGTGTTTACTGGTGCGAGAGCGGGACAACCTGTCACTCACATGAGATCACAGCAGTAGCAAACCCCAATCATCCAAACAATTCCCCAAAACTTGACAAAATCAAGTATATATAGATTTTTTCTTGTTCAAGAAGCCATTGAACTGGGCTATGCTGCAAAATAGGGAAGAAGTTAATCCCAACTTCTGTTTCATGCTGACTTTAACCTATATATAATTCCCTCTAAAATCTGTCCAGTGCATTGGATGCTTCTATGCTGTGTTTCAACCGTGCAGCTTCATGTCAGATAGGTTTGACCTTTGTTCTCTTCTTCCCCGCTTGTGTCCAGAAAAAGGTCTGCTTTCTGAATGATCTATATAGAACTCCTCGGGCGATGACCATTTCAACAACAGATAGTGCAGGCAGTTCTCCCAAAGTATGTAACCCTTTCACTTTGTTGTTTTCTTTTTGTGTGCTTTAAATGTGCCTTGGCATGATGCTTTACACCGCTTGTCGATAAATGCTTTCCTTGACATGCTGTGGGTTTTGCTTTGTTTTAGTGATCCAGATCTCTGAGAGTATAGCATTTTTTTAAAGAGATAAGCAGGTCTGTAAAGATTTGCATGAAATTGTCTAGCTGTGTGACCCCCATTCAGTCTGACATTTGGTCCCGGTGTACTTTCCACAAATAGAGTACAAAGTTGGGCCTGAATCTCTTAAACTAAAGGCCCCGATATACTTCAAGCTAAATCGAAGAACGAAGAACTGGTGTGAAAAAATCAGGCCAAAACGATATTTGTCTTGTAATTTGTTGGTTCAAATCAGCTTTCCGGAAAAGTTTGCTCTGGCTGGTAAACATCTTTGTACTTCCATTGGTCTCTGGCGATTATGTAATAGGTAGGTGTAAAATATGTCACTGTAAAGTTGTTCTACACTATTGTATAAAGTGCTATATAAATAAACGTGAAGTGAAGTGCCGAATTGCAGAGCTGGTGCAAACGTATCCACATCACTATGATAAGAAGCTTTCTTAACTACAGTTTAGTCACCGCTGTAATTTGTGTTTATTTCGTTATTGAGAGGAAAGCATTCAGCAAAAAAAAAAAAAAAAAAATCAACTTGGCCTTCAAAAATGTCACAGGACAACAAATCCTGGAATACAGTTCATGTATTTGCCACCAACCGTCACAGTTCGGTGCATACAGTCAGACGACGAATACAATCAGTCACAGGCGATCCACACTCCAATCCAGAAGGGGGCGTATGCAACACTGTTTGCACAGAAAACACAGAAGAAGAAGAACAGACGATCTAGGCATATGTTTACGTGTAATCTCAGTGTTTCAAACGTGAAAAGACATTAATAAAACAGCTTGAGAATAATGTCTCAAGTAGCATTACATTTTACTCAAGCAAGTCATTTGTCACAGCGTGTTCACTAGAGAAATTAACTCTAGAGGGGGGCATTTCACGAAATATATGCACTATATTAGCTTATATATTCATAATATTTGCTTTACCTGTTAGTAATGTCATAATTATTTTAATATATGTTTTGATAAATGTGTCATGAAAACAAGTTATGGGAGTAACTGTGTTAATGATTATATTAAAAAAATTAAGTTAATGCAAAAACATTCCTTAAGTTTTTTTTTTTGAGTTTTGATTACAACAGTTTTTCTCCATTCCTTTAACACATTTCTTGAAATTATGCCTCCTTTTCTCGAAACTTAAAAACAACTTCTCACCCAATTCCCCATACTTCCTATTTTCAGGTCAAAATGAAGCTTTACACTCAAAACCATTCAATCTTGCTGAAAAACCAAACTTTCCCCTCAGACATCACACACAAGCCCTCGAAACAAATACACTTCAACACAGTCTTAAACACTAGCGAGATCAATTCAAAACACTGTTACAAAAAACCTCCTTTTGTCAATCAGGTATCATGTTACTGCTCAATGTCTATTACAGTATACAACATAAATAGAGGTGTGCGGATACAGTGAAATTCAACAATAAGCTTGAAGAAAAGTTTATTTTCATTACACTATTGTAAAGATATCTTGCCGTAGATTACAAAAGGTGAAATACCAAATAATTGAACATAAACTTGGAATTGCAATACAATACAGTAAAAAAAAAAAAGAAAATTCTGCAACCTCAGCCAAATTGCATCTGCAGTACTGACATGACTATACTAGAGCAGTTAGTGTTCTGACAACAGACTTTCTCTCCATCCCCTAGTCATCTCTCATATTTCTGCAAAAATATGAAATGTAGGGAGTACTTGGCCACAAATCAATTTGACAATAACGAGTTTGAGGGTGTACAAGATGTGCTACAAAATTTGTTGTACATAGAATAGTGAAAGCTCTCTCATCTAAACTACAGCTACTGTGTACTGTAATTATACTGTAAGTAATATAAAAACCCTGTAGACCAACTTCCCTCATCCTTTGACCCCGTCCCCTTAATTTTTCTTTTCTTTTCCTCTCCTCCTCCTCCTCCTCTTCCTCTTCCTCTTCCTCTTTGTAACCCACCACTAGGATTCATCTTCCAAAGCACATAATCACCCGTGGCCCTATTTATATTACCCTGAGATTCTGATTGGTGTTTCTGGATCTGTTTTGCTGTTTACACATGGATACATCTGTGCTATTTGAGTTCACAGTGTGACAAATGAGGTAATTATATTAAGTGTTTGTGTTTTATGAATGAGAACATGGTTAAACCTGTGCAAAATGAGGGCATTTATGTGTAGAGTTTTGCCGAAAACATTGAGAGGATTGGAAAGTGTGTGAAAACAGGTGAAATGTGTAAAATGTTTTGAGAAACGTGTCTTTGTTTCTAGAACTGAATTAATGGTTTGGGAAATTGGGCCAACTGAACCAGTTATAGTGTTTTAGCAATGGAGAAAAACTGTATATCTAAAAATAAATAGCAACTGCATTTAATAGTTCGGGCTCTGTTGTTAATTGTAGTGTGTAATGAAAGGGCTCCCTATATATAGTATACAACATTAGCTAGCTGAGATAGATTTTTTTATCCTTAAGAAAATGATAATTATAATTTAATTTATTTAAAGAGAGAAACACAATTTGTTCAATAAACCACTGTTTAATAAAAAACGAAGAAAAAATAAGCAATTTTGTGTTCAGTTTACTCCCCCCAGCCGTACTTAACCATGACTTCAATAAAGAGGTTTGTATCGAACCGTCAAGTTTGTGTACCGTTACACCTCTACCAGTAAAGATTTTATCTCGTTCTCTGTAGTTTGTGTGAAGACAGTATAATACACAGCTCTGCAGTCTTTGCAATGTAAGGTGAGAAACTTTCTTTGGTTGAGGTGTGAAAAAAATCATGAAAAGGATAGTAGTTTGCATTGGACACTGGAGTGTGTGTGTGTGTGTGTGTGTGTGTGTGTGTGTGTGTGTCCCAATCCAGTACAGACCATTCACACTGAAGGAAATTCACTGTAAAAGTTCACATATTGCTATAAAACCAATCAGTATTCATGTAGCAGCCTAAGGCCACTGTACTGCAGTTCCTTCCTTCCTTCCTTCCTTCCTTCCTTCCTTCCTTCCTTCCTTCCTTCCTTCCTTGCCGAATCACATTGAAGTCTGATTAAGTTTATTTATTTTTATAACATCTTTATTTTGCTTGAAAAACAATATCTACACTGACATATGTCATTCTAATAAATTAAGCTTGAAAGACATTATCAAATGTTATAATGTAATCACCTTCTTTTGGACCATTAGTCAACAAATCCTTTACAAGTGTAATGATGGCTGTATAGACATGAAATGGGCACCTTGAGTTTAATCAAACTGGAGCTTGCTAAATACTGGCTCACTCATTCAAGTCATTTCAAATTGGTGATTTTTGAGTGGGTGTGCCGTTTAATTTGTAATTAGTCCACCCATTTCCACAATTTTAAGGCAAATTTGTGGAGTGGTTGAGAACATTCAGCCAATCACAGCAAGATGGAGACACTGCCTCCCGTTGTGTGACTTTTTGGCAGTTTCCTTTCACATTCATGCCTCGGAATCTCAATGAGAACACAAAAAGCTCAAGAATGAGCAATAACATTACAATATTACAATAATAATTACAATAACATGGACCAGAGCACCAAGTATGGCCTTCGACTGGTGGTATCAATCTCCAGTGAGAAGACATGTTATTTCTAGACATCCACCAGTAAAGAAATGTTTTATTCTCTGTAACCGGTTCTACTAACAGACAGCTTTCCTCTTCAATTTTTAACATTTTATTCTAATGTTTGTTTTTGAGAAGGCACTGCCTCCATTGTCTCCTCAGAGAAAAATAGTTGCTTATAAATTTAGGCTTCTTGCATCGCATAATACATTTTACCAGAATTAATTATTGTGATTATCTTGATTATCATGAGATTTGATTTGACAAGGAGCTGGATGACATCCAACTCAAAATAAATGATTTATACAGATGCGCATTGGCAAACTGGATGCACTCCACAGGAGCATGATTGTAATTAGATTTCCATTGCTATACTCTCGCATTAGATCATTTCTAAATGTCTTCAGATGAGTGACATAATGAAAAGTGATCCAAACAAATGCGTTCCACTCTTACTAATTAAGAGTGCAAAAAAGTGTTGGTTTTTTTTTCTTCCTCATGTTTGGGGAGCCATCAAGGAATAGATTTATTCCAAAAGATGAACTTTAGTCAGAAACAGGTGGGTGGTTCGGATGAAAGGGATATGCGCTTAATCTTCTGCAAACAGCGTCTGCCGAGCACAACTTACTTTTAGACAGGTGTACAAAATGTAATAAGTTTAAGAAACATAAAATCTTGTCATGCTATTTATGCCATTTTTTTTATTGCAGTTAAATCCCCCCCCCCCCCCCAAAAAAAAAAACAAAAAAAGGCATCTATTTGTAAAATTCATAGATTTTAAGAAAGAATTGCAGTTGCCGGTAGCGTTTATTTGCAAATGTTTTGCAATTTTTTTTGTGATTTGATAGTGAATACTCGCTTTCAATCACAATCACAATCAAATTACAGTCTGCTCATCACATTAAACTAGGGATAGCTTTCGGTGGACATATCATTTCCTGCATAAGTCACATATGGACTACTTTTATCGTTGTTTTTTTTTTTTTTTGACAGGTCATTATAGACATCAATGTACATTACTGGTTTTGCGTTTCTGCATTTGGTTTTGTAGAGAGTATTTGCAGCCCATGTGTTGTCAAACTAATGAAGATGTTTTCTTAATTTGCTGGTGTTCTTTCTATTTGCATGTTTTCTTCAGTTGTGGCGCATTGAGCTTTCTCGGCCACCATAAATGTTGGCCTTTTTTAGCCTTAATTAATGTAGGACAGACAGACAATCATGGGAGACAAGAGAGAGGAATTGGACCGGGAAAGGACGTTGAGGTGAAATTCAAACTATGGGTTTGACATATTTCATATTTTAAAATGTAATTTATTCATGTGATGGCAAAGGTGCTTTTAAAATATACTTTTGACCAGTATGAAACAAGTATGGAAGCTTGTTTCCGCAACGGAATAATAATAATAATAATAATAAAATAAAATACATTTTTATCTTACAATTCTGACTTTTTTCTAGCAATTGCAAGTTTATATCCCACAATTCGGACTTTCTTTTCTCAGAATCGTGAGATATAAACTTGCAACAGTGAGTTGTAAAGTCCAGTTCTGAGAAAAAAAGTCAGCTCACAATTCTGACATTTTCTCAGCAATTCTGATAATTGCAAAACTCGCAATTGCATGAAAAAAGTCAGCATTGTGAGAAAATTCTGAATTCTTTTTCATATAACAGGGAAAATAACAGCATAAAGATTTGGTATGACGAAAAATATGTGCTCAATACGACACACGACTGTTGATTGAATTCCTCCATTAGTTTTAATTATAATAACAGCAGAGCCAATGTCTGTACTGTAAATGACGAGTACCTAGTCAGGGTTTCTAATCCCATAACCATGACCTTGTCCTCACATTCATCCCCTGCAAACAGTGAGGTGATTTTGGTGTATGTACCAATTTGCAATTCAAATGATGGATATTGACTTCAAACTGTGCCTACAGTGACCGTGAGTGGAGCAATATGTGTATCAGCCACAATTCCCCTGTCAGTCCTCCACAGGGCATTGTCCATGACTCTTAGATGGATAGAGAGTGTCAACATCTGTTTAGGTGGCAGAGTGGAAAAAAGGGAGAAAGAAGCAATTTGGGCAGGTTATTCTTCTGGGAATTTGGGAGTAACTCAATCTGATGAGTATCGCCTAAATGCACAAACACACACAGACACACACATCATTGTAACACACTAATATAGTCATCTGACATCAGTCTGTTTCATGGAAGCTCCCAGGTGTTAGTCCTTCATTATAACGTGACCGATAAATGAGTCGAGCTGCTTATGTGCCTTATGGAATATTAATAGTCTTTATAATGCAAGACCTGTCCCCCTGCTCGGTAAGAGACACCCACCCTGTTTCAGCTAAATGAGCCTGAATTATGAATTATTTAAACTTGTGTTATTTTAAACAAGACTAATAACTCCTTGAGGACATTAGCGCCAAGGTGGTGTGTGCCGTTAACAAGAGCTTTACTAATGCTATTGGAGAGAAATCTCCCCAAAGAACATGCAAATAATGCATGTAGCTACATCTTCAGACTGAACCAAGGCCATAGACATTGACACGATTTGACACATTTTCTAAGAAGACATATTCTCGATTATCAGACAGAAAAGACGAGCTTGAAGGAGCATGCTTTATGCTGTAGTATTGTCGAGCTTTTAAAGAGAGTAATTGTTGACATGAATCAATAAGTGACAATTACTTTCTTTTGTCAGTCTCAGTTGCCAATCTGTCTTTAAAAGTAAGGTGTCTGCTTTCAGCAAGAACAGTGATAGTGTTTGTCAGTCAGTGTCTGCTGACCGTAACTGTTACACACGGGAAACATGAGGTGTTTGTAGAAATAAAATAAAAGTTTTATTTAGGATCATCAGTAATATATATGTATATCCAATATACTCTAATGATCAAGCAGAATAACCATTTTTAACTATTAGTAATACAAAGAAATAATTATTGAGTACCAAATCAGCATATTAGAATGATTTCTTACGGATCATGACAGAAGACTGGAGAAATGGTCACTGAAAATGGCCAACTTGAATCGAACCAAACATCTCTGAGTCTTGATGTTAGCCATTGGGTGTCACTTGCTTGAAATTGCTGTATGTTAAAGGTGTCACAAGGTTGACATAAAGAGGCTTTGAAGTGGACACACTCCTTTCTCCATGGCTCATTGATTAGCTTCATTGTGTGTCCTCATTTTTTGACATTACTATGAAACCCAGGAGATGGCTTTTCGACTGACCATAAATCTCAGGCTACATCAGCTGTTTGATGGTGGATGTTGCTGTAAAGCTCTGCACCCAATTTATAAAGAATGCAGTATGGTGTTTTGCCCTGTTGCAAGTCTGCACTATAGGGTTTTCTGATGGTTTACAATAACATGGACCAGAGCACCAAGTATGGCCTACGACTGGTGGTATCAATCTCCAGTGAGAAGACATGTTATTTCTAGACATCCACCAGTAAAGAAATGTTTTATTCTCTGTAACCGGTTCTACTCGACCTGCTCCGAGTGGGACTCGAACCGCCGTCTCCGGCATGGGAGGCGGGCATGTTAACAAGGACACTAAAGACCACAGTCTCTATAGTAGGGATGAGTCGCAATCTTCGAATAGTCGAATAGTCGAACTGCGTTCGAAATTCGATCATAAAATTGCTTATTCGAATATCGTTATATTTTCGTGCAATTCCAATGTGACATAATTGACGGCGCGCCTACTGTCCTAGATCGCGATCTAGGATACCAGTGTTTTATACATAGTGTAAACAAACAGAAGAAGAGCATTGTCGTGACCGTTAACTCTGCGCCCAACAGAGGTGGGTAGTAGACTAACCTTTACTGTCTATGGTAGTAACCGTCTATGGTAGTAACAAAGTAGGCTTCATTTACTTCACTACGTTGGGCGACGTTCCTCTCGTTACTTTATTTTAATGCAATACATGTTGTTAAATGCGTAGTTTATTCCAAGCGAGCTGTGTCTTTTTTATGGGCATGACTCTTTTGAGTCGATTCTGTTCAAAGACTTCATCAAACAAGTTGGCAGATCTGTCTAAATCGGTTCGCGAATCAGTTTGAATGATCTGTTCAGTTTCCTCACGCACTGAATCGTCTGAAGCGCTTTCAATTCACACTCGACACGGAGTCGTATCAGGAAGATTTAAGAACATCAAGAGCGTTGGATGAAGTGGCCGTGGACCTACAGTTTAGTCTAGTGAAAGCAAATCTGCAAATGCATCATATTTTTGCCAGCGATGAAGATCTAGTTGAACATCTTCGTATGATGTCTGTGAATGAATGATTCCACAGGACAATACATTCTAGTTCATTTCATTCAGGTAATACATTTTACAACCAAACAGATTATTACTCGACGATAGCACTACAAGTATGATGACATTATCCGTTTTTTGGACATATACATTCATTTATAGGCTACATTAAATAAGCTACCATTGTCCACAGTTTATGAAATGAACACCCGCCATCCCGCGGTAATGTGTGTGTGTATTGCGCAGTGGCATCACACGAATAGTTTTGATTGAAACTAATTTGTTTAAAAAGTAGGCTTTTGCAGTAACAAGGCAGGTTTGCATAAAATCATTATGAGATTATTTTTTTTTTATCTAACGAGCATCTGGTTTGGCGATGCAAAAACGGACTATCGTGCTTATTGTTTTTTTCTTCTATGTTAACTACCGGTATGTTAAAAAAAATGATGAAAACATGTTAATTGTTCGAATAATAAACAGTTTGTTTGATGACAAATCGCTAAAGATGAAATTGGCCTCCCTTTCTGTCATTGTGAGTGTGCGGTTTTTTTTTTTTTTTGATTTTCGAACGATAATCGACTTTTGCTCCTCGATTTTCGAATGTCATTTTTGGCAGAAATTCACATCCCTACTCTATAGCATTTGTCGCTGGTGCATCCTTGAGATCAGGGAAATTAGGTTTACCCGCACAAGTTGGCCTCCGTTACACTCACCCCCTAAACCTCACTCCCCTCATCCGGGTCACGGCACCAATGTTACCAGTCCCACTCAACCCACCCCAAGCGGGATTCAAACCGGCCACTCCAGTTTGGGAGCGCGATAACAAGGACACAGCTCTAACTAGCTGGCCTTCGTTACATCTCTATCTGGAAATTCATATCAGTATGTAAGTTTTCTTTCTTTCTTTTTCGGCTGTAAATGTTTTCTTGTCCGTTAATATCCCATATTAACTAACATTAGTCGGGTATCTAGATTTTTCAAGCCTGCCAAAAATTCATCAACACTCTGCTTGCAAATTCCATTTCCATGGTGACAGTGAGGTCTGATTTGTGGATTTCACTTCAAAATTGTCAGTAATGTATAGTATTTTGGGAACTGGATCTCTTTTAAAAATGAAACTGATTACAGAAGAATGTACTATTGCTTAGCAGCCTTGGAGCTCATGGTAGTTCTGTCTCAAAAACAAAAAAGTTTATACAATAACTACAAAAATCAATTATGGGTATTCTGAATGACATTTCTACATCCAGACCTTCACAATCTATTCAAGTCCAAACGCAACGACCTCAGAAGCACTCCTGCACAAACATTTCCGAATACACAAACGCACACAGACGCCCTGAAGCAAAAACAGATGTACACACACACACACAGTTGACCACAAAGCCTGCCCCACTGTCAATACAATTATTACACTCAATTGTTTTGATGAATATTTCATTATGTGTGCATTTCTTGTTTAGCCGGAGCGTTCAGGGGTTCTGGCTCTGAGTTCAGATGAGAGACACACAATTACATTCAGTTGCTGAGAAAAGCAACTGCACTCTGTCCCCTTCTAAACTCCATTAATGAAGGAAATAATATTTCATATGGGAACCCCAGTGAGACATCGCTACTAAATTATTAATACATGGCTGTATGCGTGTGTTTAAGAGTGTGTGTATATTTTTCAACGTCTACTGAGACAAACAATGCGGCTTGAGGAGGATGTTAAACACTCTCTTTCTCTTCCTCCTTCCCCCTCTCTCTCTCTCTTTTGCACTCGTTTTTTGTCTGCTAGCATCATTTCTATGCAGACAGCGACATAAACACTCTCCCTCATAAACACACTATTAGATTATGGAAATGAGAGCGGGGAGCATCCATTCCAGCTTAATTCCTAAAGGAAGGCTTTTTATCTGAACTAATAAATATAAAACATCCCTGCATCAGGTGTTTTGTGAAGGCTATTGTGTAAATATAATGCAGAATATGGAATAATAAGCACAGGATCTAATGGGGAAACGCTAACACGCCTGACACAGTGCCTCATTAATGCTCTTCAGAGACTTTGTTTCTGATGATCAAAAGACTATCAACAGACTCACTGAGGCGACGCTATTACTGAAATTACAGAATACATCTGAGGTTATGATATACTGTCACAAACAATTGGTTGGGAATGCAGAAACCAGTTTCAAGAAGCTTGCACCAGTGAGTTATTGTGTAAGAGATGGAGAACTAAGTTATTCTTAGTTCTCTAGCTAGGGTGGGTTTTGCCTGGAGGTTCAGCGACTAACTTTTTCAAACGAGACCTGGAAAATTAGCATGTAGGAGTTATAATGAGTCATTTTGTATCACAGTAATCTGTATATATTACACACTTTCTTTGTTAAATTAATGAAAAATTGGCAGTGTCTATTTTTGGAAAATCAAGATAATTAAACACAAATTAATATTTTGTCCTTGTATTTGAAAATTAATGAGCAAAAAACAAACAAAAAAGATAGAGAAGAAAGGTAACACTTTATTTCAGTAGTTTACTTTAGACATTCTATATGTAACATAATTTGCAACTAGATGTCTCATTAGATTATTTGTAGACTGTTAGGTTAGGGTTAGTAGAATAAGTTGACGTTACTTATAGTCAGTAAAAAGTATTTTGGGGAGCATCAAAAAAGTGTTAGCAGATATTAAGCAGACTTACTCTTATAATATTCTTAGTATAACAATATTATTGATCTGCCTGCATTGACATGAGAATTGAACTAAGCTGGACAATGACACCACTGTTTTATTCCAGAGTGGCTCTCTCTCTCTATATATATATGATCTAAATCATTAACTTTTTTACAACAAAAATGAACCATCACTGATCTTACTTAAGTTGGCCTATTTTCTTCTAAGATCTGCTGTACAGCCAAAACAAACTTTGTTGCATTATTTCCTGTCATCACTGTAAAGCTTGACTTGACTCTAATAACTGATATTTGACATGTAGTTGCAAAGTTACTTACTGTATAGTTATAATGTCTAAAGTGGACTATAGAAATAAAGTGAAACCAGAAGATTAACAAATTGCACATGAATATGTCTGGAAGCAGGGCAAAAAGTTCCATTACATTTCTGATTGTTCTGATTGCATGTCATTTCTAAAGTCATTGTAAAAGCCAAGAAGTGCATACCTATGACTGCACTTTATTTGAATCCTATATTAATGCAAAACGTTCCATCTCCCCATATATGCATCGTACTGTTAGTATAATGGTCTGTCTTATGGTATTAAACGCCTGTGAAGAGACGACTCGACGCCTGTGAAGAGACGACTCAACGCCGGCGATATGTTATGCCCTAAATTAATACATGATTAACTAACTGTATTTTTTCTATGTACATTTCTGAAATGCACTTTCTGTAAAGATGCTTTGAAACCAGCCTGTTCTCACGTAAATGCGTCTCTATAGCACGCATTGTGTATTATCGTGCAATTTATACGCGAAAATGAGTTTTTACGTGCATATGATACGCAGTTTTCGCGTGCATTTGATACGCAGATCATTTGCGTTTAATACACACGCACCCCACACCACTAATTCTACCCAAACATATAATACACACGCACCCCACACCACTACTAAATCTACCCTAACCAACCCATGCGTATCCTATGCACGTAAAAACTAATTTTCGCGTATAAATTACACGATAAACACACTGCGTGCTATAGAGACGCATTTAGTGGGATCGGGTTGTTGAAACAATATGTATTGTGAAAAGCGCTATACAAATAAATTTGAATTGAATTGAATTGAGCTTTTTTCTTAACATAAGAGCAGGCGCTGCCATTGTAACTTGATTATTTATCGAGGCTTCGGGTCTCATCTGCCATCAGTTATTTTATGTTTATGTTATGCTGCCTGGTATTGCAAACTGTTATTTGTTATCATATTATTTTAGTCTATTACTGTAATCATAAACTAAAATCATAAATATTTGATCGTTTACTGCATTTAGTTATTCTTCCAGTTATTTACTATAGCAGCGAATGAATCGGAAGTGCCCAAACAATCACAAAAAATAGCTTACTTTTGCATTGCCAAGGTGAATATAAGCAGAACTATATCTTTGGTAATGTATAGTACTAGGATGCATTGTGCTTAATTACAATATGAGGCATTCATTGAATTTGTAAAATTAAATGGTAATTATGATATGGTCAGATCTTTTCAGAACCACTAAATAATAATGTGTTTTTATTTTCTTCTTGAAGCACATTATTAGTGAAATTGTGCTCACTGTATAAAGATAATACTTAAAAGTTAATCACATGCGAATGAGATACAACCGAGGGCCTAACATGAACTGTTGCCAGCTGTTTAGAAATGTATGGCAACTTTTTGGATGGGGTGGATGAGATGGAGAGATCCAATGAGTTTAATTCATATAGAAAAATGTAATCAAAATGTTTACCAGCACCAGGAATCCTAACTTATGTTTATTAAATAATGGATTGAGGTTACACTTTAGGCGTCTTTACAAAGAAAACATGCTTTTCTGTTAAACTTTTATACAACACTTTGCTTCTCTTTATACATTCAAATCACATAGGTACTTCTTCTTTAAAACTTTGCTGCAGAAACGACATTAAATGCCAGGCTACAGAAGAGGAGCAGGAGAAAATAAATGGCGTTCTTTTGTCTAGTCTCCCACAGAACACACATGAACCCTAGACCTTCTGTCTGCTCTCTCTGCAATCAGAAACACTGGAGTAATTTCTGCGGCTCGGTCTTCACAGGAAACCAGGCCAGTGCGAGAGTGAAAGTCACATGAATTATGCAGCAGGGACACCTGTGTGTGTGTGTGTGTCTGCCGCTGGAAGAGTCCGGAATGAGAGATATTTTACATTATATCTGGATCAGTTTGTCAGGACAAGGTTTTATTCTGCATCTTTTTTCACCTTAACAGCAGGTGCATCACGATAGAAGTGCCGTGTTAACTTCCAACAACTTTGTAGCATTTGTATCTCCTTTGAATCTTATGTGCAAGTAAAAATAAAAACGCAGTTTTCTTTGCACATTGCACAAACACAGTTAATGTTTTATCTGAATTATTAAAATGAAAGGGTGGTGATGGGGGAGGGCAACTATCTATTTGGAACAAGTAATGTGATTATCAGAATAAATATATTCACAAATTTGAAAATGTTTATGAACAGTCTTTGCACTTGACATTTCATTTACACCTTCAATATTTGTAGTGTGAAAATAATTACATAAATGTTTCCAAAAGTCTTTCCCCACAGGTGTAATTTCCATCAAAATCAGCAATTTTGCTCTTAAAGGATTAGTTCACTTTTAAAAAAAAAACTTTTGCTGATAATTTACTCACCCCCATGTCATCCAAGATGTCCATGTCTTTCTTTCTTCAGTCGAAAAGAAATGAAGGTTTTTGATGAAAACATTCCAGGATTTTTCTCCATATAATGGACTTCAATGGGCACCAAACGGTTCAAGGTCCAAATGACCGTTTCAGTGCAGCTTCAAAGGGCTTTAAACGATACCAGACGATGAATAAGGGTCTTATCTAGCGAAACGATCTGTCATTTCAAAAATAAATAAAAAAGTAAAAGTTTTATAGGCACAAATGCTCGCCTTGCTCTGTTCTGTGATGCGCATTCGTGACTCTCCTGTTCGAACTCGTTCATCAAAATGAACAAATCTTTTTTCGAGTCATTTCGTTCGTGCATTTCGTTGACCTTGGACCGTTTGGTACCCAATGAAGTCCATTATATGGAGTAAAATCCTAGAATGTTTTCATCAAAAACTTTAATTTCTTTTCGACTGAAGAAAGAAAGACATGGACATCTTGGATGGCATGGGGGTAAGTTAATTATCAGCAAAAGTTTTTTAAAAAGTGAACTACTGCTTTAACTCTTTCCCCGCCGTTGATTATTGAAATTAAATGTCGAACACACAAAGCTGTGCAAGCTTTAGGGGTGTTAAGCTTTTTGTTTAAAATGTTGCTTTTGTTTTTTAATGAAACCTACCCACAAGTGTTGATAGGAAAATAAGGCATTAAGAAGGAATACAATTGTTGTTTTGTTCTTGCTTTTGATATCATATGTTCAGATAGTCATACAACAAAATATTCTGAGGGCCATGAAAGTTTTGTGAAATTGATAAAAAATGCTGGTGCTGGCTAGCAACTTAAAAAAAATGCTAGTATGAAAAGAGTTAATAAAGAAAAAAAGTTAGTGTGCTTGTTTACTAAAGAAAACAACAGTGTCAGTGAAGAACATACGAAAAAAAGTATGATAAGAAAAATAATCATGTTTAATATCACTTCTAAACAGAATGATTTTTTTTTTTACTGTGCATAAATCTATAATTTTGTCAAAGTGCGGAAATATTTATTGTGTATTGCTAAAAATGCTAAGAATGAATTTAGCCTTATTTTATTGCAAAAATATGAAATATTCAAAATATAATTGTAATGCTCAACCCCAGTTAGAAATGTGGTGGAAATGTTCATGTTTCAGAAAACAAAAGACAAACTTCTCCTGGATGCATGCAGTAGGTGTCATACTGTAGGCCTACACTGTTGAACAAATTGAACGAACTAGTGAGAGTGTAAAACATATTGCAAGAGTTACACTAAACAAAAGTGCCTATAGATGGAGAAACACCTGCATATATTACAGATATACCAAAATCTGTTCTGCTGGTTAAGGACAATTATACAAGAGTGACATACTGTACGTTTATGTGCAAGTTCTAAAATTAAATTATAGAAAAACAGATGCGTCTCCATACAAATAATAACCATCATAATCATTCTGTCCATTAAAGTGTGCACATCAAATGCGTCATGCATGGATCTGATAAGATACATATGGTTGCGTGATGGCCAGTAAGGAACTAAGTGCTGTATCTAATGGTTTTGTTATTCGCTACTTTGATGGATTACCCAAATGGCTCATATACCGGAAGAAATTTCTCTTCTCTTGTGCCATCATTACTTTCAAATTTGCATATTAACAATCTGGGCATGTGCAATCATGAAGTTCGGCATCTGACTAATACGTGAAAACTTTTTCTATTGATTTATTTTCCACTTCTTCTTTTTTTAATTACTGCGGTTTTGTTTATATACCTCTGCCGCATGATTTTCTTCTTCTGGTTTGTTTTTCCTTTTATTAAAAATAATGAGGAGGACTACATCTGTTTTTACATCTGATTACAAGACTGGAGTAGCTGTGCATCAAAGATGTTTCAAATGACCTTCCGTGTGACTGAATCAAGGGAGAGAAATCAAAGCCATGCTAATACGGAATACAGTAGACCAGATTAAAACGCTGTGGTTTTATTTATGCTGGTTTATGTTTAGAAAGTACGTAATGGACTTTAATGTTCCAAGCGAAGATCTGAAGTAATGCTTAGCAGAACATAAACAACATCACATGCAATAAGCTACCAGAAACAGTGTGTTACCGTTGCATTATTTTTCGTAATTGTAAGATTCAATGTGGGAGATACACATGTGTGTGTTTGAAAAGGACCAAAACAGTTAAAGAAAACCAATTCGTTATTCACGAAAGCAGTATTCTTCGGCTGTGAAGCTCAACATAGTATGCGTTTCAAAACCCCCCATTGTTTTTTTCGTTCTTTCTGTTTTGCCACTTCCAAACTGAATCTCATGGTACTGATATGAAGCATTATTAATTAGCAGGACCGGCTGTAGCTGCAGCTGGTCTTGGTCTGTTTCATGTCTTAATGTGGAGCCTTTTGCTTTCCAAATCCGCAGAGATGAACTAGCATTGCTTGCACAAACAATGATTAATATCTGACTTCAAAGCTCCTTAGATTTCATCAATAAATTGTAATTGAGATTAATACTGAAAGGCAAAAAGCATAATGCATTCTAAACAGTTTCTTGCATCTAAATATGAAGCCAGACCATGTTAGTTCTAATATTCAAGGAGCTGCGATGTCAAATTAACGTCCAGTGGATATTTAGAAGAATAATACGCTGGATTGAGATTAGGTGTTTAATATTCACATACTGACACTTCCAAAAAGACGTCATGAAGAAGATGACAGATGTACTATGCAGCTCGCGGGTGGTATTTTCTGGCAATTAATTGCTGATTTTGGATTGTGACACTCCAAGAAATGGTCCTTGAATACACATTGAATTTCCTAATCTAAAGAGAATGACTCACACTCCTCACACACACACACACACGCGCGCGCGGTCGTGATATTCTATGAACATCAATCCAAGGTTTGGATTAGTATAAATCTCTCTGTTGGCTCTCGCACCATTTCAAACCCACCATCCTCTCACCCTCCACCCCTCTCCAAAGGAGAGAATTGGCAGTTTGATAACTGAATGACAAATGTTAGAGAAACAGTCCGAACCATGATCACATCCATAATCCTTCCAGGCTTGTCAGGGAGAGTGGAAAAAAGCCAGACACAATGAATATCCTGCTCAATAGACCCTAAAACAAAGAAAAAAAAAACGTTTCTTATGAAGACATGATTTGGTTTAATCTATTATTCTATTTACAGCGCTACTTTGCACTTACTTTGCAAAAGGAGTCCACAGCTGTAAAGATGATGGCGTTTCATTGGGTTATCATCATCTGATCATTTTGGTGTCATTGATAAAAATGTACAATGAGGCTAAAACACTCTTGTTTTTGTTTTGATATGTGTTTAGTGAAAGATGATGCATTTATACAGATAACTGTATTATCACTCAATACGTTTTTATGAGACAACACAACACGGCCATTGATAACAATATTAAACAATTCGACAGAAATAAATCTGAATTATTAAGTCACTGTAGCTATAATATAATAACATCCATGGAACCATTTTTATAAATCAGTGTACAATGGATTATGAGCATACACATTTAACAGCAAATGCATGCAGTCTTCATGTGTCTATAAATATGTTTTTAGAATAGTAATACTTATAAATAAGTATACATGGGGCTTTAACTCATTATGAGCATGGGTTTCATAGAAAGTGTTACCGAAATGTTTTCAATTTTAATATATTTTAAAATATAGGGAAAAAAGTATATTTTAGCCCCATTATAAACAAGTGTTGTCAGTGACTGATAATTTGGCCACCCACTTATTACAAAATATATGGCATAAGCAAAGTGTGAACTGCATAATTAGGGCCCAAGCCCAAAGGGCGAAGGCCCTATTGTTTTCCTTAGGATTATTTATTAGGGCCCAAGCCCAAAGGGCGAAGGCCCTATTGTTTTCCTTAGGATTATTTATTATTATTCTTCTTCTTCCGACTTATTATTTTTCTGCTACCTTTTGGACACTTTTGGAGGCCTTAACATGCTCAAAAACTCCTGAAACTTTGCACACATGTCAGAACCCGCGGCCATCAGGGCCGGGCTGAAGATGGTACCCGGGCGTGGCAGGGGGGCTCGACAGCGCCCCCTGGAACGGGGTCCGAAAACATGGTCCATAAATCAAACACGCTTGCATGTAATAATATGAAACTCGGTACACATGTAGATCTCCTCGTTTCATATATACTTCACACTCTTACTTTTTACCCCAGCCCAACAGGAAGTGGGCTATTTAGGGTTGTTGGTAAAACACACGCAATGGAATGTGAAATACTCCTCCTAGAGAATTCAAACAAACGGCACGAAACTCGGTCAGCATGAAGTCAAGACATTGAGGATGAAAATTTGCGAGGGGATTTTTGATATCTCGAACGGTTTGGCCGTGGCGAGGAAACAAAATTATGGCGAGAAACGTGAAACAGGAAGTGTGTCATAACTACTGCATACATTAACTGATCTTGATGAAACTTCAGCAGTGTGTTCGTCGTAAGAGCCCGATCACATGGATGTGACTATTGTGAGTCAAAGTTATAGCGCCACCAACTGGCAGAAGGAAGTGTGTCACTTCCTAAATGCTTTGAAATCACCCTCTTATTTTTACCCGATTTGCTTCAAACTTCACTACTATAATGTAAACACACGGCAGATGTAGACCTGTGAATGGATTCTTGATATCTTAGATACTGTTGTCGTGGCAACGCATCAAACTTTAATATTCTTTTTTTATGCTTTTGAGACTCTTAGCATGCCTGAAATTGCTTAAAATTGCATGAAACTCGACAGACACATCTCATTTATTAGCCAGTAGACATGTGCAAAGTTTCAGAAACGGGCGTGTTGAGGGCTCAGTAGCGCCACCTTTTGTCAAAAGTGGGGGGATTAATTTTATCTACAGTAATAAAAATCGGTATGTGTATTGTTCTCCTCCAGCCAGACAAGTTTCTAATTTACACTCAATAGCTCCAACCAACAGGAAGTCAGATATTTTGGTTTGAAAATTGTCATTTTATGTCTCTCTCTCTCTCTGAGCCTACGTCTCTGTGTGTGTGTGTGTGTCTGTGAGTGTGGGGAGGGGGAGGGGGGCTAGATTAACCATTTGACTGCTGTGTGGTTTGGCCTGCATTAAAAAAGAAAATAAATGTCTTACGCCTTGTATTTTTTAAATAAGTTGTATTAATAAGTAAAGGCATATAACCAGTTGAATTGTAGTGCATTGAAAATAGTTTTATATAATTAGTTTATTAATTAAATTAACTTGGTCCATAAACTTCGTCAGAAAATTTGGTCCATAAATCAAACACACTTGCATGTAATATTATGAAACTCTGTACTCATATAGATCTCATCGGGCCAAACAACTTTAAGCCAGCCCAACAGGAAGTGGGCTATTTTTGTCTTAATGTGGATGTTTTGCAAAACCAGGCTCTACATTTTTACCCACTCCTCTTAAGTGGTTTATTTTATTCCCACCAAACTTTTTCAACATGATGAAAATACATTAAAGAAGCATAATTGTGAATATCTATTGAATATCTCTAATTGTTTTGCTATGGCGAGGGATTAAAGTCATGTAAAAAAAATAAACACTAAAAGCCTCATATCTTCTAAAAATTTAATTATACACCA
Source organism: Rhinichthys osculus (assembly GCA_029959095.1). Lineage (NCBI taxonomy): Eukaryota > Metazoa > Chordata > Actinopteri > Cypriniformes > Leuciscidae > Rhinichthys > Rhinichthys osculus. The sequence goes on along the minus strand of JARWKJ010000018.1, from coordinate 7,368,431 downwards.
TTTATTTCTAGATAAAATTATACAAATATCAGAACTAAACCCATTTTATTCTTGTTTTGCAATTTAAGAATAATGTACAAGTTTAAAAACAGCCAGGATGCACTATTCAGTTAAAAAATAAATATATCAAATAATACATAGGGCTATACTGCCCTCTTGTGTTCAAAATCAGGTAGGCATGTTGTATTTAAATATAGGTAGCTGCTATGTGACTCCGAGAATTTTTTCTCACCGGTTATTTGACGTGTAACACCGGGGGCTTTTATATCGCTAAGTTAAAAGTGAAAGTAAAGTAAGGACATTTATAGTGGTGGCGCTCGCAGTGCGCTCGAATGAATTTCTATGGAAGTAGAAATGAAAAAACGTTCGCTCTGTTTGCTTGAATTGTGAGTTCAATAGCCTATTATTCTTCATGGAAACCACAACAACAAAAGAGTATAAAAGTTTGGTGTGAACGCAGCATAATGAACAAGCTGCGATCTCAAGATTGCAATGCTGGAGTGTGTGTGTGTGTGTGTGTGTGTGTGTGTGTGTGCGTGCGTGTGAGAGAGAGGCGCGGGCGAACTGTGTGTGTGTGTGTGTCTGTGTGGGGAGGGGCTCTTCGAGTGATAGTTATTATACAAAATTATACATAGGGCCATACTGCCCTCTTGTGTCCAAAATGATATTTATACATATATTTGGCAAGCATGTGACTGAGGACCGAGAGCTTTTAAATACGGACGTCCACACGGACATTGATAAGGGTTGCGCTTGCAGAGCGCTTGAGGGAATTCCTATGGAAGTAGGAATGAACTAAAAAACGTTCGCTCTGTTCTGCTCGCTCGTCGCCATGGACGCGCACCGTTATGAATGCCAGTGCAGCCGCATACTTTTTAGTGTCACTTTAAAATTAGTGCAATAACGGGGCCGATTGCTTGAATTGTGAGTTCAATAGTCTATTATTTTTCACGGAAAACACAACAACAAAAGAGTACAATGATAGATTCGCTTAAATAGGGGCTTTTACATAAAATAGCCTATTCCGTCATCATCTTTTCAGTCAGCTCTTCACTCTCGTGATTAATGAAATTTGACTCCTGTTGCTGATATTTGCTGCAACTTTCGTTCCGCTCACAATTTAGTAAGCAAACACGCTTCAAATGTGTTTTTATTTTATTTTTGTGTATATATATATGTGTGTGTATATATATGTGTGTATATATATATATATATATATATATATATATATATATAGCTTATGTTTCAAATATGAGTTAATTAACAATCGTTGGAAAGAATGATACTTTTAATATCACTAAACCGTCATTAGGTGCCGCCAGGCGACCGTCTTAATGAGCGAGTCATTGATTCATTCGTTCAAACGATTCGTTCGAACGGCTGAGTCATTCATGAATGAGACAGATTATGGATTGGTCGTTGAATCTTTGAGTCAACCGATTCGTTCAAAATGCTGAATCATTCAGTAATGAGAACGCGTTGCTGTGAGATGCTCGATGGTTCTGCTGTGATCTTTGTTTAACTATTTTCGCTGCTGAAACAGAAAAAAAAGTCAATATTGCATCTAAAATGTAAGTGATTTGACGTGTGTGTGTGTGTGTGTGTGTGTGTGTGTGTGTGTGTGTGATTGTGTCTGTTACAGTGATTGTTTAACCCTTGTTAAAGTTTAGGCCTTGTCTTTTTGGATATATATCTTTTTATATAAAAAAAAATAGCATACAACCCATGTATTTTAAATGTATTGTTTGCTTTAAATTACATTGAGATTTGTATGTTTGGTAATTGAACCTGAATGAATTATAAATGAATGTGCTATATTTCAGATCATATATTTGTTTTCCTTAAAATTTGAACTAACACTAACTTTATTCTCATCTGAATGATAGATTATTTATTTATGTATAAAATAAAAACACATTTGATTTTTCTTTTTTAATCAATGTAGAATGTGTAACTGAAAAAATAAACAGATTAGGGCTCTGATCGAGGACAATAAATGAAAACCAATGCAATATGATGAATGTCCAAAAGATTTTTTTGCTTTTAAACTATGTGTGTGTGTGTGTGTGTGTGTGTGTGTGTGTGTGTGTGTGTGTGTGTGTGTGTGTAAGAGATTTCGGTTGGGTGACAGTTGTAGTTTACAGTTTGACAAAAGCACAATGTTGTGTTTTATTGTGATTGTACACAAATATAAGTAAACACTTTGCAGTTTGAATAATGTCCTGTATGAACAAAAGGACGGGGTATGTTTTTATGTCTACATCAGGGCTGGGTATCGTAACAAAATGTTCGGTACCGATACCGATACCGATACCTTGACTTCGATACCGGTTCCTGAACGATACTTTTTTCGATACCAATTTTATGTAACCAGGTTTAACAATATAACATTACCTAATTTTTTTTTCAGTTTGTTGACTTTTTTACACTCATATTTTGAGTATGTAAAAAAGCACCAATGCTAAAGTTTTCTATGTTTCCTAATCATTTAACAACATGTATTCTTTACTTCAATGAGCTCATTGTTTCTGCTTTAACTTAATGCATTAATTAACGATGAAACTGAATGAAAATTAATTGAAATGCATTACACTGTCACCTCTGATAACAGATCACTCTAAATTGTAATTTAGACATGCATTTTCTGTAAAGCTGCTTTGAAACGATATGTATTGTGAAAAATGCTATACAAATAAATGTGAATTAAATTAAATATAGGCTACTGGGGGGCGGGATATATACCTGCACGTGAAGCTTGCAGCAAAGCACTGGCAAAAGTAGCCTAATGATTATGGATGTGGAAACATTAGCAAGGAGATATTTTAATTATTTATTAATGAACAAGTGTTTACTAATGGTGTGTTCACACCGAACGCGAATTTAATTATTTGTGCGAGTAGATTACATACATAGTCAATGCAAAGACGCGAATAGACGCATCATTCGCGCCGGGCGTCGCGAATGACGCGAATTGGGTGACGCGTTTGCCGCGAACGTCTTCCGCGCAAGTTGAAAAATTTGAACTCGAGCTGAAGATTCAAGCGTCGAACTAGACGCGATAGACGCGTATTTGACGCTCTATTCGCGTTCGATGTGAACACCATTACTCTCAAGTGTATTTTGTGCGCTTCAGTGCCTAGATTTACCGTGTTGCCGGTCTTGGCAGCAATGATCTTGTCGAAAATATTGCATCGCGTGCATCTGGCATCGAGTCTGGCACATGACATAGGTACACTTTGGATCATTTCCACATATTTTCTATCTATCTAGGTTGGGACGCACGCTTACACACACACACACACACACACACACTGCAGCCTCACGTGCAACGAGCGTAAACAGCCGCGCTCTGGGCAGCCGCGTAAACTAGTGTTTTTCCGCCACAGCCAATCATGCTGCATGCTTATTGTTTCACTGACGTTGACGAGATTAACCACTTAGGTACCGAAATGTGGTACCGAAAAACAAGACATGTTTCGATACTCGGTAGTATCGAGGCAATTCGGTCGGTACCTAAAAAGTACCGAACTCGGTACCCAGCCCTAGTCTACATTGTTCAATCACGCCTCACACACACACACACACACACACACACACACACACACACACCAACTATTTTTCTAATCAGATCAGGCAAGTAATATTCTGTCTTGGCACACTTCATATAACTTTCAAACTTGTGTACTTATTTCATGTGTGCATTAAGTCCATGAGACCGTAGGGTGTCTCATTTTTCATTTTAGGTTTCAGAAGGTTGCTCACGCATACTTTGTGGTTGATATGTGCCCTCAATGCACACTTTTGCAGAGCCCACACCAATGCAAGCTCTACAGCACACATCTTCTCAAAGGTCAAAGCGGAGTTACGATATTGCCCGTCATGCACAGTAACCCTAAAGGCACCGGGGTGGCGGTGCCACCGGCTTGTTTATATATATATATATATATATATATATATATATATATATATATATATATATATAAATATAGCTGCGAGCAGCGATGAAGGGCCAAAGCCGGCGGCACCGCCACTCCGATGCCTTTAGGTAACTAAAGGCACCGGGGTTGCGGTGCCACCGGCTTGGGCCCTTCATCGCTGCTCGCAGCTATATTTATTATTATTCTTATTATTTTTCTGCTACCTTTTGGACACTTTTGGAGGCCTTAACATGCTCAAAAACTCCTGAAACTTTGCACACATGTCAGAACCCGCGGCCATCAGGGCCGGGCTGAAGATGGTACCCGGGCGTGGCAGGGGGGCTCGACAGCGCCCCCTGGAACGGGGTCCGAAAACATGGTCCATAAATCAAACACGCTTGCATGTAATAATATGAAACTCGGTACACATGTAGATCTCCTCGTTTCATATATACTTCACACTCTTACTTTCTACCCCAGCCCAACAGGAAGTGGGCTATTTAGGGTTGTTGGTAAAACACACGCAATGGAATGTGAAATACTCCTCCTAGAGAATTCAAACAAACGGCACGAAACTCGGTCAGCATGAAGTCAAGACATTGAGGATGAAAGTTTGCGAGGGGATTTTTGATATCTCGAACGGTTTGGCCGTGGCGAGGAAACAAAATTATGGCGAGAAACGTGAAACAGGAAGTGTGTTATAACTTCTGCATACATTAACTGATCTTGATGAAACTTCAGCAGTGTGTTCGTTGTAAGAGGCCGATCACATGGATGTGACTTTTGTGAGTCAAAGTTATAGCGCCACCAACTGGCAGCAGGAAGTGTGTCACTTTCAAAATGCTTCGAAATCACCCTCTTATTTTAACCCAATTTGCTTCAAACTTCATCTGTATAATGTAAACATACGCCATATGTAGACCTGTGAATGGATTCTTGATATCTTTGATACTGTTGCCGTGGCAACACATCAAACTTTAAAATTCTTTTTTGATGCTTTTGAGACTCTTAGCATGCTTGAAATTGCATGAAACTCGACAGACATGTCACATATATTAGCCAGTAGACATGTGCAAAGTTTCAGGAACGTGCGTGGTGCAGGGACTCAGTAGCGCCACCTTTTGACAAAAATGGGGTATTAGTTTTACCTACAGTAACAAAAATCGGTATGGATATTCGTCTCCTCGAGCCGGACAACTTTCTAATTGACAGTCATTAGCTCCGAACAACACAAAGTCAGATATTTTGGTTTGAATATGATTTTCAGGAGAATTTTCTCCCTCTGTCTCTGTGTGTGGGGGGGTTGGGGAATTTGACTATAATTTTAATGGTGTTCAAGGTTTCAGGGGCTTTTGGGGCCCTTAACGTGCTTGAAAACTCTTGAAACTTTGCACACAGGTCAGCGCCCACAGCCATCAGGCCCGGGCTGAAGCTGGTATCCGGGCGTGGCAAGGGGGCTCAACAGCGCCCCCTTGAACGGGGTCCCCAAAACTTGGTCCATAGATCAAACACGCTTGCATGAATTAATCTGAAACTCAATACACATACAGATCTCATCGGGCCGAACAACCTACCCTCGGTCAAGTTTTACGCCAGCCCAACAGGAAGTCGGCTATTATGGGTTGTTTGGAGAACGCTTGCTCAGGAATTTGAAGTACTTCTCCTAGAGATTGCATCCGTTTACCGCCAAACTCGGTCAGCTTGAGGACAACACATTGAAGATGCTAAATTGCGGACGGATTTTTGATATCTCGAACGGTTTGGCCGTGGCGAGGAAACGAATTTATGGCGAGAAAAGAGAAACACGAAGTGTTATAACTTCTGCATACATTAACTGATCTTAATGAAACTTCAGCAGTGTGTTCGTGGTAAGAGGCCAATCAGATGGATGTAACTATTGTGAGTCAAAGTTATAGCGCCACCAACTGGCAGCAGGAAGTGTGTCACTTTCTAAATGCTTTTGACAAAAGTGGGGGGGTTAGTTTTATCTACAGTAACAAAACTCGATATGTATATTGTACTCTTCGAGCCGGACAACTTTCTAATTTACCGTAATTAGCTACGACCAACAGGAAGTTAGATATTTTGGTTTGAAAATTGTCATTTTATGTGTCTCTCTCTGAGCCTACGTCTCTGTGTGTGTGTCTGTGAGTGTGGGGAGGGGGAGGGGGAGGGGGGCTAGATTAACCATTTCACTGCTGTGTGGTTTTGCCTGCATTAAAAAGGAAAATAAATGGCTTACGCCTTGTATTTTTTAAATAGGTTTTATTAATAAGTAAAGGCATATAACCAAATTAATTGTAGTGCATTGAAAATAGTTTTATATAATTAGTTTATTAATTAAATTAACTTGGTCCATAAACTTGGTCTGAAAATTTGGTCCATAAATCAAACACACTTGCATGTAATATTATGAAACTTGGTATATAGATCTCATCGGGCCAAACAACTTTAAGCCAGACCAAAAGGAAGTGGGATTTTGGATGTTTTGCAAAACCAGCCTCTACATTTTTACCCACTCCTCTTAAGTGGTTTATTCTATTCCCACCAAACTTTTTTAACATGATGAAAATACATTAAAGAAGCATAATTGTGAATATCTATTGAATATCTCAAATTGTTTTGCTATGGCGAGGGATTAAAATCATGTCAAAAAAATAAACACTAAAAGCCTCATATCTTTTAAAAATTTAATTATACACCATTTATTTCTAGATACAATTATAGAAATAACAGAACTAAACCCATTTTATTCTTGTTTTCAATTTAAGAATAATGTAAAAGTTTAAAAACAGCCAGGATTCACTATTCAGTCAAAAAATAAATATATCAAGTAATACATAGGGCTATACTGCCCTCTTGTGTTCAAAATCAGGTAGGCCTAGTGTATTTAAATATATTAGGTAGCCTATGTGACTCCGAGAACATTTTCTCACCGGTTATTTGACGTGTAACACCGCCGGGGGGCTTTTAAATCGCTAAGTTAAAAGTGAAAGTAAAGTAAGGACGTCCGCACGGATATTTATAGTGGTGGCGCTCGCAGTGCGCTCGAATGAATTTCTATGGAAGTAGAAATGAAAAAAAGTTCGCTCTGTTTTGCTCGCTTGTCGGACGCGCACCGTTATGAATGCCAGTGCAGCCACTGTCACCAAAGAGTATAGAAGAACAAGAGGCGAAGCTCTGATGCTTTTTTGGTAACAGCTAACCGCTTCGGTAGCGCGGCCGCCATTTTGGGGTGAAAATTCCAACTGGAGTGACTGAACAACAACACAGATAACAGTTTTTTGAGGTAGTTTTTTCTTGCATTAGTGAGTATTTCCATTTTATGCAACTTTACACATCTACTATTATTAGTTACCAACTCCACTAGGCCTGAAATATATTTTGTACGTTTTAATCCCCTGGATCATGCTACAAACATGATGACCTTAACATGATGCATTGCTGTGTCCGTTATCATATAATTGCCACTTTGGACAGTGGCTGTGTTTTTTTTGTTTACATAGGCTTGCATGAATGAGACAGTGGATGTTTATGGATTGGTCATTGACTCGAGTAAATCGATTCGTTTTAAAATGCTGAATCATTTGTGTCTCTTACAGCGACAAGAGTTTAACCCTTGTTCAAGTTTAAGGCCTTGTCTTTTTGGATATATATTTTTTTTATTAAAAAAAATGTGCATACAACCCATATATTTTAAATGTATTGTTTGCTTTAAATTAAATTAAGATTGTATGTTTGGTAATTGAACCTAAATAAATTTTAAATTAATGTGCTATATTTCAGATCAATATATTTGTTTTCCTTCATTTTAATCAACACTAACTTTATTCTCATCTGAATTATAAAGAATTTATTTCTGTATAAAATAAAAAATCCCGAATAATCCAGAACAACCAGAGCGCACTATTTCTACAACATCATCAGTGCTGAAGCGAAACTACCAGAGCCGTTCGGCAGATAGCAAGCAGATATTTTGTGTCACGTCGTGCACAATAACCCTAAAGGCACCAGGGTGGCGGTGCCACCGGCTTTATATATATATATATATATATATATATATATATATATATATATAAATATAGCTGCGAGCAGCGATGAAGGGCCCAAGCCGGCGGCACCGCCACCCTGGTGCCTTTAGGTAACTAAAGGCACCGGGGTTGCGGTGCCACCGGCTTGGGCCCGTAATCGCTGCTCGCAGCTATATTTTATTATTCTTCTTCCGACTTATTATTTTTCTGCTACCTTTTGGACACTTTTGGAGGCCTTAACATGCTCAAAAACTCCTGAAACTTTGCACACATGTCAGAACCCGCGGCCATCAGGGCCGGGCTGAAGATGGTACCCGGGCGTGGCAGGGGGGCTCGACAGCGCCCCCTGGAACGGGGTCCGAAAACATGGTCCATAAATCAAACACGCTTGCATGTAATAATATGAAACTCGGTACACATGTAGATCTCCTCGTTTCATATATACTTCACACTCTTACTTTTTACCCCAGCCCAACAGGAAGTCGGCTATTTAGGGTTGTTGGTAAAACACACGCAATGGAATGTGAAATACTCCTCCTAGAGAATTCAAACAAACGGCACGAAACTCGGTCAGCATGAAGTCAAGACATTGAGGATGAAAGTTTGCGAGGGGATTTTTGATATCTCGAACGGTTTGGCCGTGGCGAGGAAACAAAATTATGGCGAGAAACGTGAAACAGGAAGTGTGTCATAACTACTGCATACATTAACTGATCTTGATGAAACTTCAGCAGTGTGTTCGTCGTAAGAGCCCGATCACATGGATGTGACTATTGTGAGTCAAAGTTATAGCGCCACCAACTGGCAGAAGGAAGTGTGTCACTTCCTAAATGCTTTGAAATCACCCTCTTATTTTTACCCGATTTGCTTCAAACTTCACTACTATAATGTAAACACACGGCAGATGTAGACCTGTGAATGGATTCTTGATATCTTAGATACTGTTGTCGTGGCAACGCATCAAACTTTAATATTCTTTTTTTATGCTTTTGAGACTCTTAGCATGCCTGAAATTGCTTAAAATTGCATGAAACTCGACAGACACATCTCATTTATTAGCCAGTAGACATGTGCAAAGTTTCAGAAACGGGCGTGTTGAGGGCTCAGTAGCGCCACCTTTTGTCAAAAGTGGGGGGATTAATTTTATCTACAGTAATAAAAATCGGTATGTGTATTGTTCTCCTCCAGCCAGACAAGTTTCTAATTTACACTCAATAGCTCCAACCAACAGGAAGTCAGATATTTTGGTTTGAAAATTGTCATTTTATGTCTCTCTCTCTCTCTGAGCCTACGTCTCTGTGTGTGTGTGTCTGTGAGTGTGGGGAGGGGGAGGGGGGCTAGATTAACCATTTGACTGCTGTGTGGTTTGGCCTGCATTAAAAAAGAAAATAAATGTCTTACGCCTTGTATTTTTTAAATAAGTTGTATTAATAAGTAAAGGCATATAACCAGTTGAATTGTAGTGCATTGAAAATAGTTTTATATAATTAGTTTATTAATTAAATTAACTTGGTCCATAAACTTCGTCAGAAAATTTGGTACATAAATCAAACACACTTGCATGTAATATTATGAAACTCTGTACTCATATAGATCTCATCGGGCCAAACAACTTTAAGCCAGCCCAACAGGAAGTGGGCTATTTTTGTCTTAATGTGGATGTTTTGCAAAACCAGGCTCTACATTTTTACCCACTCCTCTTAAGTGGTTTATTTTATTCCCACCAAACTTTTTCAACATGATGAAAATACATTAAAGAAGCATAATTGTGAATATCTATTGAATATCTCTAATTGTTTTGCTATGGCGAGGGATTAAAGTCATGTAAAAAAAATAAACACTAAAAGCCTCATATCTTCTAAAAATTTAATTATACACCATTTATTTCTAGATAAAATTATACAAATATCAGAACTAAACCCATTTTATTCTTGTTTTGCAATTTAAGAATAATGTACAAGTTTAAAAACAGCCAGGATGCACTATTCAGTTAAAAAATAAATATATCAAATAATACATAGGGCTATACTGCCCTCTTGTGTTCAAAATCAGGTAGGCCTGTTGTATTTAAATATAGGTAGCTGCTATGTGACTCCGAGAATTTTTTCTCACCGGTTATTTGACGTGTAACACCGGGGGCTTTTATATCGCTAAGTTAAAAGTGAAAGTAAAGTAAGGACATTTATAGTGGTGGCGCTCGCAGTGCGCTCGAATGAATTTCTATGGAAGTAGAAATGAAAAAACGTTCGCTCTGTTTTGCTTGCTCGTCGCCATGGACGCGCACCGTAATGAATGCCACTGCAGCCGCATACTTTTTAGTGTCACTTTAAAATTAGTGCAATATCGGGGGCCAATTGCTTGAATTGTGAGTTCAATAGTCTATTATTTTTCACGGAAAACACAACAACAAAAGAGTACAATGATAGATTCGCTTAAATAGGCGCTTTTACATAAAATATAGCCTATTCCGTCATCATCTTTTCAGTCAGCTCTTCACTCTCGTGATTAATGAAATTTGACTCCTGTTGCTGATATTTGCTGCAACTTTCGTTCTGCTCACAATTTAGTAAGCAAACACGCTTCAAATGTGTTTTTATTTTATTTTTGTGTATATATGTGTGTGTATATATATATATATATATATATATATATATAGCTTATGTTTCAAATATGAGTTAATTAACAATCGTTGGAAAGAATGATACTTTTAAACATATCACTAAGCCGTCATTAGGTGTCGCCAGGCGACCGTCTTAATGAGCGAGTCATTGATTCATTTGTTCGAACGATTCGTTCGAACGGCTGAGTCATTCATGAATGAGACAGATTATGGATTGGTCATTGAATCTTTGAGTCAACCGATTCGGTCAAAATGCTGAATCATTCAGTAATGAGAAAACACGTTGCTGTGAGATGCTCGATGGTTCTGCTGTGATCTTTGTTTAACTAGTTTCACTGCTGAAACAGAAAAAAGTCAATATTGCATATAAAATGTAAGTGATTTGACTTATGTGTGTGTCTGTGTCTGTGTGTGTGTGTGTGTGTGTGTGTGTGTATGATTGTGTCTGTTACTTTTTGGATATATATATTTTTATATAAAAAAAAATAGGCATACAACCCATATATTTTAAATGTATTGTTTGCTTTAAATTACATTAAGATTTGTATGTTTGGTAATTGAACCTGAATGAATTTTAAATGAATGTGCTATATTTCAGAGTTTTCCTTAAAATTTGACCTAACACTAACTTTATTCTCATCTGAATGATAGATTATTTATTTCTGTATAAAATAAAAAAGAGATTTTGGTTGGGTGACAGTTGTAGTTTACAGTTTGACAAAAGCACAATGTTGTGTTTTATTGCGATTGTTCACAAATATAAGTAAACACTTTGCAGTTTGAATAATGTCCTGTATGAACAAAAGGACGGAGTATGTTTTTATGTCTACATTGTTCAATCACGTTTCACACACACACTTTTTTTCTAATCAGATCAGGCAAGTAATATTCTGTCTTGGCACAATTGATTTAACTTTCATAACTTACTTATTTCATGTGTCCATTAAGTCCATGAGACCGTAGGGTGTCTCATTTTTCATTTTAGGTTTCAGAAGGTTGCTCACGCATATGATATGTGCCCTCAATGCACACTTTTGCAGAGCCCACACCAATGCAAGCTCTACAGTACACATCTTCTCAACAGTCAAAGCGGGGTTAAGTTATTGCCCGTCATGCACAGTAACCCTAAAGGCACCAGGGTGGCGGTGCCACCGGCTTGTTTATATATATAAATATATATATATATATATATATATATATATATAAATATAGCTGCGAGCAGCGATGAAGGGCCAAAGCCGGTGGCACCGCCACTCCGGTGCCTTTAGGTAACTAAAGGCACCGGGGCTGCGGTGCCACCGGCTTGGGCCCGTAATCGCTGCTCGCAGCTATATTTTCATCTGTGTTTCAAGTTTGATCCATGTAAGTAGATTATGCCTTAAATAATTCCCCTTATGACCCATATTATACATGCCATGGTTCTATATATTTCATGATAATTCATGTCCATGGGGGAGTTTTGAAATTAGTCATTACCCAGTTTTACCCCATTAGGTCTTTTTTTTTTTTTTTGTTACAGTGAGTCAGCTATACATCATTAACAGTAATGGGCTCCACAGGGCACATCTAGCTTGAATCATATTAATAAAAAAACACCCTCATTGGCATATGCAATGGCACTGACAATTATGCGACAAAAAAAGCTATTGACCGAAGTGACTTTCTGGCCATTAAACCTGCAGGTTATTGAGAAAAAAACATTTAGAAAGAAAGAAAGAGTAAAAGCTCCCAGCACTCATTTAGAGGAAATTATCTGTGGAACTTATTTTCATGGTGTTCCCAAAAAGCATGACCGGCTTGAACTTAAAGAGAGGAAGTGGTAATCCTTTAGGATACAGGGTTTATCTCCTGAAGGCTCTGCCATGGCTGCTAATAGCATATGATTCAGCAGCGTAAAAAACCTCGATTTCTCACCACCAAATGGCCTGTGAGAGGAAATGATACCAAATCGAGTTTAAAATGACTTCCTGAGTTTTTTTTTTTACCTCGACAGTTTTGTCACCTTTTTCTTGTTGCCCATCAGCGGAAATGAGGCATAAAATAATGGCTCTTCCCCGTCTGTTTTCCATCCTGACCCTCTCAACCCAAATGACTGCCACCGTTCACAGGCCAGTTCATCCCACCGCCCTCTTCTCTCGAAACACACGACTGTGAGCCTCTACTTCTCACCACATCACAGGGGAAACCAGACTGACTGAATCCGGTGAGTCATTCGGCAAACTGTACACCTCAGTGGCTTCATCATAAATGTTATTTATTTATCACTTTATGATATATTTATTGTACTATACTAGAGTGTGAGAGAAATGGAATGAGATAAATAATGCTTCAGGCATCTGGTTTATATTTATTTATATATTATGGTAACACTTTACAATAAGGTTCATTAGTTAACATTATAAAAATGCTGGGTTGTTTCAACCCAAATTTGGGTCAAATATGGACAAACCCAAATGTTGGGTTAAAAATGTAATTAAAAAAATTACAGTTGAAAGTGAAAGTTGAAGTTGGGTTAAAATTTTGAATTACATGTTTTTAACTCTACATTTGGGTTTGTCCATATTTGACCCACATTTGGGATAAAACAACCCAACATTGTCTGTATTAACTAACATTTGTTACAGTATTTATTCATGCTGTTCATTGTTTGTTCATGTTAGTTCACGGTGCTAACCAATGCTAATGTTAACCAGTACAACCTTTGATTTTGATAATGTATTAGTAAATGTTGAAATTAAAATTAATTAAGATGAATTAATGCTGTAGAAGAATTGTTCCTTAGTTCATGTTAACTAAGGTAGTTAACTAATGAACCATATTGTAAAGTGTTACCTACATTATTATTTATTCATATTTTGAATTGGCTTTTATTTTGATATTTTCAGTTTTCATTTTATTCTAAGTTTTATTAATGTATTTTTTTTTTAAATATCACTATTAGTATTTCGTTTATTTTTAGTAATACATTTTGTACTTAAACTCAAACTTCCAAAGGCTTACCAAGGCAACATTTCATCATTTATTTTTAATCCAATATTTATATTTTATTGTATATTATTTCAGCCTTAATTCAATTAACAAAAAACAATTTTGAAAGATTTAGTTTTAGTTAACAATAACAACACTGGTCCTTGGCCATTTTTTATTTGTTTATAGTTTATTTACTCTAATCTCCAAATTAGAGCCCCTAAATGGACATGGTGATAGAAAAAAAATAATAATGTAATAATTTAGATGAGATGTTAATGTCAATGCTTTTGCCTTCCCCCGAGAAACTTTGTTCTTTGTGTGTGAACGCTTTGCACAGGTGGCCAAGAGTATTGCAAGAGAGACCGCAAAACATTTGTGAGATAGAACGCAAGAGCATTTTTTTTCACATCACCATGTCCCTTTAGGGGCTCTGTATGAAACAAATCAAAACCGATTGACTCTTTTTATTATCAAGAGCAGACTGTTAACTTTCAATTGGAGTCCTTGTAACTAAAATATGTCATTTACCTTGCATTTGGCGACTCTAGAGGTGCATAAATTACACACTTCTCTTTTAATTTACAATTTCCAGTGAAGTAACAACGCGTGCAATACATTAAGGACTCAAACGTCCCCACAGTTGCTTATTCTGTCCTGTTAAGCCCCTTCATCACCAGCTATTTATTTAAGACCGCATCTAGGAAATTGTTTGTGACAGCTCATATTGGAAAAACAGCGTGTTGATGAAGAGAAGTGTGCATTAGCATTCTAATGAAAATAGTGGGATTCTGTACGACTCCGTGTCTTGATTCATTGCTTAATGGAGACCCTCTCTCATCACCATGCTGCAGAATACCTATCACATACCTCAAAGAGATGCGCTACCCAAGGTGTAGTGCACTCTTATCTGAATCATCATTACACAAAGTAAAACTGTGCAGGATTGTTATGTTAGTGCTGTATAAAGGATCGTTTTCATCATAATGAAGCCTGGAATCAAGCCTGGATACTGGAAACAAACGCTCCTGGCTTCTACAAACAGCAGTTTTGATCCAAGCATCGAGGTCCTTCAAAATGGATTGCGTCCAAACCTCTAGTTTGTAGATTTGGGCATATAACATTAAACCCATGAGTGACTTTGAATGTCGTAATGTTACTTCAGTTGCTTCAGGACTCAAATTTTACATTGTACATCAAATGGCAACCTAACACAATACTATATTTTGTTTACCATATAAAAGCAAACAATTAATAAGTGATATTGCTAATTGCTAAAAAGGTGTTGGTAATTAGTCTTGTGTTTTCTTCTACCTTACACTTCTGTTCAAAACTTTTGGGTCGTAAATGTTTTTTTAATTATTTCTCATGCTCACCAAGGCTGCATTTATTTGATCAGAAATACAGAAAAAAACAGCAATACCGTGAAATAATATTGCAATTTAAAATAACAGTTCGCTTTTGTTATTTTATTTTTATTTTTGGGGTCACAACCCACCGATTGACATTCACCTGTTCATAACAATTACTTAATGTCAAGGAATGAATTATCGGTGAGCGGGTTTGTTAAAAATCTACAGGAATATAACAGGCATCATCTCTGATTGAGCTGAATGAGTTAACCTTTGCCAGTGCAATTCTGACCCCCCAACTTATTGCTTAGAGATTATCCCGAGATCAACAGAAAACAATTCATTAACTTCCCATAATATCGTTAATTAGACATTTTCACAACCTAACTGGCAGAGGAATAAAACCGCATAGAAATTGATTCATTACTGAGTAGGACCTTGATTTATAATTTGATGATTTCAATTATCTTGGCTGATGATGAGTACCTGCTCTGCAGACTCAGCTGTCACAGGTGCTGCCGTCCAACTGGAGATCTAATCTGACAAAGTATGAGGCAAAACACTACAAAGAACGGAGCTATTTCAAGCTTCATAATGGACAAGGCCTAATTATAATTACTTTGTCTAAATAAGACTATTACCGGTTTCCAATTTATAACGTAATAGGCTCCGTTATCATCGGTACGGTTGTGTTAAGTAAACCTTTAGAGATGAACACTTTTGATATCTAATTTGATTGGTCTGGGATTATGTAAGTGAACAGTATATTAACTAACAGGCTCTCATGGATGATCAGAATCTATGGCAGCTGTGTTGTCAACAGGATGAAACTGCATGCAAAGTGATTCATTATAGATCTGCGTCTTAATTAATGTGTTTGACATTCAAATCAGGTATTTTGATTTAGAGTTCTCAAACACCACCGCTGCAATGGAAATTTACCATTAATTTTCTCAAATAACACATTTCAACATGCAAGGGTATTCACATGCTCCTGAAGTGAGCGCTGCACTCAAATACAGCAGTTCATGGATGAAAACTACTGTACATCTTTCCTTCTACATCTTTCATTCTTCACTAAATTAAGTTTCACCACCAATAGTACTTTTAAAGGTGAAGTATGTAATTTCTGGAATTAACAAAAGAGAGAGCAACAAGGTTGCTCAATCAATGGTTTGATTGCACATTTCAGGTGAATTTAAAACTCCAAAATTTATATATATCTGAGATCGGAGTGTTTAAACCTTTAAAAAACATTACACGCATGAACTCAAACTTTCCGAACTTTCCTTAAAATAACAAATAAACACCTTTTTTGTTCAGTATAGCAGCACCAAACAGAAAAGTACTGAAAACGAATGAATGAATGAATGAATGGTCAACAGTATTTTTTGAAAGAATTTAATACTTTTATTTAGCAATGCAATAAATTAATCAAAAGTGACAGTTCATATTTATAATGTTACAATATATATATATATTTTTTTTTTTTTGAAAAATCAAAAATATTATAAGAATTATTAAGCAGCATACACTCTAAAAAATGCTGGGTTGTTTCAACCCAAATTTGGGTCAAATATGGACAAACCCAAATGTTGGGTTAAAAATGTAATTTAAAATTTTAACCCAACTTCAACTTTCACTTTCAACTGTAAATGTTTTAATTACATTTTTAACCCAACATTTGGGTTTGTCCATATTTGACCCAAATTTGGGTTGAAACAACCCAGCATTTTTTAGAGTGTAGCTGTTTTAAACAGTGATAGACAATTATTTCAAATTGGGATAATATTTAACAACACTGTTGTTTTTACTTATTTTTGATCAAATACATGCAGCCTAGGTGATCAAAGACATTAAAAAAGACCCACCCATCCATCCATCCATCCAAAGTATAAATCTCTCTGTTGGCTGACGCTCAAATACAAAAGATATGCAAAGTGTTTTGATTAGGCTAAAAGTTGACACATGGACAAGGCAATCTCTGAATAAGTCAATTACTGATATATACTGGGAATTTCAATAAACCATACACACCTTTAACTCGCCATCCTCTCTAAATACTGACATTGTCCATCTGGATAGAGCTAATCTATCTTTGTAAAGTGGAGCTGCAGAGCCATGTATCATGAGCAGGTCTCTGTGGCGTTTCCCCATCATCCTTGTTTGTCTCCTGAAACAGCCTTGAATGGTGTTAGCAGAAGTGATACATGACTCCCCAGACTCCTCTCACAAAGGCCACACACCGGAACTGCAAACAACCATTTGCAGGGAGGAGAAAGAGAGAGAGAGGAGTGTGGTAGAAAAGTATTTATCGGTGGAGGTGATTAATGGATGGATGGAACCTGTGAGGACATATGAGGTGGAGAAATAGATGTCAACGACTCCAAACTCCATTCCGCCCCATTCTTTCAGTGCATCACTTGGTTTCCTTTCTCAGGCTATGCCCATATTTCTCATCTTATGTCTCTCTGTCTTAGACTTGAGGTGTGTTTTTCTCTTCAGCTGTCAAGATGAAAACCTTGTAAACCCCAAAGAGCAGCTTTTCAGGACAGGGAGGAAAAAAGGAATTCTGTTCTTTACAGCTCCGTCTTGTTCTTTAAAATATGTTAACAGTGAAGGTGCATACTTGTGTATTTGTTCCTGTACACCTGGAGGATACAGACGGCTGTCAGCTCTCAGCTTCAATCAAGTAGTGAAATCAAAATGATTGAGAAAAATCTCATCATGGGTTTTCTTTTCTCCATGATAACCTGGATGATTTATATGTGAAAGCACATCTGTAAAAATGACCTGGTAATATGAACTGCACCACGGACCATCTGGACCACCATCTGATAATGATTAAGAATATTTAATGAGCAATGCGTTTGGGTGGGCCTTCTTTATTACATCGACAAAACCCCTGACTGAAATATTTGTGGGGGAAAAAAAACTATTTAAAATAAAATAATAAATACAACGCTGTGGTATTTATGTTGATGCATAACTTCCATGACTTTTTGAAAATTGAAAAATCAGTATAACTACTTATGTATTATGACATATTTGAATTTATACATTTACACTTACAGTATATATGAAGTTATTCTACACTTAATCAGCTGAACCTGCATCTGAAGTAAGTGGTGATGATACTTTTTTGGTGTAAATTTCATTTGGAACTCAGTGGTACATGTTTTAATGTGTTGTTTTTGTAGAAGTACTGCTCTGCTGGCATGTTGTGTCAGGAACAGGGTTTTCTTTTTCATCTGGTCGATTAAAACAGAACCCAGTGTGCTGCTTTGGGCATGGAACACGGTTTACCAGCGGCTGCCTGAAGTATATTTGATGAAAGTTGATGCTGATGAGGTTTATATTTTAGTCAGCCAACCAAGAAAGAAAACTGTAATGAAACAAGACACTTCAGCAGAGCAGAACTTCTAAAGAAAACAACAGAAAAAGGGTCAGATTTTCTAACAGCTTGTGCCTGTTAGCAAACCCTTTTTTGGTGTAAAAATCTACCGTCAGGATTTACTAAAGACACCCAATAAAACATTTGTGCTGAAAAGGCGTGGACACATTATTTTATTTATTTTTTTTTGGCTGACCTTATTGCATATGCATTTGTGGGGGTTTCCCTTTCAGGGGGCTTTCACACTAGCACTTTTGGTGCGCACCCGGGTACGAATGACGTCAGAGTTCGGTTCGTTTGGATGATGTGAATGCTGTCTTCCGAACTCGGGTGCGTACCCGCGAACCGTACTCGGGTCCGCTTAAAAAGGTGGTCTGGGGTACGGTTCATGTGAACTCCGGTGAAGTACGGTTCGCTGCTGATATGAACGCAATCGAACCAAACCGCGGAAGTGAACCGCTATTGATGACGTATAATGTATAATGTGGTCGACAGGACAGTCGTCAGTGCGTGCGTGTGTGTGTGTACACTTACCTTGACGAAAAGCGGGATTGACGCACTGCAAGCAGAGAGATGATTTATGCTTGCCTCCGCAAAAATTGTCTTCGGCTGACAGCCAGCTGTCTTTGGAACGATTTTAGTACTTTTGCGGCAGACATACCCAAGTGTGTTTCTGTATCTTTTCTTTGAAAACAAAACCAAAGGTTAAAAAAAAGAAGAACAAATGTGAAGCAAGCAATTTTATCCATTTTGACGCCTTTTCATTCATAGCGGCGCCGGTTACCAAGCAACATGATTACGCGCCAGCTGCAGCTTGATGACGCAAGCGTACCGCGGTTCGGATACAAATAATATTTGTGAACACAGTCTATCGGGGGCAGGGGGAGGGGGGAGCAATCGAACTCGGGTTCGGAACAGGCAATTGAACCAAGTGTGAAAGCGCCCTAAGATACAAAATTTATGGGAGGAGATTATTTAAATGAATCATGCAAGATGATTTACTAAGCTTTTGTGCTAGTCAATTTACTGGTATTTGCGCCATTATTTACCACCCCAAAACATCATGTCTTAAACCAGATGCTAATTTGCGCTGTTCTTGGTATATTGCGTTGGTCGTTGTGGAAATGATCCGGGTGTGTCTGTGTTCTTTGATTTGCAAGTCGTCAGTAGATCACGCGCATAAATTTACACTCCTATCAGCGCTTTTATAGAATTGCGCTCTCATGCTAATTTGCCCTGTTTAGTAAATCTGGCCCCATAACATTAACCATGTGAGTTAACAAATGATGCTAGTTAAAAAATTGAAAATTATACCCAAGCATACAGGTCCTTCTCAAAAAAATAGCTTATTGTGATAAAGTTCATTATTTTCCATAATGTAATGATAAAAATTTAACTTTCATATATTTTAGATTCATTGCACACCAACTGAAATATTTCAGGTCTTTTATTGTTTTAATACTGATGATTTTGGCATACAGCTCATGAAAACCCAAAATTCCTGTCTCAAAAAATTAGCATATCATGAAAAGGGTCTCTAAACGAGCTATTAACCTAATCATCTGAATCAACTAATTAACTCTAAACACCTGCAAAAGATTCCTGAGGCTTTTAAAAACTCCCAGCCTGTTTCATTACTCAAAACCGCAATCATGGGTAAGACTGCCGACCTGACTGCTGTCCAGAAGGCCATCATTGACACCCTCAAGCAAGAGGGTAAGACAGAAAGAAATTTCTGAACAAATAGGCTGTTCCCAGAGTGCTGTATCAAGGCACCTCAGTGGGAAGTCTGTGGGAAGGAAAAAGTGTGGCAAAAAACGCTGCACAACGAGAAGAGGTGACCGGACCCTGAGGAAGATTGTGGAGAAGGACCGATTCCAGACCTTGGGGGACCTGCGGAAGCAGTGGACTGAGTCTGGAGTAGAAACATCCAGAGCCACCATGCACAGGCGTGTGCAGGAAATGGGCTACAGGTGCCGCATTCCCCAGGTCAAGCCACTTTTGAAGCAGAAACAGCGGCAGAAGCACCTGACCTGGGCTGCAGAGAAGGAGCACTGGACTGTTGCTCAGTTTTGCATGTCATTCGGAAATCAAGGTGCCAGAGTCTGGAGGAAGACTGGGGAGAAGGAAATGCCAAAATGCCTGAAGTCCAGTGTCAAGTACCCACAGTCAGTGATGGTCTGGGGTGCCATGTCAGCTGCTGGTGTTGGTGCACTGTGTTTTTATCAAGGGCAGGGTCAATGCAGCTAGCTATCAGGAGATTTTGGAGCACTTCATGCTTCCATCTGCTGAAAAGCTTTATGGAGATGAAGATTTCATTTTTCAGCACGACCTGGCACCTGCTCACAGTGCCAAAACCACTGGTAAATGGTTTACTGACCATGGTATTACTGTGCTCAATTGGCCTGCCAACTCTCCTGACCTGAACCCCATAGAGAATCTGTGGGATATTGTGAAGAGAAAGTTGAGAGACGCAAGACCCAACACTCTGGATGAGCTTAAGGCTGCTATCGAAGCATCCTGGGCCTCCATAACACCTCAGCAGTGCCACAGGCTGATTGCCTCCATGCCACGTCGCATTGAAGCAGTCATTTCTGCAAAAGGATTCCCGACCAAGTATTGACTATTGAGTGCATAACTAAACATAATTATTTGAAGGTTGACTTTTTTTTTTGTATTAAAAACACTTATTTTATTGGTCGGATGAAATATGCTAATTTTTTTAGACAGGAATTTGGGGTTTTCATGAGCTGTATGCCAAAATCATCAGTATTAAAACAATAAAAGACCTGAAATATTTCAGTTGGTGAGCAATGAATCTAAAATATATGAAAGTTTAATTTTTATCATTACATTATGGAAAATAATGAACTTTATCACAAAATGCTAATTTTTTGAGAAGGACCTGTATATTCAGTGCTACTGTTTATACATACAGGAACGGCTGATTAAATGCATAGAATAAAATTAAATAATAATGAATTAAAAAATATAAATAAACATACATAATAACAAACATGAACATATTTTAGCGACCAAAATTATCAGGATATATTGAGAGATTTACTAAAAACAACTAATGCCATTACAAAGTTTTCTCATTGAAATGAGAAACAATATAAAGACACACATTTGCATCCATATTGTGATGTGCAAGGCTGTTATGACAGTATTTGGCACTTTGAGAGTGAGGAACTAGGAAAAGTGGAAGGGAAAACTGTTGTTCATCTTTATTTTTTTTTATTTTTTTTGCTGCCGACTTTAAAATTTTCCTTGACGTTAAACTCTCACAAAAACTAAACTGAAGCATTTAACCTGCAGAGAAGTCAGAACGAACTGTTCCCTTCTGTTTGTGAGACTCATTTGTCTTTCTCGAAAGATGGAGATGTTCTTTGAGAATACCAAGCTAAACTCAACGTTCTTTCCAGTGCTGGTGTTCACCCCATTAAACAGCCTCGGACCTTTAACTAACCCCAGCCATACACACACACACACACAATGGTTTCCATGTTTTATGGGGACTTTACATAGACATAATGATTTTTATCCTGTACAAACTGCATATTCTATCCCACTCCACCACTAACCCTACCCCACTCCATCACAGAAAACGTTCTGCATTTTTACATTTTCAAAACACTCAATTTAGTATGATTTATAAGCAGTTTTCCTCATGTAGACCAACAAAAAAAAAAAAAAAAAAAAATATATATATATATACATAATAATTTTAATTTAAAAAGATTACTGGTATTACTATCCTTGTGGGGAAATTTGATCCCATAACGTAGCGAATACCAGACAGACAGACAGACAGACAGACAGACACACACACACAATTTTATAATAATAATAATATAAAAATAAATAAAAAATAAAATAAAAAAATCTTGAGCTGTGTGGAAAAATAAGACAGAAAATTATTAAATGGATTACTGGACAACTAGGAAAATAGACACTATTTCGGGTACTTCTCTCTCATGATAGTGAATTGATTTTGCAGAAAAAGCATCAATGTGCAAATAGACTCAGAGTCAGTCAGACACACATGCAAAGATCCACACTCAACTGTGATTAGAGAGTGTTTTGGTCTGGGCTGAAGGCTGAATAAATGGGAGAGTGAGGCCTCCTGCAGCTCTTCAGAGTTATAATCACCCATCAGCAGGACTCAGGGAGAAATAAGGAGGGTGGAAATACGGGGCCGTTCTCACAAACTGTTTTAGAGTTAATTACCTCTGGATGCACTGACTGTTCTGAGATTTGAACACTTGAATACAAAATTTCCTGTGGGACTTGCTTTGGAGGTTTCATGGGCCCTTGTTCTATTTTTATTTATCTATTTGTTTATTTGTTTTTGGATGAAACTAGAAGTTCATGCACCATTAATTATAAAGCTGCAGTGAGTGTGATTATAAATGACCTTTAATAACCTTGTCTCTAGTATTTAATATTATTAGTAGCCTTTACGTACAGTTAAAGTTCTTAAGAGAACACTATAATTTTATCTTCTTTTAGATTGTTGTTCACTGCCTCAGTCCCAAATGTATTCCTGTTTTCTGTTCAGTGAATGTTTCAGAAACTTCACTCAGCACCCACTGTTGCGATCTCTGTGGATTTATGGGTGGTGAAACATCATGCTTTAAGAACTACAATTGTTGAAGCACATTTGGAGGAGTTATGCACTGTATATAGCCAATAAATAAATATTAACACACACGCACACACACATGTTGGGTTTCCATGTTTTATGGGGACATTCCATAAACGCAATGGTTTTTATACTGTACAAACTGTATATTCTATCCCCTTACACTAACCCTACCCCTAAACCTTAACCTACTCATCACAGAAACGTCCTGCATTTTTACATTTTCAAAAAAGATCATTATGTATAATTTATAAGCTTGTTTCCTCATGGGGACCAAAAAATGTCCCCAGAAGGTCCAAATTTACTGGTATTTCTATACTTGTGATGACATTTGGTCCCCATAATGTAGGGAATATGATGGGAAGTGTTTATTGATATAAAAAAAAAAAAATCATATTGACTCATTATACTCTTCACTGACATATTTGGCCTTTAAGCACATGCGTAAAAATATATTATGTTTTATTTAGCAAGCATGTAAACACTTAGGAAACCAAAAGTAATTTATAAAAGATCATATAAGAGATTCAGTCAAGAACAATTTTGTACAGACATTTATAATGTATGTTGGATTGATGTTTATAAGGAAGTTCATTCTGATAATGCATCAGCATTTGAAAGATTATTTTACCCTTTGGTGGACAAACATGCACCAATGAAAAAAAATAATAAAGTGAAGAATGTCAGGGCACCATTGATTGTTAATGAGTTGAAACACATTATGTTTGAGAGAGATGTGGCAGCATCAGAACTGGGAACAAGGAGGATTGGGACGTCTATTGCAAATTAAGAAATCAAGTAACCAAAATGGGTCCCACTTTATATTAAGTGGCCCTAATACCAGTGAACTTACATGGTTACTAGATATGTACTTAGTATGTAACTACAGTGTAAATACACATTGGTACATAGTATCTACAACTGTAATATTTGTGTAACTACACATATGTAACAACCCAAGGAAAGGTATGTGTAAGTACAAATGTGTAACAGGACATTGGTAACAACACTTTTTCCACTACAGTAAGTACACATGTGTAACAGGCATTATGAAACTACATTTTGTAACAACAATATGTATTCACACAAGTTGTTCCACTTCCACACGCAGTCTTCCATACTGTAGTTACCAGTTAAGAACACACTGAAACCATGATGATTCCTATGTGTATACCATGTATTTACTATATGACCGGCAGGACTTATGTTGAATTACAGCTAAAGTTTTCCCTTGTGGTACCAGTGTACATACATGGTAACTCCTCAGGAACTCTGCACTTGATACAATGTGTTAAACTGTCATAACTTACATGTATTATGCAAAACCCAAACCTCTGTGCAACTGTACTAACAGTGTACTTACATGGTAACTCCTCAGGAACTGTCCACTTAATATAAAGTGTAAAACGGTCATAACTTACATGTATTATGCAAAACCCAAACCTCTGTGCAACTGTACTAACAGTGTACTAACATGGTAAATCCTCAGGAACTGTCCACTTAATATAAAGTGTAAAATGGTCATAACTTACTGTGTATTATGCAAAGCCCAAACCTCTGTGCAACTGTACTAACAGTGTACTTACATGGTAAATCCTCAGGAACTGTCCACTTAATATAAAGTGTAAAATGGTCATAACTTACTGTGTATTATGCAAAACCCAAACATCTGTGCAACTGTACTAACAGTGTACTTACATGGTAACTCCTCAGGAACTGTCCACTTAATATAAAGTGTAAAATGGTCATAACTTACTGTGTATTATGCAAAGCCCAAACCTCTGTGCAACTGTACTAACAGTGTACTTACATGGTAACTCCTCAGGAACTGTCCACTTAATATAAAGTGTAAAATGGTCATAACTTCCTGTGTATTATGCAAAACCCAACCTCTGTCCAACACTGTATTAACAGTGTACTTACATGGTAACTCCTCAGGAACTGTCCACTTAATATAAAGTGCAAAACGGTCATAACTTACTGTGTATTATGCAAAAGCCAAACCTCTGTGCAACACTGTATTAACAGTGTAATTTACTTACATGGTAACTCCTCGGGAACTGTCCACTTAATATAAAGTGTAAAAAACGGTCATAACAGAGACCATCTCAGCAAACCCAAACCTCTCATAGTTTTATTAACAATAGCATTAAAATATATTTTGAGCCACTAATCCTACTCATACCCCTAAACCTACCCATAACCATTCCTTAAAACTACGTAGGCTACACTTATGAAGAAAATAAAAACATAACAGACAGACAAGTAACGTTATAAATTTCACAATAATTTGTTTATTGCGAAAATGTCAAAACCGGTACCAAAAGTCGTTCACATGATGATGCGTTGCAGCCGCAGTCCTCTCTGGCAGTATTATAATAATTGTGTATGAGGTACAGATCAGAATATAAATTATTAATCCATGAAAATGTTAATCCGGTTTCGGTTCGCTCTGTGAAGGCGCGCGCGCTTCCCCATTTCAAATGTACTACACCAACTGAAACACGGCATGTCGCAATCTGTGACGAAGCAGGCGAGAGCCAATGAGCGTTTGATATCACGGCCGTAAAACATGTCGTAACGCTTCTTGAAGGCGCATTTTTTGAATTTGAATTCATCACCAGCGCGCCTGAGCGCGGGATTTGACGTTGTCGGTCGCTGCTGAGAAATGGAGATGAAGATCATAAAGGGCTGAATTTGGATCTGTTTCTTGCAAACAACGTATGGATTCTAAATATTTGGATTACATCAAGCTAATACAATTGAAGTTTTTTGTGAATTTATGTTGTGTTTTATTAGAGAAAACGCTTTTTGTGTCTCACAGTAAATAAACTAAATACTACAAAAGGTTAAACGATTAAACAAGGTATTTTTAAGGTTTTAAAGTGTAGGCAATTCTTGTTTATTGTTTACAGAACACTGTAATTTACTGTAAAGGCAAATAGGTCACCACAATGTCAAATAAAAAAAATCTAAAATAAAGAGTAAATCTTTAAAAGTGCTATGCCGTAATATCCCAGAATCTATCAAAGCATAACTATCACATTTATATTTCAGAGTTTACTATCCACTACGTAACCTTGTGTTTTGCATTTACTGTGGTACACAACAATGACCCTAACAATTACACTTTATATTAAGTGGACAGTTCCTGAGGAGTTACCATGTATGTACACTGTTAATGCAGTGTTGCACAGAGGTTTGGGTTTTGCATAATACATGTAAGTTATGACAATTTTACACTTTATATTAAGTGGACAGTTCCTGAGGAGTTACCATGTAAGTACACTGTTAGTACAGTTGCACAGAGGTTTGGGTTTTGCATAATACATGCAAGATATGACCGTTTTACACTTTATATTAAGTGGACAGTTCCTGAGGAGTTACCATGTAAGTACACTGTTAGTACAGTTGCACAGAGGTTTGGGTTTTGCATAATACATGTAAGTTATGACCGTTTTACACTTTATATTAAGTGGACAGTTTCTGAGGAGTTACCATGTAAGTACACTGTTAGTACAGTTGCACAGAGGTTTGGGTTTTGCATAATACATGTAAGTTATGACAGTTTAACACATTGTATCAAGTGCAGAGTTCCTGAGGAGTAACCATGTATGTACACTGGTACCACAAGGGAAAACTTTAGCTGTAATTCAACATAAGTCCTGCCGGTCATATAGTAAATGCATGGTATACACATAGGAATCATCATGGTTTCAGTGTGTTCTTAACTGGTAACTACAGTATGGAAGACTGCGTGTGGAAGTGGAACAACTTGTGTGAATACATATTGTTGTTACAAAATGTAGTTACATAATGCCTGTTACACATGTGTACTTACTGTAGTGGAAAAAGTGTTGTTACCAATGTCCTGTTACACATTTGTACTTACACATACCTTTCCGTGGGTTGTTACATATGTGTAGTTACACAAATATTACAGTTGTAAATACTATGTACCAATGTGTATTTACACTGTAGTTACATACTAAGTACATATCTAGTAACCATGTAAGTTCACAGGTATTAGGGCCACTTAATATAAAGTGGGACCCTAAAAGGTCTAGGAAAAATAAAAGAATGTTTTCTTTGAAGACATTCAAAGTTGACATTCATAGAAGACATCATTGTCAATGAAATGGATAGGAAATCAAGTCAAATTCCTTCTTTTATTGATACAGGTGACTCATTTTTAACTATTTTGAAACCATATGAAATTGGAAATTATTTTAATGATTTTTTTTCATAAATAAAGTTGATAAATTAAAAGAAGAAATGTTGTTTGGCAGAACCAGTTTACCACATCTTTAATATCAGTATTGAAAAGGGGATTTTTCCTTTAGCTTGGAAATATGTAAATGTTATTCACAGAAAAATGCAGCACTGGGTTTTAATGGCCATAATAGTCGACCAATAAGTTTGCTACCAGTTCTTAGCAAAGTATTGAAAATTATAGTTTGTGAGTAAATTCAATTATTCTTTAAAGGAGCATTGCGTAAGTTCTGAAATTTCTAACCGTTACTGACACCAGTGGCCGTTAGAGAAACTGCAGCCAGTCTCATGCTCGTTCTCGGTGTTCTCGGTGCGCACGCTCGTATGAGCACGACCAAAGCAACCACAGACGGCTCATCAAGATTCACCAGCATGTTTACAGAGGTAAGAAAAGTTACAGCGCTGACCGGAGCTCCCTCCAAGAATCAAATGTTGACTCTTGTCTTTGCCAGACGCCGGTCACTCTCTATTTTGGCCGCACTAGATTTTTTTTTTACTTACGAGGAGTTTCCGTGGGTGTCTGGATTGTGCTGGAGGCTGGTCGCTTCTTTCCGTCCGCAGAGTCCATTTGAAACACTAGTAAGCAGCGGCAATCGCTAGCAGTAATGGTTGCCGTACGGATGTAAGCCCAAGTAGACGAGAACGCGCATGACGTCATATTTTGTGAATTTTCGCGCCAATTCGAACCCGAGTCACCTGACTCCTCCACACACAATTGAGCCTACAGGCTGATATAGGCAACCATGGTGGACAGTCAAGGTGTCATTCCTTCTATTACATTATGGTTGGCTCATAAATGTACGAATGAAAACTCTATCTTAAAGATTTTTTTTTTAAGTAAAATCCTACACATAGCCCCTTTAAGGAGAATAATTTGCTCTCTAATTTTCAGCATGCATATTGAGAGAGCACAGATTGATGACAATAACTTAGTAGGAGCAGTATTGTTAGATTTTACCTGAGCTTTTGATGTACTGGATCATAAATTATTGTTGGATAAACTGAAATGTTACAAATTTACTTCTCATACTGTACATTTGTTTAAAAGTTAACTGTCTAATGGGACAATGTGTATGGAAGTTATTCAGATGTGAAAGAGTTGCAATGTGCTGTGCCTCAAGGACGTTAAGACCAATGATCATTCTCTTGTTTTAAAGTGTGCATGGACAGTCATGTATGCAGATGATAATACATTATATTTACCTGCAACATCAATTAAGCAGTTGTCTACTGCTTTGGATGAGGAAATACAATTGGTCATAAAGTAGGTGTGGAATAATAAGTTGGTTCTAAACCAAAAAAAACAAAAGCATTGTGTTTGCATCAAAAGTTAAAATTTGTCTGTAAAGAGTGTGCCTATATTGAACAGGTAGAGGAAATAAGACTTCTTGGAGTTATTAGACAG
The DNA here is from genome assembly GCA_029959095.1 of Rhinichthys osculus. Classification (NCBI taxonomy): domain Eukaryota; kingdom Metazoa; phylum Chordata; class Actinopteri; order Cypriniformes; family Leuciscidae; genus Rhinichthys; species Rhinichthys osculus. Next base: position 7,339,825 of record JARWKJ010000018.1, on the reverse strand, counting down.
TAGCCTAAAGTGGTCAAACCAAGATATAAAATATGGTAACAGGTGGGAAGAGGTTTGTCAGTTATTAAGAGATGTGTACACTTTTTACCACAACACTGTATTTCTAAAATTGTGCAAACAATGGTTCTTGCTTAGATTATTGCCCAGTGGTGTGGTCGAGTGCATCAAGTAAAGACAAAAAAAAATAAGTAATTGAAAAATGACAATTAGTCCAGAACAGAGCGACATGACTCACTTTAAACTGTAATAGAAGGGCTAATAATAAGAATGCACTGGTGAAGGATTGTCTCTCTGCTTTGTTTTATAAGCAATATTTCTGTATGTTCCTAATGTCCTGTGACTTTTGTATAGTAGTACTAGTCATAATTTTAACACCAGGCATGAATAAAAGGGATTTACCGTTGATATTACATATTTTTTAACAAGAAAAATTAGTTTAAAAAATATTTAAAGGAACATTTAATGACACTATAGTAAATTGTTGATTTTGATATTTGGAATGAATGTTGGGTAATGTTTCATTGACTTGACTTTTTATAGTTGAATGTAGTTTTGTATTTTTTTTACTTGTTGGGACCCCAGGAAGAGTAGCTAGCCCTTGCCTAGGTAGTGGCTAATGGGGATCCAAATAAACAAATAAACTTAGATCATAGATTGAAAAGAGCATTTACAGCCAATACAGGAAATTTACTAAGGAAAAATATGTTTTTTAAAGTTTTTTTGACAGTTATAGTACCATGTCTTGCCTGATCTCCACCACTTTTATTAGGTGTCCTCAAAGTGTGCCCATACATATGTGTGTCAAATTTGTTGTAAATATCTCATTTAGTTTTGAAGCTTAGACATTAATGATCCATGGGCGACATTGATTTGATTTTTTTGTCAGTTCCTATCATAATTTTGACATTTGGGTGTTATGTTTTTAGCTATTGACCTATGTTTTCAAATTTCCTGTGGTGGTTTTGTCTCGATCGGACTAACGGTTTCGAAGATAATCAAGTTTTTTAACCGCTAAATGACACAGTAACACAAACCATAAGGCGAAACCTGGCATGTTTGGTATTGTTGGACTCGGCAAGGATTCAGGAGTCTAAGGAGGTCACTCCCGTGAAAAACGCTGGCTTGAAACATCTCAGGCTCCTTCAGGGCATTGTGCCGATGACGCATAGGCCTACTGAGTTTTTAGAGATAAGCCAATGTTCTCATAGACTATCATGGCACCGTGGACAAAGACACTGCATGCCAATTTTCATCGGACTAATGGTTGGGTGCGGTTATTGACATTTTTATGATTATTTTCCCTGTTATAGCACCAGCAAGTGGCCAATCGTCGCGATTTTTTCCATGTGACCTCAGATTGAGCTCATAAACATGTGTCCCGAGTTTAGTGAACATATCTCTTTCCGTTCACAAGTTATAGCCGTTTTAGTAATAGTGGCCACTGTCACATCGGACATTTTGGTCCCCCATAGCGACCGTGAATTGAAATTTTTAATTGTTTTGATGATTATTGATAGTCACTCTCCAGAGAATATTTCTGCAGTGGTTTGGTTCCGATCAGGCCAAAAACCTAGGAGTAGTTCACAAAAGTAGGTTTTTCAAAAAAATCAATTTACTCCAATGCATGCATTTTGTCTGCCTTGAGCCAAGGATTCCAACGATATAAGACAATTGGGCCTACGCCTAACGGTTTAGGAGTTATGGGCCATTTCATACTTTTGACCGCTGTAGCGCCCCCGTCAGGCCATTCGAGGCGCACCTTTGTTGGCGGTGTGAGTACTACCAGCCCTCAAAGCCCTCAAAGTTTCAAGTCTCTACGACTTTCGGTCTGCTCGATCAGTTTTGCTGCATCATGGGGAAATGAACAATAACAATAGGGTTTCAGCGCTACGCACTTGAACCCCTAATTACCCCACTGAGATATGACAGTGAAGAGCATGCTTGAGATTAAATGTGAGATAATTAAAGAAATATGACAAATATGAAAAATATTAAGGTAAATATAACTGGTGAATAGAATATTTTCACATTGTCAGGTACGTTTGTCAGATCCAAAATGTGTGAAAATATTATTTTTCTGTGTGTATTTAGGACAACAAAAAAAAAACTATCTATGAAAATAGTCAATAGAGTATTTTAGTGCATTTAGAAAATAAAAAACAATTGCTACAAAATGATAATCACAGAAGGCTTTCAAGCACAATACATATTTTGAAATGTGATGGAAATGACACTGGGTGGGAAACGTTCACGACTTTCACAACAAAAGGACAAACAATTACAGAATTATCATGTGAGGCATGTCTGTCCACTGTTGGACATTATTAGTAGACAAATTAAATAAACTAGTCGGAGTGTGAAAAATTTGTCCGCAAGGCCAAAAGTGGCCATAGCTGAAGAAACACTAAATCTACAACCAGCAGATTTATGGGTGATGAAATGACAGGAAAACACTGTCCTGGTGTTTCCCATTATGAGTGAAAAACTCCTCCAGTGGGAGAGTTTATGACTGTTCTCCATCGATCAGTGTCATAGAATGGAAAGCACTTAGAGGAACAGAGAGCATGAAGAGGGTGGACATGCTCTGCACCAATCTGCAGGGAGCTGGCCTACTAAAATACAGAAAGTCATTTAGTAACTGGATGTGAAAGGTGGTTCATTTGCTCATTTTTTGTCCTTCTGATAGGATGGAGGCACTGGTAAAACAATGTTGTTTAGAGTTAAAAGGATACTTCACCCAAAAATGTAAATTCTCTCATCATTTAGTCACCCTTTACCATCCCCGATGTATATGACTTTCTTTCTTCAGTGAAACGAAAACTTCTTCAGGGGAAATTAAACAGCCGAAGCACTGGATGTGTTGGTTTCGTCCTCATCACTTATTATGAAACACCTGTGATTCAGCAACTACCTGCTAATGCACTCACTGTTATGATCCAGCTGGGGATCGAACTCGGGTCTCCGGTGTGTGTCCTTGACACTAACCCCTTCTCTACTGGTGGTGGTTTAACCCAAATGCAGAGGACAAAAGGACAGTCAAAAAGTCTGAGTTTAATATTTGGCACTTTACTTCCGATGAAAAAAAACAACTCTCCTTGAGAGGCAAAACACAAAGGGTAATCCAGCCAGAAAAAATATCTTCTCAAACATAAGTCCAGAGAGGCAAAAATCAGAAGTCCACAAAAAGGGTTACAAAAACATACTTTCCCAGAGCAGAACAGAAGGCAACATCTCAAATCCAAAAGTTCTTAGAAATGACAACACTTTGGCTGACATCAGGACTGAACAAGAACCAAAATGCAGTGAAGCCTTAAATAGGGTTTATCATTAGGTGTAATTCAACACAGGTGAGAGTATGACAACCAATTAATTAAGGAAACATAAACTTGGTAGAAATAATGCCATCTAGTGGTGAAATCAGGGAACTTCAGACAAAACATTACAGAACCCTCTCTTTTAGGAACGGCTCCCGACGTTCCCAAAGGCTCGGGTAGAGTGAGGACGTTGAAAGTCTCTAATCAAACTCTTGTCCAGGATCTGCCGAGTAGGCACACAAGACCGTTCCTCTGGCCCATATCCTTCCCAGTCCACTAGAAACTGCCGTTTACCACGAACCAGCCGAGTGTCCAGTATCTGCTTGACCATGTAAGCTGGTTGGCCATCAATGATCTGTGGAGCTGGGGGTGACCTGGTGGCAGGAGACAGAGGACTGTACTTGACAGGTTTTAAGCATGAAACATGAAAGGTGGGATGTATGCGCAAAGACTTGGGAAGTAGGAGACGGTAGGAAACAGGGTTTACTTTCCTTAAAACCTTGAAGGGGCCTATGAATCTGGGAGCCAGTTTGCGTGCTTCAACTTTAAGGGGAATGTTCTTGCTAGACAGCCAGACTTTCTGCCCTGGACGAAGAGATGGTGCTGGCCTGCGGCGACGGTTGGCCCGTTGCTGTTGCAGCCGTGAAGTCTTCAAAAGTGCAGCTCGGGCCTTACTCCACACTCTGTGGCAGCGTTGAACCAGATGTTGGGCCGCCGGAACTCCCACCTCAGACTCCTGCTCAGAGAATAAAGGAGGTTGATAGCCAAACTGACATTCAAAAGGTGACATACCCGTTGAGGAATGGCGAAGAGTATTATGGGCAAATTCTGCCCATATCAAGTGTTTGCTCCATGACGTTGGGTTGGTTGAGGCTAGGCATCTCAAGGTTGTCTCAATCTCTTGGTTAGTTCTTTCAGTCTGTCCATTCGACTGGGGATGAAATCCAGATGACAGACTGGCTGAAGCACCAATGAGCTGGCAGAAAGCCCTCCAGAACCTAGATGCAAACTGAGGGCCACGGTCTGAAACCACATCTTGGGGAAAGCCATGCAACCTAAAAACATGCTCCAATACAATCTCGGCAGTCTGTGGAGCCGAAGGAAGTTTTGGCAGTGCTATAAGGTGGCAAGCTTTTGAAAATCTATCCACAACCACCAAAATCACTTTGTTACCTTGGGAGAGTGGTAGACCCGTTACAAAGTCCATAGAAATGTGTGACCAAGGACGGGCGGGAATGGGGAGGGGTAGCAGAAGACCTTGCGGACGAGACCTGGAATCTTTATGCTGGGCACAAACCGGGCAGGCAGCAACAAAGGATTTAACGTCATCAGCGATCCTTGGCCACCAGAAGCGTCTGCAAATGAACTCAAGACTCCTACTGACTCCTGGGTGGCATGTGATTGATGAGGCATGTCCCCACTGCAAAACATCAGTGCGCACACTCTTAGGTACAAAAAGACGACCAGGTGGTCCATTACCTGGGTCAGCTTCCTGCTGCTGTGCTCTTCTAACCCTGGTCTCTATTCCCCATCTAACCGGAGCCAGGATTTTGGACGTGGGGACGATCATCACTGGGGTTGACACCATGTTGGGTGGGTCAAAATGCCTGGAGAGGGCATCAGGCTTTTGATTCTTAGATCCTGGTCGATAGGAGAGAACAAAGTCAAAGCGATTAAAGAATAGAGCCCATCGGGCCTGGCGAGAGTTCAGTCTCTTGGCATCCTGGATATAAGCTAGGTTCTTGTGGTCAGTCCATACAACAAAGGGATGTTTGGCCCCCTCCAACCAGTGCCTCCATTCCTCCAATGCTAGCTTAACAGCTAATAACTCCCTGTTACCAATATCATAATTTCTCTCCGTAGAAGAGAGCTTGTGTGAAAAGAAAGCACAAGGATGCAACCTGTTGTCTTTTCTGGCCCGCTGGGAGAGTACAGCTCCGACCCCTACCTCAGAGGCATCCACCTCGACTATGAAGGGCAGCTCAGGATCTGGGATAGTAAGGATAGGCGCTGAAATAAACCTATCCTTTAACTTGCAGAACGCCTTATCAGCATCGTCTGTCCACTGAAAGCCCTTAACATTCTTCCTAGTGAGAGTCGTAAGTGGAGTGGCACTGAAATTTCGTATGAACTTACGATAGAAATTGGAAAAGCCAAGAAAACGTTGTACCTGCTTGATGGAGGTGGGTTGAGGCCAATCCTTAACCGCTTTGGTTTTGGCAGGGTCCATCTGGATGTGACCATTAGATACTATGAAGCCCAGAAAGGATACCTTTTGAACATGGAACTCACTCTTCTCAAGTTTGACGAACAGATGGTTCTTCAGAAGTTGCTGGAGGACTAGACGAACTTGCTGAACGTGCTCCTGGAGGTTCTTGGAAAAGATAAGAATATCATCCAGATATACAAACACAAATCTATTCAGCATGTCTCTTAACACATCATTAATCAAAGCTTGAAAAACTGCAGGAGCATTTACCAAACCGAAGGGCATGACCTTATACTCATAGTGGCCTGTGGGCGTATTAAAAGCAGTCTTCCATTCATCCCCAGCGCGGATACGGACCAGATGATAAGCATTGCGAAGGTCCAGTTTAGTGAATACAGTTGCCCCCTGAAGCAACTCAAAGGCAGTAGACATTAGTGGAAGAGGATAACGATTCTTTATGGTGATCTTATTGAGACTCCTGTAATCAATACAGGGTCGGAGCCCCCCATCCTTCTTAGCGACAAAGAAGAACCCAGCTCCTGCTGGTGAAGTCGAGGGACGTATCAGGCCAGATTTCAGGGCCTCATGGATATAGTCCTCCATGGCCTTCCTCTCTGGTGGGGAAAGGGAAAACAGTCTCCCCCTTGGAGGGCACATTCCAGGAAGCAAGTCAATTGCGCAATCATAAGGTCTGTGGGGAGGTAAGGACAAGGCCGCCTTCTTGCTGAACACGTCTAGAAGGTCTGCATAATCAGGAGGAACACTGGATAATTCTGGAGGTGTCTCAGATAACTGCAGATTAGTCCTTAACAGCCCATGGGTAGCCTGACTTAAGTTGGGAGAGACAATCTCAAGAGGTGAAGTAGAGAGACACGAGTTATCACAATTAGGCCCCCATTTGACAATGTTACTAGAGGACCAATCTATATGGGGGTTATGGAGAACAAGCCAGGGAAAACCAAGGATTAAAGGAAATTCTGGTGACTTTATTACATAAAACTGTATAGTTTCTTGGTGACCCCCAACCCGGAGATGTACAGGAATAGTGCTTAGACTCACCCGACCAGAACCAAGGGGTCTACCATCCAGGGCCGTGATGGTCAGTGGGTCGTCCAGGTTGATCAGTGGTACCTGAAGACGTCTGGCAATTTCCAAATCCATAAAGCTTCCAGCGGCTCCAGAATCCACAAACTCCTTTAGGGAATGTGACTGATCATTCCATAGAAGGTGGGCAGACAAGAGAACCCCAGAAGATGCTGAGTTGGGAGGGGTAATCTCTCTCATCACAGTCCTCCCTTTACTGGACGAGAGTTGGCTTTTCCCGAAAGGATTGGACAGGAAATTCGAAAGTGGCCAGGTTCGCCACAATACAGGCAGCATTTTTCCTTGAATCTGCGGTTTCGCTCTGACATGGAAAGCCGTGATCGGCCCAGCTGCATGGGTTCCTCGGTGTAGGTTACAGACGGGACAGGGTGATCAGGAGGCAAAGGCAGACCTGCAGGATGTTGAACGGGAACAAATCTAGAAGACTCTGTACGCTCCCTACGCCTCTCTCGAAGACGATTATCTAATCGAATAGCCATATCAATCAAGGAATCTAGGTCTGTTGCAGGGTCTCGAGCTGCCAATTCATCCTTAAGTTCCTCAGAAAGAGCTCTATTGAAAGCAACAGTCAAAGCCTCCTGATTCCAGCCACTCTCCATAGATAGAGTTCGAAATTCCACTGCTAACTCCGCAACGCTTTGAGTACCTTGGGATAGCTGAAGGAGACGGCTAGCTGCCTCACGTCCCCTTACCGGATGGTCAAACACACGCCTCATCTCCTCAATAAAACGAGTGTAATTTGAGCAAATCGTTGGTTGTGGAGACTGCTCCCACAGTGCAGTGGCCCAGGCTAGGGCTTTCCCGGATAAAAGAGTAATGATATAGGCCACCTTGCTACGTGATGTTGGAAACTTATTAGGTTGCAATTCAAAGTTCAATGAGCACTGGGTAAGAAAGCCTTTACAACCACCAGGACCTCCAGCATACCTTTCAGGGTGAGGCAGATGAATCTCAGAGTGGCTAGTAGCGGTGCTGGGAAGTGCTGATTGTGTCGGGGGTTGAGAATCAGCATCATGCTGTGGGCTTGAAAAGGTTTGAAGATGCTGTAGGATCTCTGTAACAGCTTGACTAAGTTTTGATACGGCATGTTCCTGTTGTGCAAGGACTTGTTCATGTCGTTCCATGGTGGCTGCCTGGCTTGTAACAGCAGCTAAGATGCGTTCTGCATTACTCAGAGATTGGGTTTCCTCTGCTGGGTTAATATCCATGGTTCAGTCCTACTGTTATGATCCAGCTGGGGATCGAACTCGGGTCTCCGGTGTGTGTGTCCTTGACACTAACCCCTTCACTACTGGTGGTGGTTTAACCCAAATGCAGAGGACAAAAGGACAGTCAAAAAGTCTGAGTTTAATATTTGGCACTTTACTTCCGATGAAAAAAAAACAACTCTCCTTGAGAGGCAAAACACAAAGGGTAATCCAGCCAGAAAAAATATCTTCTCAAACATAAGTCCAGAGAGGCAAAAATCAGAAGTCCACAAAAAGGGTTACAAAAACATACTTTCCCAGAGCAGAACAGAAGGCAACATCTCAAATCCAAAAGTTCTTAGAAATGACAACACTTTGGCTGACATCAGGACTGAACAAGAACCAAAATGCAGTGAAGCCTTAAATAGGGTTTATCATTAGGTGTAATTCAACACAGGTGAGAGTATGACAACCAATTAATTAAGGAAACATAAACTTGGTAGAAATAATGCCATCTAGTGGTGAAATCAGGGAACTTCAGACAAAACATTACACTCACATTCACCTAAAGTAGCCTTATTGACAAGTTTGTGTGAGTAAGTGCAATACACATAAGATATAGTGCATTCAATGCCCTGTAGATGTAAACTGTAACAAGTAATTACATTACTCATCACAAATGTATTGGAGTAAAGAGGACATCTGCTTGTTTTAAAATGTAGTTAAGTAGAGAGTAAAAGTTCCTAATATCTTTGATACAGTAAAACTACAAAGTAGCCAAACATATAGTAACTAATTACATTTACTCAAATACTTTAAACCACTGCAAGGAAGTACAAATGACCGTCACGTCTCGTATCACAACGTCCCTTTTATGAACGCTTGTATGACAGTTGACTGGAAGCAATGATTTATACTTTGAAATAAAGTTTAAAATATTAGTATTTTTCTAACACACACCTATCGTCTCACTTTAGAAGACATTGATTCATCCACTGGTGTTGTATGGATTACTGTCAAAATCTTTTAGTGTGGTTTTTCAAGCGTCAACCAAGCGGCACCCATTCGCTTGCATTATATGGACTCACAGAGATTGATAATTTCCCGAAAAATCTTTGTGTTTATCCGAAGAAAGAAAGTCATACACATTGGGTATGGCAAGAGAGTGAGCAAATGAGAATTTTCATTTTTGCGTAAACTATCCTTTTAAGGTTAATGTTTATTTTTTTATGAAGAAACATTTATATATATATATATATAGCCTATATATATATATAATCATATTATTTGAGTAGCATTTTTCTTCAAACCCACAAATTTAATAAACCAGACTCTTTGAATACAGACTGTTTACAAAGAAACATCTCTGTCCATTTTCATAAATGTCATCCAAAGTTCAATGTCATTACATTTCAAATAAAACACTAAAACATTCTTCTCCACCACTGAATCATTACCATTAAAAACTCTTCCCCATAATCTCAACATGCATGCACAGAGGTTCAGCTCACTTCGGAGAGGTCATTAACATTGTTATTGCGCCAGGTACACTCAGAGGGCTGAAACAATTATTGCAATAATATAGGATGACACATGTGAATGGGGACATGGAGAGAGAACACTAGACAGTAGAGAACACTAATTCAGCTACTGGAGGACAATACATAAAATGAGAGAGGGAGAAAGATGAATTAACTGTCAAAGGTAAGCTCCAACAAAGAACTCATACATCCTCAAAATAACACCTAATGGACCAACACAGAGCGCGCGACATCCGAAAATCCACAACAAACATCATCCAAAGTGCAAAGACGAGTTACAACGGAGCCAATTATGCATATCAAACGTTATAGAAGGGACTTTCCCCTCAGTCATAATTCATCCAGCCCGGAGCAGATGGCCCTTTAATCATTGCAGACATTGGCACATACTAGACACGAGGGTTTCAGCACCATGGACAGCAGCCAGTGGTTTGTTAAGCAGTTCAGCACCATGGACAGCGACCAAAAAGTTCCACTCGTTTTTTTGGCACCGCCGCAAAGCAAACCACACCACTCCACATCAAATCACCTGCTTTATTTTCTTTCGTTTTTTTATCCACGTCCACTTCCTCTCTCACCCCCTATCCGTCCATCTTCCTTTTTATCTTTCTCTCTCTTCCTCTCTCCCAACCGTTCCCTCCCAGCGCCAGTTCCGATCCCCTCCCTGCCTTCCTCTGTGGGCTGTGAACAGCAGTGTCATGGACGAGACCTTTTCCAGGTAATTGAGTCCTCTAGCTCACACCACTAATTTGCGAAGCTTGGGTCTCCCGAGCAGTTACCCGAGAGACAAAAACGGGAAGAAGGAGTGAAAGTGAGAAGGAGAAAATAACTGGACTGAGTACAATATGTTAATTGGTTTCCTGTAATTGACAGGCTTTGGAAAGGTCATTGAGTATTTCAGAGAAAAGCAAGAAGCATTTTACTCGGCGGGAACTGAAAGGGGACTGTAGCTAAAACCGTCAGTGAATGTCGGATTCACGCGTGGTAACGATCAATTACTGCTGTTTTTCCGCATAAGGAAGCACAGCAATGACTCACCAAGTTGGCGCTTATGTTTGAGAATAAATAAGCAAGAGTTCAAAGTGAGAGATAAGCCGTGAGCGCTCCTGCCACTCAAACCACATAACTGTTTACAAAAAATAAAATAAAATAAAATAACCATAGATCACCTCAAGTCACATCTTCTCAAAAAAGTGCACGTTGATTGATCATTCTGCCGGCTCCTCATTCTGAATCTCAACAAAGACTCTACCATCATGCACCTCAACTAAACCTGCTATTTTTCACTTGGTTTTGTTATCCAACACACTGTGAATGCAGAGTAAATACCTTTGTGTGTACTCTGTCTCTGCCTGCAATGGTTCAAAGGGTTCTATACTAGTTTGGATTGGGCAAAAAACAAGAATAATGAGCATATATTATATTAGAACTGTTTTGTCTGAACTGTGGCCTACAGTAAATGGCAGCACATATGAAACAACTCATTGATCTGCAGTGCTCATATGGACAACACAGGTTCGAGTCTGGCTCTGAATATATTACTTAACTATAACTTTATGGAAGAACTTTCCACAGAAGAATAACAAAGTTCAGAGCTACTAAACTATTATTATTATTATCATCGTCATCATTATTTTGATACGACACAGGAACTGCACCAGTGCTTGAACATCAGACTGGAATGTGATTTCGAGTGTTCTCCCCCACCCCCTATCCCAATATTATCATTAATTCAAGTAGAAATAGTAGTTGTGGTATACATATATATATATATATATATATATATATATATATATATATATATATATATGTTTGTTAAAAAGGGATAAAAAAAGAATGGGTTTAAATTGAGACTGAATTCTGGATTATCATCTTCATCCAATAGAATGCATTATTCTCTGTTTGTTTTTTGCTGTAAGGAGCCTGAATCCCAGTTTATAATGTGCAACAAGTTGTTTAATGTTTCTTCCTTCTCTGCCCATTATGAACAACCAGATACGAATCTATTCAGTTTGAGTGACAATAACAGTGCCATCGCTAGTGTGAACTGCATCAAGGGTAAGTTGTTAGTGTCATTTCAGTGCTTTGTGCAAGTAACACTGCAGCCAAAGCTCATTGCATCAGTCAGAGCTGAGATAATGAAGTCTGAAGGAAAAAAGATTCCCAGCAATCAAAGACTCTACAGACTTTAGAATGTGTGACTGTTTGAGAGCCCAGCTGACATTTCCGCTCTACTTTAGTTTCTCAGTGCCAGCCAAAATGTCTACAGCCCTTATGTTGTACAGTACAGAACTGACATTCTCTCTCTCTCTCTCTCTCTCTCTCTCTCTCTCTCTCTCTCTCTCTCTCTCTCTCTCTCTCTCTCTCTCTCTCTCTCTCTCTCTCTCTCTCTCTCTCTCTCTCTCTCTATTACTGTCCAGTCAGTTTGTCAGTAGAGTACTGTTATAATTAATGTTATCCACATGGACAGGAGTATAATTAATCACATCACATTATTATTATGATTGCATTAAAATTATTTTAATTACCACTTAAAATTGAATTATATTAAAAAATAATAGATTTTTATTAATTATCATTATTATTATTGCATTCTTGGAAGAAACACAATCAAAACTATGATATTTAAGATGTTGTTTTCAAAGAAGAAATCAAACACTGTTACAAATGCTCACTTATTCCACCAGTTGCTGCCTTTAATGTTTAAGTATAATCAACTTGGTTGTACAAGTCATTTCAACTAAAATTATATTTAACTGACTTACATTGTGGAGTTCTTATATAACTCATCAAAAAGTTGAAATTGCTTAACTTTGATGAGTCAAAATAATGTAAAAACTAAAAAAAAACACTGACTCATCATATACTTTTTAGAATTAAAGTATTATGCTTAAATGCATAATTTGGTAGAAAATTATAAATGTATGTATGACTATCTATAAAAAACTAAAATGTAACTAAAACTAAAATATTCTAACTATTAATATTTTTCAGCTGCATAAAAAGCAAAAAATCAGTTTAGTCGGTCAAAACACTGTGACTGAGATATGTAGCGCAAACCGCAGAACTAAGTGGCAAAGATCATATTCTGACATCACACTGCAGGTTTCCCACATTAAAAGCTCACCAAGAATCTGTCTTTCGAGACTTGGGCGAAAGGAACTCATTTATCAAATCCCTGTCACGTGCCCTCGCTTCCATTTGTGAAGCACAACTGAATCCATTTCTAGGCAAATTTAATCAAATATTTCCTCTGGTGTAACATGATGTATTTCCTCAGCATTGGTAATCTTTAAATTCAGCCTGTGCAGAATAGGTTATGTACATGTCCACACTCTTTGCCGGAAACTTCTCTTCATCTGCCTGAGAGCCGCAGAGGCAGACAGACAGATCGAAGAAGAGAGGTGAAAATTACTCAAAGTATACAATTATTTAACTTAAGTACCTTAAAAGAGCGAGAGAGAGAGAGAGAGAGAGAGAGAGAGAGAGAGAGACACATCAAACATATAAGACGCATGCGTGTTAATGCGTATTATACCACACACACACAAGGTCTCTCGCTCTCTCCCTCTCTATCGTTCGCGCGCTACACGGGCACACACACGCAAGGTCTCTCGCTCTCTCCCTCTCTGTCATGCGCGCGCTACACGGTTTTGAACATAACATACATACATATTCACGTAGCCTTTCGAAAACGAAACCTATAATATATAAAAATATATATTAACGATGAAATACGGGACAAAACATGATTTTTTCATAATAAGTCGGGACACTAAAATTAGAGTTGAAATACGGGACTGTCCCGGGAAAAACGGGACGTCTGGTCACCCTAATTAACAGTCACTCACAGATCAAGGTTGTCGATCATTCCAAGCATGTGCAGGACAATTTTATATATATTTTGCTTCAGTGAGAGGAACATTTTGTGTTCGAGCCAAACCGCTCATCTGGTGAAGATGTCGTGGCCCTTTATTCTTGAACAAGATACAGTAATAAGGTATGGCTAATGATAATTATGAGGCCAGACACAGGTATTACCCACATTAGGCATGACTGAAAGAGCCAGATAATGGCAGAATCATAATTTTAGGCTATTGGAGAAATGTAACCATTTTTAATAATAATAATAATAATAATAATTCGTTACATTTATATAGCGCTTTTCTGGGAAGTCAAAGTGCTTTACATGGAAGGGGGAATCTCCTCAACCACCACCAATGTGCAGCATCACCTGGATGATGTGACGGCAGCCATATTGCACCAGAACACCCACCACACACCAGCTGTTTTTTTTTTTTTTTTTTTTTTTTACAATCTTTTACAGTATATATTACATTTCAAAAAGCAGCATTGCCAAGATACAACCGCCCTTCTAGTTTGGTGGCCTTGCTGTCAAATTCACTATAGATTTGTTAAGGAAAAGGAGATGAAAATGAAAAAATCTATTCAGTCATTTTTGTAAGGCTTGGTCTGAAAATGATCTGACCCAATTTTTGTGAAGATTAAAAAAAATAATAAAAAAATCTTGATCCTGGGTTTGATTTACCAGGGAATGCTTGACCTGAAATGTATACTTTAATTTTATTGCATGTTGGTTCAAATAATGCTAGTCAAATGCATACATGTTGAAATGGAGAAAAAAGTGAAACTAGAGGCTAAACTATACAGTATTCGAGAGACAAAACTAAAAGTGTGGCAAAATACAGCCATGGGGACACAAAATACTTCAACAGATGGCAGTAGCAAGTCACCTAAGAAAACATCCATGATGGATTGACTTGGTGATATATGATGTCCAATGCGAAACCCATCTAATCTGTGCGCAATGACACTGGAATGAAGGAGAAAGAGCCCATAATAAGTAAATCAACCCTAGGAAAGGCAGGAGAGGGTGGTCAGAGGTGGGGTGAGGTTGTTCTTGCTTTTCATGACTCCTCCTGGAGAGAACAATGTCAAGGCATTATTCTGTCATTATCCTACATTATATCTCAATTGTTTCTCCTAGACTCCATTGTGAAAACAAACTGCTTCATTTTCCAGCTTAAGACCCTAGTGATCTCGCAAATGTCCCTTCAAGATATTCAGCAACATCTCAAAGTTTGCTCAGTTTTGCATATTATGCGATACGAAGTCAAAAATCTCAATATAAAATCAACATTTCTCATCATTTTCTCTTAAAAGCAAATTCTCGATGTTATATGTTATGTTGTATAGCTCTCTGACATACTGTATAAGACATCCGAGCTGTAACCTTAATAAACAGTAATGGGGAAAATGACTTTTAAAAGTAACGGGCCCTATCATAGACCCGGCGCAAAACAAGTGTTTTTTGCTTGTTTCAGCCCGTCACAGTTATAATTTTCACGTCCTGCGCTACGTTTTTTTTAAATAGCAAATGCATTTAACTTAAAAATTCATCTAATTGTGTTACTTAGTTACTTAGTTACTTACTTACAGTTACTTTACTGATTACTTATTTTCAAAAGTAATTAGTTACTTTACTAAGTTACTTTTCAAAAACATGATGCACGACCTGAATACGCTATAAAGCAATAGAGCTTTCAGCCTAATTCTATTCTTTCTGCATATTCCATCATCTAAAATTTAATTAAATGAAACACTCTCTTTTTAAACTTGTTTTATTAGTTTCAATATTTTAACTTTATGCACATTGCATCAAGCAAAAATTAAATTAAATGCAACAGTCTCAGACTTTTGATGAACATTTAAACCTTCTGCACATTCCACCATATTTTAATGAAATAAAGAAAGTCCTTCTTCTTCCTTCTTCTTGCGGGTGCTTGCTCAGATTTGAGGTGGAATTTTGACATTCTCCTACGGGGGGTCCTGTTTCTAGATCAGGATGCTCTCTGCACGCAAGGTCTCTCGCTCACTCTCCCTCTCTGCGGGTGCGCGCGCTACGCGGTCTCTGTCTCACATGCACGCTCGCTCTAGGAGATTTAAACTAATTTGCGGTATAACTAGTCGATCACGAGTGGCTCAACAGGTAGATCTATAGATAAACTCATCTTTCAGGCATTTGACCGACCGGGTTGACACTTCAGCGTGAGAAATCGGGGGTGTGGCGTGTGAGACCAATCAAACGCGTGTCTCTCTCCCGCGCTCCATGTTGTCTCTTGTTCAACATTACACATTTCGGTGTTTACCACTGACGTCGCGGCGCTCATACGTCGTCACTCACGCACGACTCATGGCACGAGACAGTCTCACGAAACACAATGACGGTTAACTAACGCAGTAACGCAGCCTGCTTACGGGGAAGTAACAGTAATCTAATTACTGTTTTTGCAATTGTAATCCCTTACTTTACTCGTTACTTGAAAAAAGTAATTGGATTACAGTAACGCGTTACTTCTAACGCATTACTGCCCATCAGTGCCTTTCAGCTGTGCTGCCATTCTGGATTGCAGAAGAATAGGACACAGGTGAAACACTCTTACTTCAGCAAAAATGTTTTTATTTTTTATTTTTATTAATTCATTTTTGCTTGTTGGTATGGTTGAATTGGATATTTGAAGGTCAGTAACAACCAAGACAAGGTTTATAAAGTGAGTTTAAATACATAAAGCATATTTGTGTTATTTAACTGGTTTGGGTAATGAGTTTACATTTCACAGTTTTTATTCATTTTGAGGAATACTGAATCTGTTTTTGTGCAAGTGAGATGAGTAAATGGTTATATTTAGTCTAGAACTACAATAATCATCATGTTTACCCAGCGCACACAACGCCTCTGCATTTACTGCTGATTTCTCTTAACATGGAGACAGGAGAGCTGTCAGTCAATAAATGGGAAAAAGTACATTGTGATATTGTGATACAGATATTTTGTTGTACAGTAATGTGTTACTTTACTAGCTACTTGAAAAAAAAAGTAATCTGATTACGAAACTCACGTTACTTGTAATGCACTGTAAATAAAATAATAATTGAGAACTCAATTTAGTCTCCTAAGCTATAGTAAAGCAGCCAATTAGAAATATATACACTTTCACCAGCAGTACATCACATAAAACAAACTCAATAGAGAAAAGTGAGAGTTTTGCTTGCACAGTCAAACTGAACATATCAGCAGAGCATTTGATAGAGGAATTAAAAGAGAGAGAGAGAGAGAGAGAGAGAGAGAGAGAGAGAGAGAGAGAGAGAGAGAGAGAGAGAGAGAGAGAGAGAGAGAGAGAGAGAGAGAGAGAGAGAGAGAGAGAGTTTTAATCTTTATTTTAACAGCCCTTGTTTCCATAATCAAACAGTTCCTATATTTGAAAAGCAGAACATTCAAAAATCATTGGATTATAAATGGGGACTCTTTTACACATTTGCATTCTCACACATTTTGTAACTCTAACAAGTTCTCTTGCCCATGTCTACAAGTAAAAATCACACGTTTCAGTAACCCCTGACAACATAACTGTATAATGTGGCTGCCCAGAATACTCCGAGGCACTAGAACATCTTGGCTTGGCCTCATAGGGAATCAATCTCCTGACCTGAATAGAAGCCCGGCCGGATAGAACACAAACATTTAAGTGCTGGTTAGCTATGAGGGGAAAACAATATGCCAGATAACTCAACTACTCCAAAGGGCACTGCATTTATAGCCAATACATCAGCTAATGTTGGTGCTGCAAGCTAATTTAGCATTCATGGTTACAAGTATAGGCAGTGCTGGAGAAGATATATGTTGACTGTGTCTTAAACCTAAGGCTTTGTTGTCCAGTCAGGCAATGACTTATACAAGCAATATCGAGATACAGCTGAAATATGGTTAATCTAGAGAAAATGTGGTAAAGTTAGTAGCATTGCCACGTTTAGTGAGTTACTCCCCAACACTTGTACTAAGGAATAAAAACTAAAAATGTAACTGTAAATGCAAAATGAACATTAATATCCTGCCAACTTTCTTTTTCATGTCGTGAAGTAAAGCACATGAGGTTTGGTACATTTGTACAGACTGTGCTTTATTACTGCCTGCATTAAAGCATGTATTCATGTGTTCTAAACTGCTGATGGCTCTCAGTTTAAAGGATCATTTTAAACCCCACAGCCATGGTTATTATCCAGATATGAGAGAGAGAGAGCAATAGAATAAGGCTGTATATAACGCATATTGTGTATGTGTGTGTGTGTGTGTGTGTGTGTGTGTGTCCTCTGCAGTGTGACTCTAATAAATTATTTGATAGAGACACTTCCATGCACATGCATATGAGGGTAAGGAAATTATCATGCCATTAATATTTTAACATATACCGAAAAAGCAGAGGAAGCACAAGATGAGATGAGCCTGAATATCTGCATGACTTTCTCATGCTGATCTCTGCATTTCAGTGAGAATGTCTTATTAACTGTGGCCTCTTAATCTCAAAGTAAATACAAGGGACTAACTAACAGAAAAGTGTTGAAACTGTCCGCCATATAGACCAATTAGCACCACTTACTGTACTGTAGGTATTTATGCTTTCTTCTGTGTTGGTGTTGCTTAAATTATTAACTGTATAATATAATTGTGTTTGTTGGCAGCTCGTGCCAGAGTTTACCACAAAAACACACACAAACACACAGATAGACAAACACTAATGAGCTCTCATAATTGCATTCTTATTTACACTCGTTGGGCGTTAATTATGTGTGATGTTGCAAAATCTACGTTTGTGTCCAAATATTTTTTTTAATCCCTGATGCAACCTCACATGCAGAATATGTAATTTCACACAATTCTAGCATTGTATTGCGCTTGTTGAAACATCTTTTCTCCTATCTGCAATAGTTTTTCAATACATTCAGTTTTTATATGATGATGTCGTTGATTATATAAACTTATTTTGTGGGGCATATTTTTTTTATTCTTTATGAACATCAACAGGGGACATAAACTGTATGCAGTACCAAAAACTACCAGAGATGGCACTGTTTACTTTCAAGTCTGTCTGAGTTCCTGTTCTGGGGGAGCCGTTGTCTCCATCTTCATGCTACATTTATTTATAGTTAAGAAAAGATGGAACATCTTTGTCTATCTTCCATATTGTCTTCCTCTCCACCTATTCACCGGTTGATCTGTCAGTTTTCAAAATTGATTTCACTTCTGTGCCTAAAGGCAAACTCATGGTTTTAAACTTCAGTGGTTTGAAGAATAAATTCTTAAACATAAAAGCTAGAACAAATACAGACATGAGGCAATATCTTTCATTCAGTATTTAGAATAGCTAGGCTTAAAGTTCATGGCTGTTTCTGAGATCATTTGCTATTTTTCAACTCTGCCCACCAACAGCAACTCAGAACACCATAAATTAAATCCTGCAAGGCTGAACTTAAAATATATAAGCAAACATCTTAGATCGAGGTCTAAATTAGCAACTTAGTCTCTAATTAAATGAACAAAGTGTACATCACCTGACTTAATGAAGATGTTTTGTTGAATTCTCCATCAAAAAGCTCTAAATATAATATTCTGACTGCCGGTTCGTGACACACATCAATGACCTGTTCCATCGAGCCTTTTTACCTGCAGAACTCTCCATAGCGTCTTATAGCAGATGACAAATGATCAGCAAATAGACAGACTGTGAGAGAAAAAGGAGCGTAAAAGCGAGTGCAAGGCAGAGAAAGTGAATACGGCCCATGATGAAGGCACTTGGTTGCTGCTTCAGAACTAAAAGCCAGCATCGCTTCCATCCTTCCCCTTCAGACTTCATTATCTCAGCTCTGACTGATGTGATGGAGCTTTGGCTGAAGTGTCACTAACACAGAGGGCTGAAATAGCTCTTTACCCACTTACCCATGATGCAGTTCACACTTGGCTTGGCATTGTTATTGCACTGTAACTGAATAGGTGCTTCTCACTGCTATGGTGTGAATTTGGGAGAGTGAGCTTCAAAAGATGAAATAACTCATCCCTGATCAGAGAGCGAAATTAAACTTTCAGTCACTCTCTAGATGTGAATTCCCATAGTGATCAGTACTATTTCATATACTCTTGCACTTTCTCACACAATACATACAATAAGTCTCTCTCTCTCTCTCTCTCTCTCTGTGTAATACGATTGTCTGCTTTTTATATTTAGGCTTTGTTTTAAAACCTTGTGAGAAGACTCTTGATCTAACCATTAAAAATGACTTTCGTTGGTGTAACCTAACAAATTCAGATTTATTTAGATTTAGAAGTTAATTTAATACCTATCATGGAATTTAGATTTATACATCCATATCAATATTTATTTTAAATCCATGTGCCTTCATAATCTTCAATCAAAATAACTTCCCCTACCTCTTGCAGTGACGTGTGTAAACGTGTTTGCTGGCATATGGGTGGGGTAATCTGTCACTCACATAAGATCGACCAATAGCAAACCACAACCATCCAATCAATTCCATATGGACAAAATCAAGTCCCGCCCAACACTTTTTTTCTATTTCAAGAAAC
This sequence comes from Rhinichthys osculus, assembly GCA_029959095.1. Taxonomy (NCBI): domain Eukaryota; kingdom Metazoa; phylum Chordata; class Actinopteri; order Cypriniformes; family Leuciscidae; genus Rhinichthys; species Rhinichthys osculus. The sequence continues at coordinate 7,320,032 of JARWKJ010000018.1, read as the reverse complement.
CGTTTCTCTTAGATATACATCACAACAGCTAGGGAAGAAAAGACTATCGCAACTTCCATTTCATGCTGACTTTAAAGTACGGCCTATGGTTTAGGAACATACCCTTTTTCTCATTGTGAATCTCATGTCAAATCTCTCATTTTGTCTGCACAAACTCCAGGAAACTGCAGACATCTCTCTGAATGACACTGGTTTACGGCAGCTGATTGGGAATGGCGTCCTCCAGTGAGTCAGAAGTCGACCCCTGAGTTCAGCAGTAGCTCAGGAGCCGTGAGAGGCTTTCCAGGACTCATGGGGTCATTAGACTGATTACAGAGTCACACATACAGTGACAAAATTAGGAAATAACAGCAGGATATTTCACTCCGACATAATTAGAACATTTGTGAAATGCCCTTATTACATGGCTCTCTGGGAAACTTGATTCTGATAGGTCAAACGGGACATTCTTCAGCCAAATATTTGTGTTTAATGACTTCTAAACTTTATAATTGAAGGTAACCAATCTAGAAGATAGCTGTGAGAGACAGCAGAGTACAATAAATACATGTAATCTCATAGATGAAATACGATAAAAAAAAGTGATGATTGAATTTAATATTCAATTAACCTAACTTGATTTGTCTCAAAAGTCTCTGACGCCAAAGGATGAGAACGGGCTGGAATACCTTACTAATGAGATAACAATGATTTATGTGCTTACTAAGTAATCAATTGATAGGTGTAATGATTTACAGTCACCTGGTCACTGTCACAACCTGAACCTGACACTGCATTGGTTTTATCAACTAAATTCAAAAGCATTAAACATAATTATAATATGCTTTATCTCCATCTACATTCCAGTGGCGTGCAAATGTGTTATAAAATGTGGATGGAAAAATCATCTTTTATATACCGGTACACACACACATATATTTATATATATATAAATTCATGTCCCTGTTACACTTAATGTTCTAACATTTTCCTGGTTAAGTAAACATTACATAAAGACAAAATGTGCAATTAATATTCTATTTATTAAAACAAAGTATTAATCTCATCAACGTTAAAAAATATATTTTTTATTTGTGAACTGATGTTCAGCTGTTCTTTATTAATAGTCAACTTATTTTCATCAGTTATCGAGCTCGGTAAACACTGGTCACAGGCATGAAAACGTAGTCTTTAATTTCCCCAAGCTAATTGCTCAATAAACCCCCCCACAGTTATCATGTTTTCAGGCCATTTCAAGTTTGATTTTGACGTTACATAAAGTAGGGATATCTAATTGGGTGACTTGTTTACTTACTTTTTAATTAGTCTTCCCATTAACGGCATCATTATCTTCATACAGGCCGATTTGCGAACGCGCATGAAAACAAGAGGTGGAATTTATCGCACTAACCAATCATATCCAATAATAACCTATCATATCCAATCATAAAGCGATGGAGGCATTGCCTCCTCTCACGTGACTTTCCCCCATTTCATTCTCAATCAGCCCCCACCAAACCCACCGCACGCTTTAGGGGCTCTGTTAAAAGTCAATGGGCTCAGGGGAGGCAAGAGAGACAGACTCCCACTGTAACTTTATCTGCAGGGGTCGTTGTTGTACAGTTTTACTTCAGAGTAAAAACATATATATATTTATATTCTTATTAATGTCACATTTTGTAATATTTGTGTTGTTTTATTTTTGTATTATCGATAATTTTTAGATAGATAGATAGATAGATAGAAAGAAAAGGAAATCCAACGCTATCTCACGACCAATTCGTACGAATTCGTACGAGTGATTAAAAGGTGGCCAATTCGTACTAATTCATATGACCTCACTCGTACGAATTCGTACGATTTGTCTAAACCCACGTGATGGGTAGGTTTAGGGGCGGGGTCAGGGGTAGGTCATTCGTACGAATTCATACGAATTTGGTAACTCGTAAAATATGTACGAATTAGCAAAAATCGTACGAATTTGTACGAGTGAGGTCGTATGAATTACGAATTAGCCACCTCGTAAAATTGGTACGAATTGCCGTGAGATCGGGCTGGGAAATCTAATTGGTGATAAAAAGTGTTATGCTGTGATAGTTTTAGTAACAACACGGATGCTCGCCTCAGAATATTTTAAAATGAACAATGACATTTTTCTGTTCTGATCACCTAAAAGAAACCAATTAACATATTGTACTCAGGCCAGTTATTTATTTTTTTTTGTCTCTCGGGTAACTGCCAGGGAGAGCTGAGCTTCACAAATTAGTGGTGTAAGCTAGAAGACTCAATTACCTGGAAAAGGTCTTGTGTGGTGCTTTGCCCATGACACCAATGTTCACAGCCCACAGAGAACACGGCGCGCAGGGGAGGGGATGATGCGGCGGGTGGGTGTTCAGGAGTTGCTGGGAGGCAGAGAGAAAGCGAGAGGTAGTATGTAGAGAAGTGAAAACAGGTGATGACATGTAGAGGTTTAATGACTCCTCCATCAAACAAGTTTTCTGTTGTTACCAGAAATGCCTCACAGGGGACAGTGGCAGGTTTTTTCCTCATTAGACCTAAAACTTGCAGCGCAGTCTTCACTGTCTGACATGGTACAGTCTGTCCTGCATGAGAATAGTCCATAATATCAAGGAGGCGGGGGTTGTGAAGGCTAGCTAGATCCTGATAGCCTGCTCCGATGTTGCTTTTCTCTCTTGCACTCTGTCAGGAAGATTGGAGAGACATCAAGATGAGAGACTCTAAAAATGCAAGACCATCATACCATTTATTAATCGGCTGATAGTTGGACATTCTGAGTTTGAAAGAATTCTATACAATGGATAATGTATATTTTGTTTTTCCAAACATTTTTATGAATTGTGAGGGAAAAAAAACAACTAAACTTGTTACTAATTATTTTAACAGTAGAATTAAGAGTAATATTTGTTTTGTTGTTGTTGTTTTGAAATAAATCAATACTTTTATTGTAAGTATGCAATTGCTCAAACGTGACAGCAAAACATTTATTATGTTAAAAAGATCTCTATTTCAAATAAATGCTGTTATTTTTAACTTTTGATTAAATAATAGAAAAAAAGTATCAGTTTTCACAAAAAAGCAGCACAACTGCTTTCAGCTTAATAAAAATATATAATTAAATAAAATATAAATATAAATATAAAATATAAAAATATAATAATAATAATAGAAATTATAATTATAATATGTTTCTTGAGCAGCAAATCAGCATATTATGTAGAATTATTTTTGAAGGATCATGTGAACACCGGAGTAATGATGCTGAAAATTGAGCTTTGTATCACAGATATGTAATAAAATAGAAAAAAGTTGGGTAACACTTTACTTGAAGCGGTGTGCATAAGACTGACATGGCACCTTCATAATCATGACATGACACATGTCATGAATATGAAGGAGGGTTTATGCATGTTTATGACAACTGTCATTAAGTGTCATTCGCTCAATTATGACATTTTTAATGCAAATGTGGCATCGTTCGAGATGTCTTTGTTATGACACCTTGACATAAACCAATACATCATAACCTGTCAGTATCTAGACAACTTGACATCACTAAGACAACACAACCTGTCATAAATATGTCATAAACATGACATAGCAGATTAATTATTAAACTTAAGAAACCACTTAGCTTTAACATTACATTAAACTGTCAGGTGGTTGGTTTTGACATTGGCTGTCATGAGGCCATTATAACATTTTAATGACAAATTCAATTTCTACGTACCACTGTAGTTGAGGTCAAGAAAAATATTCATGACGACACAGTTATAATGGCCTCATGACAGCCAATGTCAAAACCAATCACAGGACAGTTTAATGTAATGTCAACCCATAAAGCTAAGTGGTTTGTTAAGTTTGATAATTAATCTGCTATGTCATGTTCATGACATATTTATGACAGGTAATGATGTATTGGTTTATGTCAAGTTGTCATAACAAAGACATCTCAAACAATGTCATATTTGCATTAAAATGTCATAATTGAGCGAATGACACTTAATGACAGTTGTCATAAACATGCATAAACCCTCCTTCATATTCATGACATGTGTCATGTCATGATTATGAAGGTGCCATGTCAGTCTTATGCACACCGCTTCAAGTAAAGTGTTACCAAAAGTTGTTTTAAATTGTAATAATATTTCACAATATCACTGTTGTTGATTGATTAAACGCAGCATTGGTGTGCTGCATTAATCATACTACTAATACTACTAATACTAATAATAAGTAGAAGAAGAAAAAAGAAGTTGTCAAACAACTATATAAAATGAATAAATGTCATTTGATACAAAATATCAAACCTGGTGGCCTCTGCAAACAAATGCTGCTTTTTCTCAGAACTAACTGCACTTTTCTCATCATTTTTGCAATGACTTTTAACCAGCTGGTGTCAAGGTGATTTTAAGTGAATATTTGAAGTCTCAAGTTCACACAGATGTCCTAACAAAGCAAACACAGTTCATCACATTAGCTATGGAAGTGTTCAACTAACATTTGACAACCATAAAATCCAAATATTTTTCCTCTTAGTTTTTGAATGAACTTTTTTATTTTTTTATAATTTCAAACCTAACAAACTCCTATTTGTAAAACATTTTTGTAATGTACTGGCTTTATATCAACCATTGCTATCACCCCCCCCCCCCCCCCCCCCCCCCACCCCACCCCACAACACAACACACCCCCACTTCAAAAAACACACTTCAGTCAACCACTAATAAAAATCAACATGTTTCAGCAAATATCTCATTATCTTAGTCTTTCAGAGCTTGTATTTTATGCAAAGGCAGCTGCCACTGATCTTTATACTGAGAGTTTTGTTATGTTCAGCAGAGCAGAACAGAAACACATGACTTCTGCAATCTTGAGATGCTCTGTGAATTGCCGGCTGTCTACGGTGCTGGTGAAACGTTTGTTGTGTCTAGCAGGTGCAAGTGTCTACAATGATTAGAGGGCCATCTGTTCATGGGGTGGATGAATTATGACTGAAGATGAAGCCCCCCTATATCGTTTAAGATTCATGATTGGTTATATATTCAAATAACACGGTTTCAGTGGAGTTCTAATAAATTAGTCTTAAAAGTGCTGCATTGGCTCACCTAAATGTTTAATGCCATGTTAATTTCTGTATCCAAATGTATAATCACGTTTGTCCACATGCACACTCTCATTCCAACACACAACCACATGAAGCCATGCACACATGCATGTGCAGTGCACACACATTGCGTGTCCATTCAGTTGTGTCATCTGATATTAGGTTATCATTTTGTCCTGCGCTCTGAGTGTCCCGGTCCAATAGCAGTGTTAATGACATATCCAAAGTGAGCTGAACCTGTGTGTGTGTGAGAGAGAGAGATAATGAGAAGATGGAGAAGAGTGTTTTAGATGTGGAACTGAATAGGTGTCATTGTGGCCATAAAGGGCTCTTCATTTCCCTGAATACAGATTCACAGTATCATTCAACGTCAAAACCATAACCTTCTCATATATGCTTCTGAGAGAAATAATTCACAGATTTTAAAAAGAGTGGCCATTCATTAGAGAACAAAACACACCACACTCAGAGTTGTGTTAATTGCATAACAAGTGCTAGTGAATGAAATAGACCTAGTGATTTCCTGAAAACCACTGAATGCATGCTATTAAAGAAATGGAAGTAAATGAAACGCACTGATCATTTCTCGTTTTGTAAATGGACATGAAAGTGATCACATCACAATCATTTTGTCCTTCATCTTTTGAGATAAAATAGTTCAATGAACTATAGAAATATACTGTAGCTTTCAGAAAATTGTCTTCCAGTCCAAAATTATCTTTTTATTTTCAAAACTAAGCTGCAAAAAAAAAAAAAAAAAAAAAAAAAAAAAAAAAAAGGCTTTATCTGTGCTTCTGCATTTGAAATCATGGCAGATGACTCCTTTTTTAAAGGATCATTAAACCGGAAAAAAAAAAACTGCACTGGAAGCCACAAAAGTTCTGCATCTCGTTTTACAAACAAAAAGTGTGTTTATCTAAGAGAGTTTTAAGGCACAGAAGCAAAATGGTCAAAAACAACAACCTTAATTATGTTTTTTGGGGCATTGTAACATTATGCATTGTCAGTAGGAATAATAATAATAAAAATAATATTTTAACATTACATTATTGCCTTCATCTAAAAATACATTTTCAACATGTCAACACTCTACACTCTAACATTCTGTGAGTGAGCTTTTCTTTCTCCTTCAGCCTCTTTTACTCTCTATCCGTGTCTGACTTATTCAGCGTTATTCTCTGAGTACCTACACCAGCAGTTTCAGTGGCCTACTCCCACAACACTCCTGTCCATCAAAGCATTCTGTTTCATCTGAGAATTCTGATGCAGAAGGCAACATTATCACAATATGTGACTGACATCTCAGCAGCTGACAGATAAGAGCCTCAAACGACCTGGACTTGACTGTAGAGAGGAGGGGGGAGTTGAGGGAGAGGGAGGAGAGGGAGAGGGAGAGGGAGAGGGAGAGGGAGAGGGAGAGGGAGAGGGAGGAGAGGGAGGGAGGGAGGGAGGAGAGGGAGGGAGGGAGGGAGGGGGAGGGAGAGGGAGAGGAAGAGGGGGGGTAGGGCAACGCTATCTCACGACCAATTCGTCCGAATTTGACGAGTGATTAAAAGATGGCTAATTCGTACGAATTCGTACGACCTCATTCGTACGAATTTGTACGATTTGTCTAAACCCACGTGATGGGTAGGTTTAGGGGCGGGGTCAGGGGTAGGTCATTCGTACGAATTCATACGAATTGGGCAACTCGTCAAATATGTACGTTTTAGCAAAAATCGTACTAATTCGTACGAGTGAGGTCGTACGAATTGTTACGAATTAGCCATATTTTAATCACTCGTCAAATTCGGACGAATTGGTCGTGAGATCGGGTTGGGTAGGGAGAGGGAGGGGGGGTAGGGAGAGGGAGGGGAGGGGGGGGGGAGGGAGGGGAGGGGGGGAGAGGGAGGGGAGAGGGAGGGAAGGAGAGGGGGGGAGAGGGAGGGGAGAGGGAGGGAAGGAGAGGGAGGGAGAGAGAGAGGGAGGGGAGGGGGGGAGAGGGAGGGGAGAGGGAGGGAAGGAGAGGGGGGGAGAGGGAGGGGAGAGGGAGGGAAGGAGAGGGAGGGAGAGAGAGAGGGAGGGAGGGAGAGAGAGAGAGGGAGGGAGGGGGAGGGAGAGGGAGAGGGGGGGTAGGGAGAGGGAGGGGGGGAGAGGGGGGGTAGGGAGAGGGAGAGGGAGGGAGAGGGAGGGGGAGGGGGGGGTAGGGAGAGGGAGGGGGGAGAGGGAGGGGGAGGGGGGAGAGGGAGGGGGAGGGGGGAGAGGGAGGGAGGGGGGAGAGGGAGGGGGGGAGGGAGGGGGGAGAGGGAGGGGGGATTCATGACAGTGCTGATCACAGGAGAGGTCTGGAGGGTCACTACAAACATAAAATGGTACAGGACACAGGGGTACAGACATATGTCAGGGATGGGGGAATAGTTATTCTTTATTGAATGTTCTCACATCTATTTTTTTCAGAGATAAAACTAACATAGCATGGTGCTCTAGATAAAATATGGGTGTAACTCCCTGTAAACGGTTAATTACTGTAAATGAGCTTAATCAAGGGCAAATAAGGTGATGATAGTATAGTAGATCCCAGTAGTATAGTAGATCACTGAGCTTGCACAGTCCTGCACCTCTTCATGGGTTTGACTTTTCATTCGGTAATGTAAGGGAGTTTGGATTTGCTGTTTAATGTTTGTAAATCCACTTCACCAGGTAATTACTCTTCGACAGCGATGCCACAGAAAAATACAGAGCTACCGCAAAAACGGAAGTTCAAACACAATATTTTAAAGATGACTGCGCACTTGTTTAACTGGCACATAAGGTCTATTGCTGCGTCCCAATTCAAAGGCCGCATTAGAAAGCTGATTGCGTCATCGCAGCACAACGAAGATGTCCCAATTCAAATGCTTCTCCAAATGCAGCCTCCATATACGTCCTTCCTGTTAAATGAAGGATACAACAGACGGATCCTTCACGGCCTTGCCTACCCCAGAATTCATTGCGCGCCAGTGATAACATTATTTTTTGAGAGAAATTGCCGAATTACACTCTCAAACATACAATTGTGGTCATAATTTTTGGTACCCCTGGTAAATATGATCAAAGATGGCTGTAAAAATAAATATGCATTGTTTATCTTTTTTATCCTTCATTAAAAAAATTCACAAATATTCTAACATTTCATTGAAGTAAAAGAATTGAGACTGTAGAGGAACATTCCGTGTGGATTTTTTTTAAAATCTCACTTTGACTAGTACTAAGAGTAAAACATTTGTTTTTATACTTTTACATTTATTCATTTAACAATCGCTTTTCAAGGTGACTTAGAAATAATGAAAAATAGAAACACAACCCATTAATCATGAGGAGTCAATTTTAGCAGTGCTGCAATTCCACAAAAGTACAGTGCAGTGCAAATGCTGTCATAACAAAAACATGTCTTTCAAATGAATGTGATAATAAATTAGTTATAGAGGAGCTGTGGTTTCATTCATTAATAGGCAAGTAAACACTACCTGTAGGAATGTCATTTTAACTGCAAAACAATTTTTTTATGGTGGCAACAACAATATATTAAGACACTATTGATCAATAAATTGTAAAACATATCAATAATAATAACTGAATAATTTCTTCCAACAAATATTATAGTCCCTTAACCTAACTTAATTTGCAGTTGCTAAGCAACATACAAACATGGTGCATAGAATGTGTGATGACAAGTGAGCATTTATCAGCCTTTTACAATGACTGTGAACACGGTTCATCCAATTGGAATTTAGAGTCATGACCATTTTATAGTTAATAATATCTACTCACATTGAATTGTTTTATTGTACAGTACAACACTATAAATAATACCCTCCATAATACACTTTCATTACATAACACCTTTTTTACACCATCACATAAAGCCGTCAGAAATCAAAAGCAGACATATAAACAGTTCTGAAGTGCTGCCTATAGGTCACATCCTTTAGATTGTGTAGCAAGGTTTTTGTAGCAAGGTCTATATTGCCAACACTTGTTATCTTTCCTGACACTCAGGAAAGCTATACAGTCTCCCACTGAGGATGAATTTTCACATCTGATAGTGTTTTTCAGGCATTTTATGAAATATTAACCTCTTGTTTAGTAGCCGTTGGAGTGTCTTACACCCAGTTAACCAAAGTGAATGTGGGAACACACACAATAATTAACTGTAGAATCATAGGACAGCAGCATATATACATTTTATAAGCAAGAATATCTTTAATTAACAACTTTTGACCAGTAGGTGTCTAGGTGACCAAAATTATTATGATACTGCTCCACCTTTTCATGAACAACGTCTAAATGTTACAACCTGTCATATATAAACTGCTAAATGATTTGAGATAAAGACCCCAAATTTGGCATGGTGGAATGTGATACTCTTCTCCAAGGGTATGCCAAATTTCACAGGTTTTGAACAATAAAAAGTTGTGAAAGTCGAAATACATTTACTGGAAAGTAAAAAAAAAAAAAAAAAGTTGCGCAAGAGTCTTGCAGCCGAACTACCAGCCCGTTCTCATCCTTTGGCGTCATACATGTGACGCTTTGGACATTTCGTCGAAATCTTACGCACATGGCATCCTTTAGCATCAATATGAGACGCAGAACCCAAGGCGTCATAACCGTACCCTATCCCAGACCTAAACCTACCCATAACAGTGCGTGTTATATTGACGCTAAAGGATGCCATGTGCGTAAGATTTCGACGAAATGTCATATGGCGTCACCTATAAGACGCCAAAGGATGAGAATGCGTTGGAACTACAGATGTATGTGCACCTTTGCCACTTGTCTTCTCATAGTATGAGAATTGAACACAGAATAGTGTAATGTGTGGATTCAAAGATAATTCATGTTCTGTTTTCCCCTCCCCATTATTTTCCTTTCCAATACTATGAATAGAAAAGGCCAAAACCAAAACAGAAATACAAAAGGCCCAACAAAAAGTAAAATGTACAATCACATCCTATCCATACCCACCAAGCGTCCAATTTGGGGACTACAGTGTAATAAACATGCATACTAATTCTTGTCAAGAACACTAAAGAGGGAACATAGTCTCCTCCGTATCAAATAAACAGCTTCAGAACTTTTCTTTAATTTCACCTTCACTGGTCATCTTCAAAGAGTCTCATTTTGCAATGTGAAAAATGAAACACCTGGCATTAATCTCCATCTCAGTGGGAAGAGCTGTATATTTCTTTCATGTAAAGGCGGTTTGGACTTTTCAAGTGCTTTCTGACATATCTGTTCAGAGCACAAAACACAAACACAATCAACAGAAGGTTCAGATAAAGAACATCTGAAGAATGCGTGTATTAGAGTGAGAATGGTTATTGCAAGCCAAACTTCAGGACAGTCAGTATCTCCAGAGGTAATTAACTCTGAAACAGTTTGTGAGAACGGCCCCGCATTTCCACCCTCCTTATTTCTCCCTGAGTCCTGCCGATGGGTGATTATAACTCTGAAGAGCTGCAGGAGGCCTCACTCTCCCATTTATTCAGCCTTCAGCCCAGACCAAAACACTCTCTAATCACAGCTAAACCAAAAAACGTGTGCATATGCGTGCGTGGAAATGTCCTTTCAAAATCCAATGACATTTCTCTATAATTTCCAAGGATGTCACGCCTTGTTTGTGTATGTAGCACTTTTTCTTTGCTTTTTCCATCAACGCCACTTTTTTTCCTCAACAAAAATACCATTTTAATGGATTGCCCTAATATTCTACTGCAATTTTTTTTTTTTTTTTTACTCGTCCCACGCTAAAGTCTTTAAGAAACTCTGATGGGGAGGGAATCCCACTGTTCAAACCCAATCTGTCATTTCCTGGCAGGCAAACAATCTAGCATGCTGCCAGGAGGCACACAAAAGACCCCTACACCCCGCGCCTATTGACTGCCGGTATGGTCCACATAATCTTCTACGGTGAGCTTCATTTCACACGCTATTCTGGAGCAGAGTTGTAGATTCCCTTTAAAACACACCAACACCTCCCATGAAAAACATTAGCTCAATAAAAGCGCTGTGCATTTGAGCCAGTGACAGACTGTGCGGGGAAAAGCTCAATAGAGCTGTAGAATATGAATGCAATAAAAAAGGCAAAAGAAGGCTTATGTGATGCTCATTTTGCACGTCTTTTGATCCTGCTCTCCATCATCGCCTGCATTGCTTTCTCTGTATCCCATCAATACTTTGCAATTCACCTCCCTTTAGAAGCGTGTTCTTTGCACACACTGTATGTCCGTGTGGCAGCTCAAATCAGAAGAGCCTTCGGAATCGTGCATCACTCCGGCTCGACATACTGAAAGCAGTTTTAGAAAAGAACAGTAAACATGATGGGTAAACGCCGCTGAGAGTTCTTCCTGATCGATGGTTTTCAAACTGCACTTTGCTGACCAGCACATACGAGCTGCTAGCATTCAGTATTGTATGTTTTTAACAAAAAAAATTACTTACTGCTCAAAGATCCCTTCTTCAGCATTTTAGAAATGACAGCAAGCTTTTCCAAGCTATTGGCAGACAAGGGAATGTGAGCATTTACTTACAGGAGTACGTAATGGACAAGATAATTTAATTCATCAAAAAAAAAATGTATGCACTCAAAAAAGAAGAGCCAGTCAGTTCTCAGTTGCAGTTCTAGCCGACCAATCAGAGCACAGTGCGAGTTACGTGTTACTGACAGACTGCATGGGAAGAGAGGTGCTGCAATAATCAAAAATATGTGAAAAATAATGTTTATTGAATATTCAAGCATGACAACCCATTCTAATAGACTCCAAAATGAAGACTTTGTGATATGGCCTCTTTAATGCATAAATTCGGACAGCCCTAGTTTCTTCACATTTCTGTTTGCTGTTGAATTCACCAAAAAGGTTTCAAGTTACAATTCCAGAACCTGTTGAGGTTGGTGACCGCTATCCATCCAGTCTCCTCCGTGTCTTGTTGGCGTGCTGAGAAATGCAGCTGCACAGTCATGTGGGCAGGTAAATGTCTTTCGAGAGAAGAGGGCAGTGGGATGAACTGACCTGTGAACAGTGGCAGTCGTCAGCGTTGAGAGGGTCAGGGTGGAAAACAGAAGGGGAAGAGCCATTATTTTCCGCCTCATTTCCGCTGATGGTCTGCTCAGGAAGGGAGGATGGAAATAAGGAGGAGGGGAACGCGAAATCATTTCAGCCTCCATTTGTAACGTGTCTCCTTACAGTCTCGCTGACAGGTAGAGGAGAACAGCAGAGGATTTTAATGGGGCCAATTCGTCCGCTATTAGCCAACACAGCAAGGCCCTTTGCAGCGATACCGTCACACCCTCCTGTAAGATTACACATCTAAATCTATATAACTCTTCACCCGCCATCGCTGTCTTCCTGAGAGCCCATGTGAGAATAGATTATGGTAAAGTGATATAAAATGGGCATGCAAGCTTCTAGAACGCCTCTGTTTCGCCTTACCAAATGGAGGTTTCCACAGCATGCTTTCGATTTTGTTGATGTTCTGAGCCATTTGCTGTGTTTTTAAACCATCTATTTTTATCACGCCTAATATGTTACCCTTTCCTACCCATTACTGTAAATGACACCCTACAGGCTAACAAATGTACCGAAGACTAATGGAGCGTCTTAAAGCTGTGTATTGGTTGAATAACTCTCCTTTAGACTGTAGAATTGCTTATAAATGGTAAGTTAAGACTGTTCACTTGGATTTTGTTTCATCCTGAACTCGCATGGCTTAGATCTGGGCCAACTAACATTAGCTATATGAATTTGAATATGAATTTGATATGCAACAACAACAACGAAAAACATTCGTCACCTGAGCTATAATGTTACCGGAAAACCCCTTTAAGGACAAAGATGGAAAGTAGATATGAAAGGAAATCCCAATAAAGAGTTTTAAGCAATGGCAATCCCATAAATCAATGCCATCTTCTCAAATTCACATTATCCCTGAGGGAAAGTGGGGAAAAAAAATCACCTACGCCAAAGAAAAATATGAGGATATTTTAGGGGAAAGTTTTCATACTCAAAACTTTTATTATTGCACATCTTTGCCTGCTGCATTTTACCTTATAGTTGTTGTACATTAAGTTCAGTCATGATATACGTTGCCAAAATTGTCAAATACTCTTTTCTCTAACAATAATAATCAGCCAATTTAAAGGTGAGTTTTAAAAGCACACGTTTGTACAGTACAATAAAATGAATATTAATTTTGAGATTGTCTAAGGACATTGTTATACAATTATTTCTAATATCATAAGATTTAAGTGAGCATTACATGACAAAAGCAAAAATAGGGTAAATGGGCATGCACGATTAAATATCCAATATCAAGATATAGCATTAGCACTACTGGACATTTCCTTTGAAAACTTGAGTGATATTTCAAGTTTTGCAAAAAAAAAAATGTAGTCATATTTCGCCATGAGACAGGCTGGTAGTGGAGGTTGGCTGGCAGTTCATTAATTCCACGCGCACACACACACACACACACACACACACACACACACACAAAAAAAAAAAAAAACAACACATTTTATCTAAACAAGAGGAGTTTCTTTCAAATGCTTTTAAATATGGAGTTTTGTCGAGCAACATCTTCATCTTCTCTGGCTTTTTTCCGCTCTCTCTGACAGGCCTGGAAGGATTATGGATGTGATCATGGTTCAGACTGTTTCTCTAACATTTGTCATTCAGTTATCAAACTGGCAATTCTGCTTCTGTCGGGTAAGTGTGTTTGGGAGACAAGAAAGCCAGGAGGGAGGTCCTTGCTGATCCAATTTTGGCCTAATTTTTATTGAATAGCCAATTAAATGCATGTGAGGAAAAAGTGCGTGTGTGTGTGTGTGTGTGTGATCATCACACTTGGATGAGGATGTTCTGTGTGTTTTCAGGGATGTAAATCCCTTCCTTGGCATGCCGCATTCCCAAAGCACCCATCAAACTGTCCTTCAGCTGCCAGCCTTACACACACACACACCCTTAAACACTCAAACACACACTCTCTGCAGGGCATTTGTTTCTATTTCTGTCATATTATCTAAAATGAAGCATTCTGGCGTTGTGTAAAATATGTAATACACTGATTTCTACAATAAAATGCTAACAAAAAAGGACGTAACTGAGTGTGATGTTTTAAATGCTTCATGTTACATTTGTTTTGCTTCCATCTGGACTGAATGGTGGTATTACGTTAAAGTGAAGTGAGTCATTCGTGCACCACTAGTGGCACAAAATGAATTGCATAATGAACACTCTTGGAGAAATACATCCGTTAACATTTGCAATCATCCCAATGACAGTTGCTAAAGCAGGACATGATTGCAATTCCATTTGGTGCCACTAGTGGCGCAGTAATTACATGCTTCACCTTTAAACCCCTTATGCACTTTACCCCTAAACCAATGTTCTTCTGCTAGAAGTGAATGACAGATTCTATATTAGGGAGGACAGGTAGTCTGCCTGTATTTTCACACTGTGGTTGCATGTCAGGAACTCTATCTCGAATACATCATGCTCTGTGCGTCTTCATATCCATCTCACTGACAGCTCGCACCGATAAAAACAAGGTGCTTGAACATGAGATATTAATCATTGTTTGTGGAATGAGCAGATGTGGAGTTTCACGTCATCAAGTTTGAAGAGCAAAAATAAATATATAAACCCAACACATTAAGCTTCAGTATACGCAAGCAGTTATGGGTTATGTCAGAACTGCAAAAGGTTGAAAGAGGCGGACAGCAAGACAACAAGGTGGTTTTATAATCCATAATGCTGTATGGAAATTACAAGCCAGTCTTTTCTAAAGCCTTTGCCAGTAAGCACCATTATTTGCTCTCAAGCTTTGCTGTGTTAAGCATGCAACAACTCTTGGTCCATTTATAGCGTTGATAATTGACTCTAGAGAAATGTTTCAGATCTATGACGGACAACACAAACTATGGACAACAAAAGATACCTGTGATTTAATTTACATCAGATGTACACAAAAAGTAAAAAAGAAAAGTGAATTAATCTGTTGTAAGTGCTCTGGTCATTAGTCCAACAGTAGTAATGAAAAATTAACATATATATATATATATATATATATATATATATATATATATATTTTTTTTTTCATTTTGTCACCCTGTATTTTTTTGTTGAGAATGACAAAATTAGATGTTTTTGTTTTCCATACAAGTGGATAGTATTTATATAATCAAGCTACAAAAAATGCAACTTAAAAGTTTCATAATAGTAATGCACTTAACTTGTGTGCTATATTCCAAGTTTTCTGAAATCATACAATAGCCATCTGCGAGAAACAGATCTAAATTTAAGTTGATTCTTAAGTATATATTGTGTTCAATTAAAAAAAAAAGTATTAGTTTAGATCATATCTCACTTCACTGATGCAAAATGTCTTTGGTTCTAAGTTTTAAAAATAGAGACTACAAAAGGAATTTAATGACACTGGAAGAGGGGAGGACTAGCAGCATATAACATTAACAACACACATTTCTGTCTGTTTCTCACAAAAAGCTGTTGTCTAGCTGTCATATTAGAAGAGTTTGAAAATATTGAATGAGTCATACAGATTATGTAATTTTGGCCATCTAAATCATCATCCCACTTTATTTTCAATAATAACACAGGGTTGGAACAACATGTGGTGAGTAAATGAGGACATCATTTCCATTTTGGGATGAACTATTCCTTGGATTCCTTTTTATAAATTCAGTCATGTTTTATAGGAAATAAAGATTTTTAGGGTTCTTTGATTTCAACAAACTCCAGACATACACGGCGAAATGTTAAGTAACATAAAACACATTTTCTTATTGATTTCTACAAATATATAAAATATGGACTGAAGAATTCCATATAAAGGGACTGCATAACTGATAACACATCACAGGAGATGTAAAACTTTATCATCTTACAGAATAATTAAAATCATAACTATAACTTTAAATTTAATGTTGGCCTAAGGCAAAACTTAATTAATTTGCTGAGCGAGACCCTGTAGAAAGCCAGCAATGAAACTGCATTCTCTCATCTGGACTATAGCAGAAACTGCTGTTGAATCCAAACTCATTGTTGACTTTTCCCAAATGTCACAGTCAAATGTGCAACTCTAAAGGAAGAGATTAGAGACACTTGCAGATGAGCTGTTTTCGATGCTCTTTATTATCAGTGTTGTTATTGTTGTTATTGTAACTAAAAGTAAACTAAGAAAAAAACTTTTTCATATTGAAATTTGAAGAAATAAATATACAAAAATGAAAATTAGAAACTGAAATAACTAACTGAAATAAAAACGTACTATAAAACGTTTGGAAACATTACTAGTTTTAATGTTTTTGAAAGAAAGTCTCTTCAAGGCTCATCAAGGCTGCATTTATTTGATCGAAAATACAGAATAAAACAGTAATTTTGTGAAAATATTATTGCAATTTAAATGAATGGTTTTCTATTTTAATATACGTTAAAACCTCCAGTATTCAGTGTCACATGATCCTTCAGAAATCATTCTAATATGCTGATTTATTATCTATTTTGGAAACAGTTGTGCTGCTTAATATTATTTGTATAACCTGTGATAGTTTTTTTTTCAGGATTCTTTGATGAATAAAAAGTAACAAAAGAACAGCATTTATTTAAAATAGAAATATTTTGTAATGATATTATACACTACCGTTCAAAAGTGTGGGGTCAGTATTTTTCTTTTTTTTTAAATCAATATTATTCAGCAAGGATGTGTTAAATTGATAAAACGTGATAATAAAGATTTATATTGTGAATAAATGCTAATCTTTTTAACTATTTATTCATCAATGAATCCGCAAAAAGTAGCACAGGTTCCAAAAAATATTAAGCAGCACAACTGTTTCCAGGACTGGAGTAATGGCTGATGAAAATTCAGCTTTGCATCACAGAAATAAATGATATTATAAATTATATTAAAATAGAAAACCATTATTTTAAATTGTAATAATATTTCACAGACTACGTTTTTTCCTGTATTTTTTATCCAATAAATGCAGGCTTGAAGACCATAAGAGACTTCTTTCAAAAACATTAAAAATAGTAATGTTTCCAAACTTTTAATCTGTACTGTAAAGCTCATTCAAAATATCAAATGATATAATAGTATATAAATACTACTAACATAATTCTGCTTTTTATTGAGTTACAATGAACAGGGACCAAATCTTTGAAGCTTTAAAAGGAACATAAAAACACCATAAAAGTATCATAGAGTATATAATAATTTGTTCCTCTATAGTTGCTGCTAAATGCATCAATTTAAATGTAAATGCAAATATCCCAAATCATCTGAAAATTTGACTTTAAAACAGACCAACATGTAAGTCTTTATTGACTGAAAATATCCAGTCGGCCATAGCTCTTTCAACCTTTGTTCTGGTTGAAAGTGAGTAAATAATGACAGAATTGTAAGGCAGTGAAACGTTTTAATGCTCTCTCTTTCTTTTACTCTCTATCAAAACATTTGCGGTTGAGGGAATCTCATCTCACCTCCTACAGTATGTGACTCTTCAAGTATAGCTGACTAATATGTTTTTCCTTTCTGTGTGAAGGAAACATTTCCTCCACCTCACTCAAATTCACATTCATTGCTATGGAGACTCCTGGGTAAACAAAGCTGCTTTAATCATTTTCATGTTTAGAGTGAACAGTTGCTTTATGGTTAGGACAAGATGCAGGATTTTATGGATGACAAACCTTAGTGCTAAATAAGTGAAAAAAGATAAATCTTTAGTTCCTAGATTAAAAAAAAAAGAAAAAAATATCTGAACAAGTAAAGTCAGGAAAAAAACCCCAGCACATAATCATATTGTGACAGCACAAGATATGATTTTAGAGACATAACCTCACTCTCAACCTGTAAACAAACACACATGCATACATCTTTGTTATTACATCTTAACACGGTATCCAAATGATGATGCATCTGCCTTTCAGGTAGCAGGGGAAAATGGGGCATATGCTTGTCCCGACAGACTGATCCAGATATAATGTAAAATATCTCTCATTCTGGACTCTTTGCAGCGGCACACACACACACACACACAGGTGTCCCTGCTGCATAATTCATGTGACTTTCACTCTCGCACTGGCCTGGTTTCCTGTGAAGACCGAGCAGCAGAAATTACTCCAGTGTTTCTGAAGAGAGCAGACGGACGACCCAGGGTTCATTTGTGAAAGACAAGAGTAAAAAAGCAGTGAAGATATGTACCGGTACAGTATATCTAAAAGGTTTTTTTCTTCTTCTTATAATAAGTTTAAAATGGCTATTATTCAAGTGTAGTTTTTTTATAAATTGGATTTGGATTGTATATAGTGGACTAATAAGTAATATTTTTAAATTTGACACGAAACAGAAGTTGCGATAGTCTTCTCTTGCCTATTGTGACATATAAGTGAAATGGATATTCGACCAAGAAAAAATGTATGGCAGGACTTAATTTTGTCCACCTGGAGTTGATTGGATGGTTGGATCGTAGTGATTTGCTATTGGTCGATCTCATGTGAGTGACAGGTTGTTCCACCCTCGCGCCAGTAAACACGTTATAAGAGAAAACTTTTTCCCTCTTGATGCTGGCAAGAGGGAGAAGTTATTTTGGAGTAAAGATTATGAGGGCACATGAATTAAAAGAAAAATATTGATGTGCACTAATCATTTATAATAAATAATGAAAAATTTCATGAAAATATAAGAATTTTGAGTAATTTTTTTATCAAAAATCTACTCGGTTACTATCGTAACCTCAGTTCCCTGAGAGAGGGAACGAGTATTGCGTAGCTATACGCAGTGGGGAAACTCCTTTTCCTCGATTTACTGAAACCTATATGTAAAGCGCATTTGCAGCTGCACAGCCAGCACACTGAGCGTCTGGCACGCTCATAGGCTGTGCTGCCGCAACTGCACAACCAATGGCGCGGGCGACTCTGAACTGCAGCCAATGAGCTAGCTCAACGTCAGAGCCCGTCAAGGGGGTGTGGTTTAGCCTATAAAAGACCCCCGAATTCGCCATTATAGCAGGTTTAACGACTGAAGCGACAACTTCACCAGTTACTAAATGCGGCCGGCTACGCAATACTCGTTCCCTCTCTCAGGGAACTGAGGTTACGATAGTAATCTCTGGCCTGTGTGAGGAGGTCCTTCCTCATTGGAACGGGCCAGGGGACCGTGTCTGACAGCTGAACCAGCTCCGGAAACCATGGTCTGGATTTCCAGAGAGGAGCCACCAGAAGGACTGGGCATCCGCTCTCCCTGACCCGTTCGATGACTTGTGGGACCATCGAGATGGGGGGGAAAGCATAAAGGGGGCGGTTGGGCCAGGGATGGGCCAGCGCGTCCCTGTTCTTCGAGAAAAACACCCTGCAGTGGGTGTTGGCTCTCGAGGCGAAAAGGTCGATTTCGGCCTCGCCGAATCTCTCCCATATCAGACTGACCGTCTGAGGGTTCAGAGACCACTCGCTTAGGGGAGTGTTGCCCCGTGAGAGCATATCCGCGCCCAGATTTTGGACGCCCGGGATGTGCGCTGCTCTCAGGGAGCTCAGGTTGGCCTGTGCCCATAGGAGGAGGTCCCTTGCCATAGCATGCAGGTTGCCCGACCTGATGCCACCCTGGCGATTTATGTAGGCCACCACTGACATGTTGTCCGTACGGACCAGGACATGGTGACCCCTGAGGTTTAACAGAAATGCTTTCAGGGCCAAACCAACTGCTTTCATTTCCAGACAGTTGATATGTAAGCTCTGCTCCGTGCTCGACCAGAGGCCGGAGGCAGGCCTGCCCTCGTGCAGCGCTCCCCAACCCAGGTTGGATGCGTCTGTAAAAAACACCTTCCTCCTGGAAACTACCCCCATGGTCACCCCCTCGTGGTACCAGTCCTGAGCCCGCCAGGGAATCAGTGTTCTTAAACACCCGTGATTCACCATAATGCGCAGGCTGCCTGACTGCCATGCATGGGTTGGCACACGGCGTTTCAGCCAGTGCTGCAGCGGGCGCATGCGCAGTAATCCCATGTGGAGTACTGATGATGCGGCTGCCATTAGACCAAGCAGTTTCTGAAACCTCTTCAGAGGCGCGCGCTCGCGCGCCCTGAACGCGGCTGCCAGTGTCTGCACAGATAGCGCGCGCTCTTGAGTGAGCCGCGCTTTCATTGTCACCGAGTCCAAAACCGTGCCCAGAAAGACCACAGTCTGGCTGGGGTTCAGTTCGCTTTTGGCAACATTGATTGTGAGACCCAGGCATTTTAAATGGCCGAGAATCAAATCCCTGTGAATTATTAGTTCGTCTCTCGACTGCGCTAGCACCAGCCAGTCGTCGAGATAATTCAGCACACGCACTCCCTGGCTTTTTAGCGGGGAGAGCGCTGCATCCATACATTTCGTGAATGTACGGGGTGCCAGACACAGACCGAACGGCAGAACGGTGTATTGATATCCCCTCCCCTCGAAGGCGAATCTCAAGAATGGCCTGTGACGAGGGTCGATCTGAATATGAAAGTATGCATCTTTCAGATCCATTGAAACAAACCAATCCCCCGGGCGAACTTGCGCGAGAATTTGTTTGAGTGTTAACATTCTGAAAGGCCGTCTCATGAGAGCCCTGTTCAAACGTCTCAGATCTAGTATGGGTCTGAGCCCACCGTCTTTCTTTGGAATTAGAAAATAGCGGCTGTAAAACCCCGAATACATTAGCGCGGGAGGGACTGACTCTATCGCTCCTTTTGCTAATAAATTCTGAACTTCGGACGCGAAGCACGTGACCTACGCTGCTTCTCACCGATGTCTCGATAACCGCCTGGAATTTCGGGGGTCTGCGAGCGAATTGGAGCGAGTAGCCTCGCTTTATAGTGTTTATGACCCAACTCGACACACCAGGGATGGCTTGCCAGGCCAACGCCCGTGTGGCTAGGGCTTGACACACTGAATGGGGGGGACCGCCTAACATAGGGGGACCTGATACCCTTACACTGTGATTTGTGCACATACTGAGTGTTTGACTGATTATACCGGCTTTTGCCCGGGGGGATTTCAGTCTTACAACAGGGCGGGGGCCGCCTAGTGAAGGGGGACCGTGAACCCGTGTGATGTGATTGTGAAACATACTCTTTTTGTGCTTTATTTGGGTTTAACGGCGTTTGTTTGCAAAGACGCGCTCACTGCTGCGGGCCGGTTTACAATAATAAAATCCCCAGCCGCCTGAACTGAACAGGGAGCTCTGGGAAGTTTTGCCGGTTTTTTCGAGGGTGGTCCGGCTAGCGCGAGACACGAGCCCTCTCTCTTTCCTCTCCGTGCTAGGACGACTTCGGAGGCACCTGGTCGGCCGCGGCGCTGGGTCGAGGGCCTTGACGCCTGGGGAGCGGGTAGCGCTTCGCGGGCCTTGGCTGGTGTTGGCTATCAGCCGCAGGGCGGGGCTGAGAAGCCTGTTTCACCGGCTTGGCTGGATGAGGCGAAGGCGGCGGCTTGGGCTTGCTGGTCGCGGAGCTCGAACGCTTCGGCAAGAAGTGTCGCATGGCCTGGGACGCTTTCTGTGCCTCTGTGTACCTCTCTGAGAATGATTTCACCGCCAGGCCGAAGAGCCCGGAGCTGGACACCGGGGCGTCGAGAAACCTCGTTCTGTCGGCGTCCTTAATCTCGGTGAGGTTAAGCCAAAGATGGCGCTCGAGCACGACCAAGCTCGCCATGTTTCTTCCGATGGCCTGTGCTGTAGCCTTAGTAGCACGCAGCGCTAAGTCTGTAGCACTCCTCAGGTCTCGAAAGGTCTCCGGGTCCGGGCCAGTCTCGTCCATGGACCGGAGGAGTTTGGCCTGGTAGACCTGCAACACGGCCATCGTGTGCAGGGCCGATGCAGCCTGACCGGAGGCGGAGTACGCGCGTCCAGCGAGGGCTGAGGTGTTTCGGCAGGGTTTGTTGGGATGAGCGGCTCTAGCTCGCCAGCTAGCTGCAGTGCTCGGGCAAAGATGAGCTGCCACGGCCTCTTCGAGGGGCGGCAAAGACTTATAACCCTTTTCCGCTGCGCCATCCACGGAGGAGAGCGTCGCGGAAACTGCAGATCCCACACGTGCTGAGTATGGAGCGCGCCAGACCTTGGTTAGCTCCTCATGGACCTCGGGGAAAAATGGCGCCGGTTTGTGACGCGGGGCCTGCTGGCGCCCCTCCAGAAACCATCCATCCAGCCGACTACGAGGCGGCTCCTCGGGCGAGGCCCACTCTAGCTCGAGGTCCGCGACGGCCTTCGTCAGGATCCGAAGCATTTCGGCGTCGGAGTTTGTCCTGGTCGCTAATCCACTGGCCACAGATTGGGAGGCGGAGACGGGGTCGAGAGAGCCCGGCCATTCGTCCTCAGAAGCGGCGATGGATATGCTGTCGTCGCGCTCGAGAGATCCGCCAAAGGAGACGAGGCCCGCCACGTGTGGGGGGGGGGGGGCGCTGGTCTCCTGTGAACAGGACCGGTGATGGCGTTTGAGTCGGAGAAAGTGAAGCACGCGGGGACGCGGCCGGCGTGCGTTCACCAATCTCCATACCCTCCGGTTGCCGTTGGCTGCGACGCTTCTTCTTCCTCGGAATGTGAAGCGTTGTCGAAGCGGCATCGCCGTCTCGAGAGAGAGCTAGCCGATTGCGCAGCACGGAGATAGGCATGCAGTCGCAGGCCGCACATCCGCCGACCGAGAGTGCATTCTCCGCGTGGTCGACACCCAAGCAGGAAACGCAGCTCTCGTGTTGGTCTGCCTCGTGCAGACGGCCTCCGCACGTGGCGCAGGATGGACGAGGCATACTGTAAATAGAATGTTAGCAATAAGCACAAAGGATATAAATGTCGCCGGATAGCCACAGGTGAGACGGCGTCAGGAGAAATCGACGTGCAGGCGAAGTCTGCTGAAGAGATAGCTCGCTCAGGCTGAAAGGCTTGTTCGACGGCGAATGCTACAGTAAAAAGCTCAGGGACATGTGTACTGTCGCTGAAGGAGTAAAATCTGCTATAATGGCGAATTCGGGGGTCTTTTATAGGCTAAGCCACACCCCCTTGACGGGCTCTGACGTTGAGCTAGCTCATTGGCTGCAGGTCAGAGTCGCCCGCGCCATTGGTTGTGCAGTTGCGGCAGCACAGCCTATGAGCGTGCCAGACGCTCAGTGTGCTGGCTGTGCAGCTGCAAATGCGCTTTACATATAGGTTTCAGTAAATCGAGGAAAAGGAGTTTCCCCACTGCGTATAGCTACGCAATACGAAGTGACCGTTCGAAAGGGAACATGATCTACCCCAGCTCTCATGTCCAATAGTGCTCCTAAGAAAGGTCTTACTAATAAACAAATCATTATTTTGAGTCAGATCGTTCCAATTCTTCACAAAATTGGATCAACCGATTCAACCGAACAATCGGATGATTCATTGACTATGGAAATCAATGATCGTTTATCACTGACTCAATGATCTAGTCACTGTTCTCAAGTTTACAAGAAGGGATGATCTCATTAAATCAGAAAAAAGGTAACACTTAAGTTTAGGGACCAAATCTCACTATTAAGTTGCTTCTTAGCATGCATACTACTAGGATATTGGCTGTTTATTAGTACTTAAGCACATATTAATTCCTTATACATGACCATATTCTGCATCACTTAATCATACACAATACCTACACTTAACTACCTTACTAACTATTAATAAGCAGTATTTAGGAGTTTATTTAGGCAAAAGTCGTAGTTAGTTAGTTAATAGTGAGAATTGGACCCTAAACTAACATGTGACCAAAAACATAAAACAAACTGTTGTTCTGTTCATCACTCAGAGTGGTTATATGCATGGCTTTAGAGACTTGACTCATACATATGCATGAGTCATATGGACCACTGCCATGATACTTTTATGGTGCATTTGAAGCTTGAAAGATCTAGTTAGTTCAAATTTCTCCTTCTGCATTTCAAAGAAAAACAAAAAAGTTTGGAACTTCTGACATGACGTATGTGTTTTATGGTGCATCAATGTTTTGTTTACCTCAAATGATTAAGGGACATGTAATTTCTCATATATGACCAATTTAAAATCTGTGCATTCATGATTCAAATAAAACGAAATATACTGACCATGTGAAGTAACTGAACACACACAGGCGTCTCTCTAGAAATCTCTACATGCATGCTAAATGCTGATTTGCATTACAAAATGCTCATTTTGTTTGTTGGTTGGTTTTGTAATGCCATTCACATTGTTTTGGCTGTTTTCATGGTGAAAACCACACTTGAATTACTCATATTTAAAAGTGAAACTAAATAAGATATTTAAGACTTTGAGATTTCCCCCAAAAAATTCTAAAACTGAACCTGAATAACCGACCTTTTCACTTTTTTTTTTTTTTTTTACTGTACAAAACACTCAGTAAATTGTAAAGCTTTATGCAGTATAAACCTATAAACACCATACAATGTAAACCATCACCTACCCTCATTATTAAAAATGAATAAACAGTGCAGTGGCAGTCATTAGAGTTATAGCAAATCAACATGTGTTAGATCACAGAAAGTTCAGACAAAGAAGGTGGGGCCGCTGCAGAAATTAAAGGTCATTTTCAACATTCTTTGAAAAGCATCTCTGCAGTGTAGCAAATGTCAGCTCTTTTTCAGATACAGAGAGTCTTTGGCATAATAAGATTCAGCGAGCAACTTTAAAAGTGCCAAGCATCATCTGCGTGAACTTTCTTCATCAAACGCTGTGATTATTATTTTGTATTCCATGCTATATTTACACAATACCTTTCAAGAAACACCTGATGCAGGGCTGTTATTTATTTATTTGTTCAAATTAAACGCCTCCCTAAAGGAATTACACTGGAATAGATGCTCCCTGCTCTCATTTCCATAATCTAATAGTGTTTATGAGGGAGAGTGTTTATGTTGCTGTCTGAATAGAAATGATGCAAGCAGACAAAAAGGGTGGCAGACACACACACACGATTCCAAGGTTCCCCGCTGCCACATTGGACTGACAGCTTTGTGGTCTCAGCACAGCAGACACTAAGCACATTTACACACACACACACACACACACACACACACACACACACACACACACACACACACACACACACACGCACACACTTAACGAGTGTGAGTGTCCCTTTCATACTTTGTGGGAACTCTAAACACCTCCACATAATGCTCAACATACACACAATGAAATATTCATCAGTGCTATTGTAAGCCATAATGATATTGTCTATGAAACAAGCTTCCTCACTGTCTCTAAGGAGGGTTTTTAGGTGAGTGGGACTGAGAGATAGAGTGTATTTGCTTGGCACAGTGAAGCCCCCAGTGGCTTGAACACAGTGGCTTTCATATAGAGGTCTGGAAGGGTACAGGGCAGACACGGAGAATGAAGATTTAGTAAGTAAAGACAAGCACAATGACAAACACTATCATCATGTTCCCATTGAGACCAGAGTACCCAGAGTTTAATTTAAATGACGATAGGTCAGCGAGACATTTAATAAGATCTAAGATATAATGTGGGGAAAATCTTAAAGAAGACCTATGCAAAGTCTTTATTTTGTTTTTGAGGTCTTCTAGAATAGGTTTTTATGCTTGAATGGTAAACAACAATATTATTTTCCACATATTTCACATTATTGCAGCACCTCTCGTCCCAGTCTGTCAGTAATGCTCTTTAGTTTAGTTCCTGTCTCTATGAAGCCTCTCCTTACAAAAAGCTCAATGTGCTCTGATTGGTCAGCTGGACCAGTGTGTTGTGATTGGTCAACAGCTTAGAGTGCGTTTTGGAAATGTAACTCCCTTTTCACAACCACAAGCTTTAACACACTACAAACTAACTGAACAAAGGAGCACATGAAAATGAAAACAAACTAAAAGTCCATCATAATGAAACTAAACTGAACATTATGGTGACAATTTTGGTCCTTGACTTACATGTTTATTGTATTGAGGTAGTATTGGAGGCAAAAATCCTAGATGTTTCAAAATAGTTAAAAAATATTTAAACATTGTAATATATATTATTATAATATTCATTTATTTAATAATTAAATCCAAAATGTTTGTATAATCCAAATATTTTACTTCGTCCAGAGAGCAACCATTATCAAATGATTTTCCTCCATTACACAAATTGGGTAAAAATATAACAAAACTTTCACAAAATAATATACTGATTACTAAAATAGTTACTGCTGGTTTGTAGATAAACATATACTTTCCATAACTTTATATATATATATATATATATATATATATATATTTTTATTGATTTATTTATTTCTGTAATGGAAAATGTATCTACAACCAACATTTAAAACTTGCCCTACAACATGTTTTTACTTGCCCTATACTGACATTTTTTTTTATATCAAGTAGTATACAGTATATATATATATATATATATAAGAGATTCAAGATCCGTTTTGTACCCTATTCATGGGAAGTGCCATTATGATATTTTCATTGAGGCCAGAGTTCCCAGGGTTTAATTTTCACTCTTAATGACAGGTCAAGAAACTCAATCCAGTATGGAATGCTGGAAAGCCTTAAAAACAGTAATATTATTTCAAAAGACCACAATCTGCTGCTGTTTGCATCACACATTTGCGACCGCACGCACACACAAGTGTCTTTTCTTATGACATGAAAGTGTCTCTCTACCTTGGGAGTGATTGGTCCCGAAATAGAACAAGTATACAGTGTTGTGACAGGTTTATTTATTGGAAGCATGCAAGCTGAAAATCAGGGTAGGGAGTAGGGACAGTATCCATATTTTAGAGTCATGTTGAGACAAAAATGAAGGCACTAGGTGTGTGTATTTGTGTAGAGTGAGAAGGACAGAAGGAGAGAGATAGATTAATTCCCAGTAGAAGGTCCTGCCAAATACTCAATGTTACCGGAAGAAAAAATAGCCTCTTTTCAGGGCTCAGCGAGCTAAAGTTTTGAATCTGCTGTCATCTCGCCATAACTTTGGCCCCACAGTCACCCCACCCCAGGGGCAGTACATTTACTTTCACTGTTTCCCCGGAATAATTTTGACACGGTGGGTGTCATTGGGCTTTGGTAGATTTGTCAGCTGTGGCAGGCGGTCATTTAGTTAGTCACGGAGATGACATGCTGTCAAGAGTGAAATGATACAAAGGCTTCTGAGTACGGTCAAGGCCTCGGACAGACAAACTCCTTAGTTATCCACTCAAGAACAGAGAAGCCGGACTAAAAATAATGGGCACAGACCAGCCAAAACACACAAAAAGTACAGGTTGTTTTCAACAGAATAACACCTTCTCTAACAAATGTGATCTGTATGAAATTGAAAAGCGGTGTTCACTAACTCAAGAGAATGACCGCTGCTGGTAGTGGATAACTTGAGAATATGATCACCCACACCAGAGCTCAAGATCACAAGAAATGGTTATGCATGGTCACAAAACTATTTCCAGGGGTCATTGCAATGCCGGAAAATGTCATGCACAAAATAACAACAAAAACCCTCCCACACAGTTCAGGTCGTTTTCTGGCTGAAACGTATTTGTTGGTGGTAATTCTGTTGAATGACACTTCGACTTCAATAGAGCTAAATTGTGATCTGTGTGATTTGAAGAACGCTGTTCAACTGGGAAGTGAATAACCTGAGAATATGAACACCTATATCAGGCTAACGGTCCTGAGAAACTCTTTAAGGCTTTTTTAGCCTACAACTTAGTGGTCAACTAAAACACATTTTTCTGGTAACACTTTACAATAAGGTTAGTTTATGCATTAAATGCCCCATTATGCTATTTTAAAGGTTCCTAATTTTGTTTAGGAGGTTTCTTACAATAAGTTTACATGCATTCTAGGTCAAAAAACACTTGAATTTTCTCATAATATGCATTGCACATCACTTCATTTCTCAAAGAGTCTGAAAACGGTTTGTTCAAAGATGCTCTGTCTTCGGAAACGGAACGCATATAACCATATTTAAATTTCAGCTCCAAAGGGCTTCCTCAGTGCTTGATACACGGTGATATGAACAGTAATGATGGCGTTGGTTTTACCGTTTAATTCCAGCGCGAGTCCTTATCCTTTAGAAATGCATGCAAAGTGGATTTGTCTTCTTGACACGAACTAAGCTCTTCCAGGCCTCAGCTACAACTACAGTGTTTGAGGGGCGGATCAAAGTAGACGTCGTTCGCATGGCAGCCAATGAAGACCATGGCATTATGCAGATTTGTTACATTATGTAGATATGTAGCAGGAAGTGAGACTGGAATTGTTGACGACTTGTTTCAGCAGTTCAGAATCGATTATTTCTTTTAGGAGACAACAACTTTATTTATCTTGCACTTTGATCTTTAAATCTTTGCAGACCTTTTACATTCACAAACAGCTATATTACATAAGCAATGCATGCATCGCTTGTTTCTGCTTCGTTTTCACCTGTGTTTTGATCCAAAGATTCTGAACTCTTTCAGAAGATGCGTAATAGCGCCCATAACTATATAACAGTGAAAACATGGATTACCATAAAATTCTGACAATGGCAGGGAAGCGTTGTGTCATAAATTACGTAAATTGTCATAATTGCGGGGAATGAGTTAACCTTTGTCAATGTTAATTGATATAATTGTTCACGTTCATGTTAGTTCACAGTGCATTAACTAATGTTAATGGATGCAACTGTTAACATTAAACATTTTAAAGTTACACTATGTAACTTTTTGGCACTCTAGCGGTTAATAAACAAAACTGCACGCGTCTTGCGAAAGAACATTGTAGCATTGTCCGGATAAGACAAAAACGCGATTTGGAAGATGGATTCATGATGTACTCGTTCATGATATAAATGTTGACCAAAAAAATGGCATAGTACCTTTAAAAAATTAAACCTTATTGTAAAGTGTTACCATTTTTCTTGATAAACAACTTTTTTGTAAGAAAAAAAATAGCTAGAAATTGTTAAAAGAAAGAATAAAAATCTGAGGTGTTACATGCCCCCTCTCAAGTCTCAATGGGTATGACACATCTTACAAAAAGTGGTTATGTAGAGCCACAAAACAATTACTCTACCAGAAGTCATCACAATTCTGGAATATGTCATACACACCTTGGCCAAGAGGGACAGACTGTGATCTAGTCTACTGACTACATGAAAATAAACACAGCATCACAGGGCTGACATGCTGTCAGGAGTGAAATGAGACAAAGGCTTTTGTGCTCGCTCAAGGTTTCAGACATACATCTCCTTAGTGTCCCACTTCTGGACAGAGATGCAAAGCCAATACAACACAACAACAAAACCCCACAAAGTACATGTTTTTTATAGATGAAAATTGTTTGTTTGTGGTAATTCTGTTGAATAGCTACGGTGATCTGTGTAAAAAAATGTGTACAGCACTGTTCGCTAAATCAAGACAACAACTGCGGCCACAGAAAGATTAACGCACAGACCTGCCACACATTTGCCCAGGGCCCGAGAGCAGCAGAGGAACCCAATGAGCTGCAAAAACACTGTATATTTACTAAAACATCTTTGGCTCTTAAATTGTTCCCACACACTATATGAAAACATTTATACGGCCCTGCATGATGCCCCCCTCAGACGAGGAGCCCCTGGGCACGTGCCCAATTGCCCATATGGTGTATGCAGGCAGCTCAGTGGTAAAGAGCACCTAGTGGGGAAATTAATGTGACATAAGCTAGAGAGCAACATAAATTATTCACAATCAATAAAATAAATGTAACAACTTCAAAATCGGGGGGATCTAGCAAAAAGTATATAGTTATGTATAACCTATACCCCGTACGTACATGTAGGCCTATATAGTTTTCTAGCGCCATGCTCTATATGCTCTCATATATATATATATATATATATATATACACAGAGAGAGAGAGAGAGAGAGAGAGAGAGAGAGAGAGAGAGAGAGAGAGAGAGAGAGAGAGAGAGAGAGCATGGCACTAGCAAACTATATACATGTAGGTAAGTATGTAGGGGTATAGGTTATAGGTACACACACACACACACACACTTTTTAGTTTATGCATTCCTTGGGAATCGAAGCAATGACCTTGGCTTTGCTAGCATCCCATACACACACAGACACACACATTTATACACATATTCATTGTGAGTATCACAATAAAACTAGATTGCTGCCATTATAAAAGAATCCGAACACTAAGAGCTGAAGGTCAGGAGAAATGGTTGTGCAGAAGCAAAAAAATTACAAGAGTTCATCTTAATGCTGGACTATGTCATACAAGGCCTGTCCAAAAGAAAAGGGCTGTGGTCTAGTCTACTGTCTACATGAAAATAAACACAACAACTGATTTGCACAAGGTCAGAGTCTGTATGCAGCGATCAACATGCAGTTTATAGGGGTTGATAGAAAGAACAAGGTCACTGTCCTGAGGTTAAGAGTGAAAGTTGAGCTGTTAGTCATCACAGCTGTTGTCTACTCCGTGTGGGAAAGAATGTGTCCTGCATGCAGAGAGATAAATCATATCTTTCTTTCTTTGGCACATGTTTACGGAAACATATGGGGCTTGTGACACACTTTTAGGCTCTGTTGACAATATATCTATTTTGTAAGAATATTTCACAGTTGAGCTTACAAAATATTTCACTATGTATTTTATTTCCATTTATAATTTCACTCATCTGAATATGTGATTTAAACATGCATATTTCTCAACATACCCTCTCTTTTACTTTCGGCTGTTCACACTACAGCAGATCATCCACATATTTATTTAGCGCAGGTTTAATTGCATGCACCAATGTACTGAACATATTGTTTTTGGAACAGAAATTGTTAACATGCAATTTACATAACAAGTAGATTATAACATGTTACAGATAAATGAGAAAATAAAGTACAAATAAATTATAATTTTGATAAATTACAGTTATGGCTTCCTTCCAAAACCTATAGTGACCGAATAGCAAAGGCTGTTTCAAAAGATGAGCAGGATTATATAATATAATCACTTTTTATAGGGTAAATTTCTAAGAATCCATTGAGCACCCAATGAGGCAAGCTCAGTGAAAAAAATCAATCCTTTCGAAGTGCGAAAAAAGGTTAATTATAAACAATAATATTAAACAATCACTCAATAAAATAAATAACATAAAATAAAATAAAATATAATGGTAATAGTAGAAACTAACAACCAAAACTAAATTGTAAAAAAAATATATGAATATATATATATATATATATATATATATATATATATATATATATATATGTATACATACATACAGGTCACATTCTGCAGCAATCCTATCAAAAGTTGCACTGACATGGATGCCGCCCAATGGACGCCGAAGGCGGGGAAGGCCTAAGAAGACCTAGCGAAGTACATTCAAAGAGGACTTAAAGCGAATCCCATGCAGCCAAACACAACCGGTGGAATACAATGTGTCCTGTAGCACAGACGGACATAAAGAAGAAGATTACAAGAGTTTCTGTGTGCATGACATCGAAGGTCAGAGGCTATACTGGATATAGAGTGAGACACATGAGTTACTGCAGCATGGTTGTCGTTACTGCATGCTAAATGGTTGCTTCGCTAAATGTAGAGAGTTGCTGTCAATCTCCATTAGGCATTAAAGCCCATTAGACGTCATCAATCCTGCACTAGGATAAGACTTTACTCACAAATTGAGATATGCAACTAACAAATACACACACACACACAAGTCATCACCTTGATTTAGCTTCCCTTTACTAAGAGCACCAGAGAGCTCTAAAAAGCCCTTGATGAAAAACACACACAGCTATCCCTTCCGTGACTAACCCGATACTCATTATCTTAATTTGCATTCGATCTGTGAATCACACCCTCACCATCTCATAAAGGCAGGATCCGTGTTACACACATGAATCGCACAGACCCTGAGCCGCTGAGAGCAAATGGAGCTTTTGAATATTTCTTCTGAGGTACATTAGTGAGGAGAAAAAAAAGTGATGGGTTTATTTCTCAGAGCTTCATAAGCCTGATATTGTATTTACCTGGAAAATGTTTTGAAGTGAGGATAAAGGGCTAATTTAAAAGATTTGCATTTCCAGAAAAAAAAATAGCAGTGCTTGCAAGGCAACCAAATAATAAATTATTTTGTTAGCATCGGAACATGTTTTGCTGCTTTCATGACACTCATTATGCGTCTTGTTTTCAGACACTGTTTTAGAATTAACAGTACAAATGAGACATTTGTAAAAATAGATGCAAGAAAGAACAGACCAATCACTATTTATTATGCAAAAATGATGATGTCATCGGGATCAGTTACGTTTTGAATGCTAAACATTCTATCAATGTAAAATGGGAGATTTTTAAAGTTCAATCTTAAATTTCTTATGTATACATTTTATAAAAACACGATTTTTTTTAACATTAGTTAAATAATGAAATATAAAATAAAATAAATGTTTTTGATATAGTAATTATTTACGGAGCCCAGCACATGACATGAGGATAAAACAACAATTTTACACATACTATTTGTCAGAGAGTGTCTCTGTTGAATTTTTCTATCCACAGCCTGAAAAAAGGTTGAAGACCTGCATTATATTCAGAAACGGCCTGTGCTCTTTCAACTGATCAAAGAGAACTGGTTTTCAGCAAACAGGAATTTGCTCCTTGAAAGCACAGATCTCTGCAGAAAGTATGTGCCACTAAAACACAGCTTTGCTTGCCTTTACAATCACATACACTGACTGAACTTTACTTTGAAAGGGCATTTCATGCTGGCTTTTTCTGAGAGAATGGGGCTTCTAACTTTCCAGAATCCAAAGCTCTATCATATTGATATGCCTCAATTGTGTGTGTTTGTGTGCACTTGTCATGGTTATCACAGCTTTAGATTGTGGCTTCAGGTGCTTGATGGATTCATTATCATTGCACTTGAGCCTCTCATGACTGCAGCAGACAGAAGGAGGAGTCCAGGCTCAAGGTCACACGCACAGCTCGATGAGAAAAGAGGGGCAGGGGGAAAGAAAGAAGAAGAGGAGTTGAAAATGAGGAATGAGACACAGGATTTGCTGCTCGTGTGTTAATTAAAATGAGGGATTTATTTTATTCTATGAGCTGTAAATGCAGTGATGAAAGTAATATGGGCTCATTGTAATTAGCTGACTTCTGCTTAAACTGTTTATTGATTCTCTTTAGTGCAATTTATAGTCCCTTGATTTCTTAACTGGATGACCTGCCTGCCTTTCTCCTCAAAAGACGTGATCAGAGCGGTCATGTCAGGAAGTGTAATGTAGCTTTTCTGAATAAAAGTCTTAATTTATATATATATATATATATATATATATTGCTACGATAGTCGGTGTTACCAGTGTTCAGAAGCAACACCGGTTACATCTCTTGCCCACCGCGGCACTGTCGATTTGATTTTTTTTTTTTATAAAATCATTTAGTTCAGTTAGAGAAGAGACGCAATTAAACTGAACATGTCTGCTTAAAATAAATCGTGAGCCGAACGAGACTCGCCTCACAGATCAACAACAGGAGTCTGGTTTCATTCATCACGAGAGTGAGGAGCTGACTGACAAGGTGACTGCGGAATATTAAATCGTTTTCAAATTAGCGCCAATTCAGGGTGGATAACTTGAATGGTTAGTTCATTAGCCTATTATTCTTAATGAAAAACACAACAACAAAACAATGCAATGACAAATTCGCTTAAATAAGTATATAAAGTACATAAAGTACAAAACTGCTCCGCACGGCCGCACCATTATTAATGCCCATGCAAAAGCGCGCATTTTACGTTTGCCTTTAAATTAGCGATTTAAAAGCCCCCGCCGTTGATTATTACCGATGTATTACCGGTGTTGTCACACGTCGATTAACCGGTGGGAAAATATCCTCACCGTCACATCCCTAATATATATATATACTTTTTGAATAGTAGTAATTTATAATTTATAATTCGTTACATTTATATAGCGCTTTTCTGGGTACTCAAAACGGTTTATATGGAAGGGGGAATCTCCTCAACCACCACCAATGTGCAGCATCCACCTGGATGATGCGACGGCAGCCATATTGCGCCAGAACGTCCACCACACACCAGCTTACTGGTGGAGAGGAGACGGTGATGAAGCCAATCAGTATATGGGGATAATTAGGAGGCCATGATGGACAGAGGCCAAGGGGCAAATTTCGCCAGGATGCCGGGGTTACACCCCTACTCTTTTTCGAAAGACATCCTGGGATTTTTAATGACCACGGAGAGTCAGGACTTAGGTTTAACGTTTCATCCGAAGGACGGATGAGACTATTCTGCCCTACAAAGGCAAAAGACCTTAACCCTCTAGGCGCCACGGTCGAGTTTACTCGACAAGACGCGGCACTGAAAAAAAAGGCCGATTTTGTCAAATTGGGTGTCAAATTTCGTTCAACCTCCCCTCCACTGGATGGCAGACGTCATACTTCATCCCCGAATCAAAAAAACGTCATGTTTCTATACAAAATGTTCGAGTTAGAGCGCATTGAATCAGTGCGATCAAAAGCGGAGCTAGTGTTTGAGTAAGCCATTTTATCAGATCCTCTCCGCAATCGCGGCGACAGTATTGTGGTGGAGAGTTTGTCTAATACCACTGGGTATGTTAGACGAGGTCGAAGTATTCATAGGACAGTTACGAGGCAACGTGGAGGCAGGGTGAGGAGTCGCAATGACAATGACAGTAGTCCGAGCTGTGCACACTCGGCGCGCGCGCGCGAGGCAGATCTGGCCGCGGTGCTCGTATCATGTCACTCGTGATCTGTGCGAGTGAGTGTTTGAACTAAACAGGTCTTGTCTACTTGTGTTTGTATGTCATATGAATAAAATATATTTGCCCCATACATGGAATCAGAGTGCCTACTGTATTTAGTAAATGGAAAATCTTTACAGCAAAAGGCCAATCACTACATGCATTCGGTTTGTTTCTACCATTTATTAGTAATGATTTACACAGTTTGTTTACTACTTACTATATACCTGAGCATTCAGTATTGTGCAATATAGCATACAGAAGGTGATGGACATTTTGGGGGGGAAAGAAGTGCTGCATTTTATCATTTAATCGTGACTTTTAATGAAAATTCGATAATCCAAGATTGCCACCACCATATGACGTCATAATATGCAAATTAGATGGGAAAATGTAATCCCTACATAAACTTTGGGTCATCCTTAATATTTCTCTACTTTACAGAAAGTCTCTATCTTTTTTCACTTTTAAGATATAGCCTTTTGAAATTAAGATGTCAAAATCGAACGTTTTAGGAAAAAACCTCTGGCGCCTAAAGGGTTAACTCACCAGAGTGTGAAACTGAGAAAAATGACTTTAAAGTTTTTTTGTTGTCCAGCCAATTGTATGATAGGTAGGACAATGAAAAATTGCCAAGTAGTTGTCATAATGAATATATTTATCTACATTAAAAATTTTTTAGCTCAAACTTGAGCTTTGACCCTTGACCTTTGCCTTTGCATTATCTGCAAAACAATAATGGGTCATACAAAGGCAAAATACCTTAACTTCTAATTTATTGACCATTTTGGCTTTTATCACTCTATACAAACATTTCTATGATAACAACGATAGCCTTAAAATAACATTTAGTAAGTTCTGTCTAGTAAGGGTTAATATTACATCAATAGTTACAAAATATTACAAAATAAAAAAATAATGAGAAAGACCTTAACTCAGAGTGTGGAACTGAGAAAAATGACTTTAAAGATTTTCAGTTGTCCCTCCAAATTAATTATAGGTAGGACACTGTAAATCTGGCAATTAGATGTTTTAGTAATGAAAATTATCTACATAAAAATATCTTGAGGACAAAATTGACTTTTGACCACTATTTTAAAGTTACTGTACTCTGCCTTTGCATTGTCAGCAAAAAGTGAGAAGTCATGCCAAGGCAAAAGGCAGTAACTTCCACATTATCAATATTTGGTTGCTGATCACCATTAACAAAATCATTATAGTAACACCTGTATAAAATCTAGTGATCATGGCATTTATTTTGTATGATTTACACTTATAGACATCTACTTATTGCTACCCTGTGCTTTGGTTGCATGCTGGTGGCATTATTAATACATGAGACATGGCAAAATACC
Source organism: Rhinichthys osculus (assembly GCA_029959095.1). Lineage (NCBI taxonomy): Eukaryota > Metazoa > Chordata > Actinopteri > Cypriniformes > Leuciscidae > Rhinichthys > Rhinichthys osculus. The sequence goes on along the minus strand of JARWKJ010000018.1, from coordinate 7,283,818 downwards.
TCCATAGCGGTAAGATCTTCAATTGGTACCGAGTGGCAAAAGACTTGATAAACGCGCGTTCAAAATGATCACGATAAAACAGGTCCTCGCGCACCTTCGACCCGGGGACTCGTTTATAGTATATTCGTGTTCGAAGGTGTCATGCTCCTCATATGTTCACGAAAAGTACGAAGTACGAACGCAGTGCTTTCCATCTTGAGACTCGGTGGGGAGCGCGCTCTGGACTACCTAGACGACTAATGCATTTATAGCACAACCTTCTGTGTTCTGCGTCTTTTCAGTAGCGGTGGTTTCAGCTGTCTGCCCTATTATTGTGCAGTGCACTTCGCTCGTCCCGCGGATTTATTCCGGACAGTGTGATTGTAGGTACAACCCGCTTGTAACAGCTTGTCTGATGTTGTATGCACCAGCAATTCTTGCTTCATTATGTTGTATGCACCAATATACCGTTGTTGCTTCATTATTATCACTCCCTGTGACATATTAGTCCCGCGTCGGCCCGACTGTGTTCGGGGCGGAGCTGAAGGCGCCGGCGAAGTTTTGGCACTCTGCCAGCTAGATGCATGATTGTTTCAACCAGGTCCGGTACCCGATCTGGGTGAGGCGGGGCTTTAGTTCTTTGTTGTATTCACCTGCTACGGCGTGTGTAACATTTTTTCTGTCAACTCTGCATATATCATTCGCGATGGATAGCCTATCGCACGTTTGTCGATGGAGCGGGTTCAGACCATACTAAATGTTCTGACCGCATTTGTGCTGGACAAAGCTCTGAGGACATCAGAAGTTACAGGGACTGATGGCAGCTGTACAAAGTACACCGGCTACATCGTAATTTCAATTTTAATGGAGAGCAAAACAAAGGCAGAACACCGTACAATCTGAAAGGTAGCATTATTTGATAGAACGCCAGCACCGTAACTTCATATTGACGCGCGGCTAAACAAAGGCAGAGTACCCTAACTCAAAATGAGTGTTCCAAAACAAAGCCAAAGAGCGGTAACTGGTGTTACGGTGTTCTGCCTTGGTTTCTCACGGGCTTTTGGAAGTTACTGTTAAGACAACCCATTATTTTCTCGAAAAAACGACGGAATTGACTCAAGATACTTATCCACATGATAAAGGGGGTCTTGAATGTGCCAAAAATATAAAAAAAAATTGGTTTTCGACCAAACACGAAGTTACGGTCTTTTGCCTTTGCACGGCAGTATTGTAGTGTAACTACCAACATTTCCACATAAACCACACCTATTTGGTGTTCAGTAACATGGCCCACGATTAAAGGGATAGTTCACCCAAACATGAACATTCACTCAATTCAGTCATCAGGTCAACAGGAAAACCCATACAAGTATATAAAGAAATTTGTGTGACTTAGAATGTAGAACATAAGTTGACTACTTTAAAAGACTACTTTTTTTTCTTTTTTTTTGTGAGCTTTCCAGCTCCTGGTCACAATAAACTGAACAACAACATACAGGTTTGGATCAACGTGAGGTTGAGTAAATAAAATGACAGAATTTACATTTTGGATGAACTATTGCTTCAAGAAATCAAGAAGAAATACAGACAACATTATTCCTGTGAATCTCAATTGAGGCTTTCCAAAGAGACTTTCCAAGGACAGGACAACAGCAATATCGACCTAACAGAAAAACTTCAGCCTTGAAGTAAGCAACGCCACTCATTTCGCAATCAAAGAGGTTAGCCAATCAAAACAGGGATCTTTAATATCAAAGTCAAAGTGTAACATACATGTACTGTAAAAACAAAAACAAAAACAAAAAACACTTGCAAGACACTGCCATTACAAATGGAGCTGAGAGACGAAGTATAAAATATTAAGACTATAAAAAATAAGATTTGACTCCTTTAAGAAACCTCCTCATAAATTCCTTATAAGTGTATGCTTAGAAACAAGTGTGGTTTGCTGATTTGGTAGAAATAGTTTTAATAGTTAGTGTTGCTTTTGACTTGCAGCAGAATTGTCTCTTTTCATGTTTTGAAAATTACATTTGGGATTTGAACATATGGACATTTTGGATAGAAACAAAATGCAAGGGAGATGGATTTTTACAAAGTTAAGTTATTGTGAAATAGATTAACTTCCAAATACATCTACTCATCAAATCTACAGCAATGTATTTCCCTGCAGATAAACATAACTAAACAGCATAACCCCTGACGCAGACAAATAAAACTCAAAATATATCGCAAGCTTGGTGAAACTTCACTCAGACAACCCTAGGAGAGGGAAAGTGCTTGACATCATATGAAATGGTGTTCAATTAAAACATAACATTTCTGTACTATAGTCTGAACATGAATGTCTATGGATTGGATTCTGAAACATGCCTCATGTACAGCACTTTATAGGCTACTGGGGAAATGTAATAATTGGTATATTCTATGGTAATTCTAATGAAATATTCATTCGAAAACTTAATCTCAGTTCAGTTTTTTGGTATCTGGATCAGATGGATCAGAAGGTCTTTCTGAACAGAAGAACAGGCCCTGCACAAATATGCTGGCGAAATCATTAACATGAACATGGTGGAGATCACAAATTTGATCAGATACAGAACAAATCACCAGATGCCTTTGAATGAAAGTACTTCTCCTGCAGTTACTCACCAGATCCTGATCATCATGGTCTGAAAAAGAGTTCCTCAACCCACTGAATGATGGTGTATTCGCATTGAACATGTCAGCAACGGCCTTTGCCTTTTGAAAAATGTCATCTCTGAGCTATGATCGCTGTACATTGTGTCAGATATATCATCCACATATCTGAGGAACGTGAAAGAAAATGAGTACTAATTCTGTCTCTGGTGCATTGCACTTTTAGATTTAATATTTTGTGCTGTTATTATATTTATATTAATTGTAGGCCTATGTGCATGTTGTTTGTGTGGATAACAGGATTGTGTGTCATTCAGAATTGCATTGACAAATTATTGACACATTGACACGATGCTTCCCCGCCATTGATGAGTTTCTTCAGTTATACTGTAGGGGGTGATGTTAGGGATCTTCAGAAATAGTACACAGAATCTCCAGATCCAAAAACAAGAAGAAGATCTGCATAAACCAGAAGGAGTGGATAGAAGTTGCTTACGCACAAGTAAGCTAATGTGATCATCAAATATTCAACAGCAAATAAATCGAACCTAACATGAAATATTCTAGTAGGGGCCGTGACAGTTTTGCAAGCTTTCTGATAAACAAAAAATGACAAACCATCTTTTACATTGCATTCCCCTAGTGAAAAAAAAAATATACTAAAATACTAAATAATTGAAAGTATACTACAAATACATTTACCTATTTATGTACTTAATAAAAATACCCTGCAATTGTACTTTTGGTGTACTAAACTTGTATACTTAAAGTCTGCTAAATTGGAACAACTAATTTTTGTACTAAATGCACTTTGTGCAGAAGTAGTGCTTAAGTAAATATATACTTAAAGGGATAGTTCACCCAAAAATTAAAATTCTGTCAGTAATTACTGGTCATGAGTGTGATGCTGGCCAATAGAAGCCTATGGAGGAGAGATCCAGCTCTCAGATTTAATCAAAAATATCTTAATTTGTGTTCCAAAGATGAACGAAAGTCTTACGGGGTTGAAACAACATGAGGGTGAGTAATTACTGACAGAATTTTCATTTCTGGGTGAACTATCCCTTTAAGAGTAATTGGCTGTGCTAAAGTGGGACTATTGCAAGTATAAAACAACAACAAAATGTACGCTCTAAATATTAAAGACTGATTATAGAGAGATGATATAATCCTTATTAATAATGGTATTAAAACACATTTTAGACTTAATATTAAGAAATGTGTGTTGAGCAATAAAGAAATACTGCAAATAAAGTTTAATTATTATTTTATATTAGTAAGTCTTAAGTGATATGTCAATAAATATGGTAATAGTTTGAAGTGTACGAAATAAATTTATTTTAAATAGATTTTGCTATAGGTTTTTTTTTTATTTTTTTTTTACTAGGATTAGTGAACAAATTCAGTCAAAATATATCAAAATAATAGGTTTAATGACTACAAAATCTGTACATACCACAGACTCAAAAGACATTCAGAAGGCAATATAGATGTCTGACAGTTAGTTTTCTTCACGAAACAATCTCAAACCGTTCACCAGAAGCACAGAACCATTCACTCTTTGCACAGAAACAACCACCAATACTATTATTATTCCGATTTCCCACTGTCCTTTCTCTTTCTCTCTTTCATTCCCTTTTTTTTCTCCTGGAGTGTCTTTCAATCATAGTGGTAAAGGGAAAGAGTGAGAAAGACGAGCGAAGGCTCCTTGGAATGTCGATCCATCATCAGTAGGACGGGTCTCAACTGAGCTCAGTCACGCTGTAATTTCTCCGTTTCTATTGAGACGCTCAGCACTCCCCCTGTGTCCTATTGACAACCGAAAATGGCTTTGCCAACCTGACTGACAACTTTGTCTACCTGACAGAAAGCATAAAGCTGAGGCACAGAGATTAGACCAATAGAGCTGTGGAGATTACACTCTCCCATTATGGAACATCATATCAGATTCAGTCATTGTGATAATGCACAAGTGTGTGTGTGTGTGTGGGTGTGTGTGAGTTGTTTTCCCTTAAAGTAGCTTGTCGGTGCTGATTTCTTTTTCCCCTCTCGCTGTTCTGTATTTATTTTCCCGACCAATTTGAAAACCAATTTGTCTGTGAAGAGACTCCATTATGTGGATGTTTATTTTTTCATATATGGAAACTTCTTTCATCTTTAAAATTAATGCCTAGATTATATGATAATTATCCTCAGTTCACACATTTTTGGTTCAAAAATCCTCTTTTCACAATGTCCTTTAAAATAAAACCAGGAAGACTGCAACTAATTAAAGAAAGAAGAAAGAAACAAGATTGAATCCATTCTGGATGGATGGATATGAGCTAAATAAGGAACGTCTAAATGATCTCGGAACTCATGTGTATCATGGCGATATCTAATGTAATTTGGATAAAGTGCCACTCTGTTCTTTCACAAAAGTCCCAGCAGTCCTATTTTTTTTATTTTTATTTTTACTTAATAAAGAGCTGAGAAAAAGTGTTATTTTGAGATTATGTATGCACAATGAACCCTGAGGGGACCTCAGTCCATTCTGTTTCTGCATGTTTGTGCATGTGTTCCAAATTCCTAATCCTAATTAACCCTTACCCTTTGTTTTAAAGGAACAGTTCACCAAAAGAGTTCACCAGTTTCTTTCTTAACACATAAGGACACCCAGGTGACAGAATGTTCATTTTCAGGTGAAATGTGCCTCCAACCAAAATTAACCCATATCACTGTTGGTGAATTATTATATTTGATATGAACTTGCTCTCTGCTGCGTGCATCTTTTCTTTCTTGGTTTAGGCCAGCTAGGGAACAGCAAGAGTCGAGGCACACTTTTTATTTCTTCGACCATTCTTCAATCCACAGAAGGTCCATTGACACAAGAGCAGTAGGGGTAACTTGTGTAAACAAGGTGAAGGTAACCTGCTATCGGCTCATCCATCTGGAAACACTGCAATTAGCGTTCCTATTGTTGCCTGACATGAGCCTGGTTTTGCAGAGATGTGAACCACGAAACGGTGAGTAGTAGACCAATACAAAACCTAATTGTCAACAATTAAAAAAAAAAAGTATATTTGAGTAAAACAACACAAATCAGATTTTGAGGACAAAAGGACATTTTTTGAGGGGGTTGTTTTTTGTTCAGACGCATAATTTTTTACTACATTTTTCTTTTGTAAAAAAGCTGTAAAAAAAAAAAATATATATAAACTTGGCTTCAGTGTCAAATATCTTTAGTTTGTCCATCCATAAATGTGACATTTTTCATATTAATTAAAATATGTCTGCCCTGCCTAGAAGCAGTTTAACATTCAATTATTTGCTTTCAGAGGAAGGGAGGAAGTCAGAGGAGAGTATGAATTAGTTCAATAGGAAGAGAGAATATATATATTTTTTCCATATATTTTCCATAGTTGTACTATATGAAGTGGTTTTACAGTTTCTTTATAATACTCCTTGAACAAGTTTACGTGAACAAAAGAAAACTTCTATGAACTAATTTGAGATACTGTAAACTGCAATGATCCATCAATTAACTATATATATATATACACACACACATATAAAAGTTCAGTTTCTTGCTGTCTCGTCCAGACACAGGCCCATTAGTGTAATCAAACCAAATATCAATTTAAAATTCTACTGCTTATAAGGTCCAGGCCAAGTCTTTGGTATGTTAAAAGAGTCCAGTTTTTTTTTTATATTCTTTGTGATCAATATGATCAGAGGCAGAGATACATACATTAATAAATAAACCACCAAACATGAAATACAAGGAAAATAAAGAAAAGCATGGCATCAGACCCATGATGCAACAAGAAAGCAACTGAGACAGTTTATTTATGTGCTGTAGCACCTTTGTGGTTAAAGAAAGTTCATCGACTGAAATTCGAGAAAGTTAAAAAGGACCGGATTGCTCCTGATGAAAGCCTGAGAACTTTTCTGCACAATTATAAATCATTATTTTATATAATTTTTTATCATTTTAACTTTTTCAATTTTTCCTGAAGTTGAGTCTTAAGGTGCTGCAAGCATTTCTAAGCCATCCTGATTTTCAATTTTATCTCAAAAATAAAATGTATATCAAGGCCCTGGGGCTGTAAAGAAAAATAATAAATTATGCTTATCGCTCACAACAATCTCTTTTAATTAAAGGGATACTTCACCTCTGGAAAGATGAATGTGTATTTAAAATGGGTCATTTATGTAGAAGAAATGTGAAATTATCATTGTTTACATACACACCGCATATAAACAATGAATGGCGACTGCAGAAAGCAAAAGCTGAATCCAGGACATTTTGTAGGATCTCGACGGTCGGACATGTCCGGGAAAAATAGGATAGTAACCCCTACTACTCAGCTTTCTCCACAGAACAAGAGCCTGCTAGCTTAGCTTCCAAAAAAATATGGCTGACACTATGTGTACATTCTGTGAGTGAGATCCCACCCTCTATGGGCGGGTTGAGAACATGTGGGACAGCCCCTACTACTGGCTGTAGTCTTTAGCCTCTGTCCAAAAAGTCCTCCCATGACGCAAAATGACGATTTTTGCGTCATCGGAGGATTTTTTCCAGACAAAAAATACATAAATCTCTCATCTCAGGGGGATATGAGGGTGGAAAGCCAGCCCAGTCTCATCCCAAGACGTCATACGTCTGACGCTTTTGACCATACGTCAACATCCGACGTTTTAGGGTACCCTTTAACGTCAGTTAGATGACGATCCCGGGGCGCTATCTAATCCTAACCCTACCCCAGACCTAAACCCACCGCGTCATCTAACTGACGCTAAAGGTAAAGCGTCAGACATATGACGCCCCGGGATCGTCATCTAACTGACGTTAAAGGGTACCCTAAAACGTCGGATGTTGACGTATGGTCAAAAGCGTCAGTCATCTGACGTCTTGGGATGAGACTGTGTTAGGAAAGCATGGTAATTTGAAAATACTACTGGTTTTCTACTAATACAAAGGTTAATGCTAAATCCTGAAGTATCCCTTTAATGGCGGAGTTTTTGGGAAAAGGGGCGTGTCTAATAGAGTGGATAAATCTAAAGGAAGTTACAGAACACTTGCATCACTTAAAGCACCTTTAACTTTTTAACTAACATTTCTCAAAAACTTGAATGACCAACACATGACAATAGTCTACAGATAAACAGTATTGTGTAGGCAAGTATACCAATCGAAAACTGGTTTAAAAAGTGTACTTTCAGGATCCTCTCAGCAGCACAACAGAAGGTACTCTATGTTTTCTCCACTGTCACAGAAGCAATTTTCCAGGTGTACTGAGAATTAATTTAAGGGTTTGCTCTGAATCCTCTTCACAGACACTGAGTAAAGATCCATCGCTGAAAGTCTTTAGAATCAGGAGATATTTATCTATTTTACAGTGGAAACAATGTGACAAGAGTAGGTTAGCAATTTGAAATGTGCTAGAGCTGCATGTGAAATGTAATCAGTCAGCATTTACTGAGTAATGTGGCATGGCCGTCATGCTAGCATCGGCTTCCCCCCTCCGTCTCTGTTTTCCCTCATGAGGATACAATGTGAATATGTTTCTCTAAAAGAGGATGTTGACATGCATCAGGCGAACAGTGTCAGAATGTTCAACGCTCAGGTTCTGTACAGCAGTCTGGGAGTTATTTGCAGTTTATGCAGTTTTGCCTTTTTTGTCATCACAATGCGACAATTAGAGGATGAATCCCATGGCTGCAATATTTGAATCTCTCAGAATAAGGAATATTCCACGTTCAAAAGGAGCACTGACTAGCATATTTAAGAATCTGAAAGAAAGCTTGAAAGAAGAAGGATAGAGGTAGTCTAAGAATCCAAATGAGCAGCTCCTTGCTTAAATTTTTCAAGCATAAAAGGGTCATTCTTAAACTTACTTTATACCTCACTTTTGTTCTTAATTTTATTATTTAATTTCATGAATGAGGCAAGAGTTGTTACATAGATCGCAATAACACCAGTGACAAATTCGAAATATCTTGCAAATATTCCAGGACATTAAACACATGCCTATCACTAATGCCACATTTTAGCTGAGCCTTTAATATAGTAGTATATAATGCATAGTAATATAGTGATGTTTCATCAATATCAGCTCTCTCTATTTGAAGGAAAGCTGTTGGTTATTTTTTCCCCACTAAATTAATTTTGCACATACATTTTCAAAATAAGTACGAAAATGTATAGTTAAAACATGTGGTATTGACGGAATATTACAGCAATCCATATTTTCACTGTTATATGATATGGGGGGCGCTATTACGCATCTTCTGAAATAGTACAGAATCTCCCGATCAAAACACAGGCGAAAAAAGAAGCAGAATCAAGCAATAGAAGCATTGCTTACATAACGCAATAATTTAACATTAAACAGCATATAAATCAAAACGGCCTAATGTTACTGAATTAAATGTCGAACCCACAAAGAGGTAGGGCTATAGGACTGTGCAAGCTTTGGGGGTGTTGATGGATTGGATTCGTTTTGATTATAATTCTGAATTTGATCCGGATGTAGTCTGTGAAAAAAAAAGTGATTTTCTCAGCTTTCTGTTCAAAATGTTGCTTTTTTAAATTAAACTTACCCACTCAAGTATTGATAAACAAAAACAATGCAAGAAGCTAGCAATGCAAGTATATATATATATACACACAATTTACTGTAAGTGGGATAACCAGCCAGATCCTGTTGTATAAGGCTTAGCATCTGAGGTTGGTGGTCTAGTCTGGTGGTCCTTGGCTCTAGACCCACTCTGCTGTGCTACTCAAATATTTGAACTAACTTACTTTACATTACTTGAACACTGCAACATACTTCTGAGGAGTCATATGCTTGAAGACTATATGAAAGCCACTATGGTTTGAAGAACACAGCAAAATGTGCTTGTGATTAATACCGCGTTAATTGAAATCAACTCACAGTCATTGAATCAGAATGCAAGCAAACAGACCGAGACAGAAAAGAAGAAACCATAAGACAGTATCTTGTTGGCTTGCTACAGACAGCCGCCGTTCTCTCATTTCTTCAACTAACTTGGGAAATTTATCATGATGTGAGAGGATTTTAAGTGAGGCTTAGGCTTGAAATTCTCTCCTTGTGTCGTGTCATTCACTAATTTGGTTTGGCTCACATAAGCGGTAATGGTGAGGAACCCAAGGCCAACAGCTGCTGAAAGCAGTTGTTTAATGCTCACCTAACTAAATTACTGCAAAATAGATACACAAATATCCGCATACTACAGCTGTTGTGTTACAACTGATTTGGTAGTTTTTTTTTTAATTATTATTATATATTTATTTTTATGTTAGAATGTGGCCAGTGAATTCAAATGAGATATAGGACTCTTGTAGCATTTGCATTACTGTCAATAAGAAACTGTTCTTGAGGTGGACTTGTCAGAAACTGTGGAGGACTCTTGATATATGAAATATAAAAATGTTATGATGTTAATATTGGCTTCTGAAGGAACATATAATAGATGCTGCTGTCATCAAAAGTAAAAACTAAACCATGTCCCAAATGCCTGAAAAATAAATCTAGATAATTAATCAAAAATATCTCATATTCGTTGTGACGTGCAAATATTATATGAATTTGTAAATGCATATAAAACAATATACACTACCGTTCAAAAATTTTAGGTCATTTTGTTGTTGTTGGAAAAAGTATCTGATGCTCACCAAGGCTGCATTTGTTTGATCAAAAATACAGTAAGAACATTAATATTGTACTATTATTACAATAATACAATCATAAAATAAGGGTTTCTATGTTAATATAATTTTCATTTGTTTTGTTTTTTCCTGTAATGGCAAAGCTGGATTTTCAGCAGTCATTTCTTAAATAGCATCATATTTCAAAAATAAATGTAAAATTCAATACAATCTTTGAACAAGCAAAATCCAAAACACATACCACTCTGTTCTGATTTTAACTCTGTTCTGATTTTAAGTTGGGAGATTTTTACTCTTGGCTTCATCTTCATATTCTCAAAAATGGGCTGAGCAATATCCTTTTGCAAAACATTGGATGGCGCTCCAGGGCAAATACCTAATCCTAGTCACTCTAGAGAAGAAGCTGGACGTGGATTATGGTGCGTTCCATGGGAAATTCCTAGGCCCCAGTAGAGATTTTTAACTGGAATGCAGCCTTAAGAAGGATTTGCAACTGGGGAACTCAAGGGAAGAGCAACAACCCCGTCTTCAGAATCTAATATGGATTCTCAGCACATCAACTGTGGTGAAACAGCAATACAATGTTTATTAGTACTTCTGTGATTGTCTGTGTCTCAATACACAGTGGTCCATCCAATTTGTGGACATGATACTTGCCATCTGTGCAAAATATAATTTGTTGATGCGTTTGTATTATAAAAGAGCAAACACAACAAAGGTTTGCCTGGACACATCCACCTTACTGGTTTACTGGAACGCATTCAACTCGGGTATGACATCATTCCCAGCTCCTACATCCCTTTTCCCAGGTAAATGGAATGCAGCATTACTCCCTATTACTCTATACAGAAAACCTAACGTTACTGTTGCAAAGGGGATTATACCATTTTGAGACAAAATTGAGCAGCAAAGTTTTAGACGGAATATAATTTATATCTGCGATTGTCCATAAGAAATAAATTCTAGGTGCTATGATACAAAAGCTGCTTCAAAATCAACCTTTAAAAAAAAAAATGCATTTCTGGAACAAGACAACATATTTTATACAAAAGAAATAAACATAAGTTAACATCCAGATGGGCACAAGCATTGTGACAGTCTCATATCACATTTAGCAATTGTTATTTTATATCATTAAGGATGTGAAGAAGCTTAAAATTAATGAGATGATTCAATTACTGTGAAGAAATTATTAAAATGCAGTGAAATTTGGCAACACTTGGTCTGTATCTTCTGCAAACCAAAAAAATAAATAGATGGAGGCCTACGGACAGACTGCAAACAGGTCTTTTTGTCCACTGTGTCGATTGGAAGCGATAGCTCAAATGAGTAGCTCAAATATTTAGGTTTATCGGATTCCTATCAGTTCAAATAAGTGGGGAGATATGGTGGCATAAAACTAGTTTGTTTAAGGATGTGGTCTCCTCACTCCAGCGCTGATCAGAACTCAAGTAATAACAGCCAGAGACACAAGTAGAATTGGAATCGTGCCACAACCCTTTTTGATCTGCTCCTTCATAAAACTTTTAGAGGTCTTTCTTTTTAAGCTTGGCAGGAGGGGAGGAACACAGCTTCAACACTGCGCTCTCACACCTCACCCGCTTATACAGACGATTCAAAGCATTGTCAATTTCATGTCTGTTCATGTAAAAGCACATACATTGATTGCCTCATTAACAGTGAAGTGTGATGTACCTTTGAAATTACAGACTGCACATTACAATCGAGAACAAGAAGTCAACATTTGGCCCTGCTTAATGGAGGATAAGCAATTGTTTGCTAATGTAATGAATTGGACGACGGCCAATTGTGCACAGAATGACGTGCATGATGGTGGCTGAAATCTCTCAGGATTAAGACAAACCTGCTTGCAGATATATAAGCACTATGTTTGCATATATATGACTAACCTGCAGCAAAGGTAGGCCTAGATGAGCTGTGTATCATAAGAGGGATATAAATCTGGAGTCTTCATTTTAAGCTGTGTATCACGGGCATTTACATATGATACAGTGTATGTTAAAATATAGCTTATCTAGAAATAAAAGTTTGGTTATTTTTTACATAATTTATTTTCCAGTTTTTTAAGTGTGCTCTCGAAGTTCTATTATATTCAACCACAATGCATTCAAGGTAAAAAATAAAACTATTTTCTCACAATGTCTGAAATGGTTCAATAAATGATGTAGTCTCTCTAAACCCCTTTTTTTCCCTGAGAGCCTGCTCTGCTCGGTCAGTGATTTATCTACCACATTCAGCGCATCGTTAACGAAACACCCATAGAAATTTGTTACAAATACAAACCAAATTTGTTACAATCCTACGTTGGTTCGTGCAGGAAGTGAGACTGGATTAATAGCTCCGATGCTTGTGCACATCCCTAATTTTAACAGAATACACAATCAGATGTCATGCTTAAATACTAAACTAGGCTATTGTGACCTACTGGAGTTATTGTCTTCCAAAAGAAAAAGACTGATTTTGAACTGCCTGATATGAGTCGTCAGTTAACCCTCTGGGGTCTAAGGTGTTTTGGGGTCCTTGAGATGTTTTGACATGCCCTTTGACATTTGTGCTTTTTTCAGTTGCTTATAAACATATTAATGGCAAAGGTGTCATTACACTCTATTTAGCACAAACAGGGCTACCATAATATGTGAGCAACATGTATGTACATGTTTGTATTTTTGAGAGAATAATGTGTATGCATGGTTATTAAAGTTTCTGAAATAAGGCCACAAAACACATACTAAATATCTGTCCACAAGACTTTTTACTAATGGATGTTGTCGCCTAGAGTTTTTGCTTCAAAATTGTCTGAAAATCATCCTGCCTAATCATTCACATAAAACAATACATTGATTTACATTTTGGAAGACACTTTTTGTTTGCAAAGGCAATATGTGTGGGGGTGTGAATGATCATGTGGTTTACACCCGAGAAAACAATGACCTGCATAATGAGCTGCATAATGAGCCTTTCATTCAGGTGTGTCACTGAGCCACAAGAAAGAATGCAAGGACAAAAGAATATATATATATACTACAGAATTGGTTCAGAGTTGGAAACATCTTGAAAAAAATGTGTCTTTTTCCACAAATTGTATAAGTTTGCAAATTGTATAATATCCAAGGTAAACATTTCTAGTAATTGTGCAGTTAATTCTTATACTGTATTTTCAGAAAGTTTTGGAATATCCTCTCACCAAATTTGTCACTAATAAAACACAATAACATTAATTTAAGAAGGTGGCTTATATTGACCTTTTAAGATTTTGTTTTCAGTACATCTACCTTGTAAATATATGTTTTATTAAAAAGGTTACAACTACAACAACAATTACAATTTTAACAATATGTGTAATCTTATCAAGTGTAATCTTTCTTTGTAAAATATAAAGTATACTTTTTATCATACGTATTTCAAAGTCAAGGATTCATTAGTTTGAAAATAGCCTACATTGGAACAAACACTATAATAACATATTAGTTGATGACTTTATTTTTGACAGAACATACTATATATATTTCACATATGAACAGAAATTGGCGAACAAAAGCTTATTTGATGTGACAGTAGTAGGGGTGTGACGGTTATTATATAATCGTGAGACCGACGGTTATAGTTGAACACCGTCATTAGACCTCTATAACCGCCAAAACCGTGCTATTAAAATATTTTTTACAAACATTTTTTATCATAGAGAATGTTTAAATACTAATATCAGTTTAAGAGGGAAACGGAGGCTGCTACTGCTGGAGATGATTCGGGTCTGTGCACCTTTACCAAACAGAGCGCGCGCTGACAAGGAGTAAAGCCTTGTTTATACTTGACGTGTTATCTGGTGCGTCCGTGTATTCGGGTTCAAATAAATATGGCTGGGCAAAAAAATGCAAGTCTTCCTCTGTGTCGAAATCCTTAGACATGTTTGTGAAGACTGTTTTGTTTACAGTGTGCGTCTCCCTCAGACTGTAAACGAAGCTTGGGCGCACCAGATTACACGTCAGCAGCGTCTTACGTAATCAGCGGCACTGAACGCGGCTTGACAACAGAACCGGAAGACAATACAATGCTGAATAAAGTCGTAGTTTTTGTTATTTTTGGAACAAAATGTATTTTCGATGCTTCAAAAAAATTTTTTGAACTAACCCACTGATGTCACATGGACTACTTTGATGATGTCTTTATTTCCTTTCTGGACAAGGACAGTATACCGTATACATTTTCAATGGAGGGACAGAAAACTCTCGGACTAAATCTAAAATATCTTAAACTGTGTTCCGAGGTCTTACGGGCTTGGAACGACATGAGGGTGAGTCATTAATGACATCATTTTCCTTTTTGGGTGAACTTACCCTTTAACACCTCACTATACGGTGCCTGCTGTCCTTCGGTGCCCTCAGGGGACCGTTATGCTAACCCCGCTACCTTGTGTGTTTCGGGGCGCAGCGGTCTCCGGCGAGCACATATCTGAGGGTCCACCCTGAAACAGTTTCAGAGACTGTGGGGTCTGATGGCAGCAGCGTCCAACGTGATACCCTTTGGCCTGTTGTACATGAGATCCTTGACCCCTTGGTCACCATCTCACCTGGCACTTAATCACCTGGTGATGATGGCACAGGCTCTACATCCCTGGGCACCAGATTCAGGGAGCAGACATCCTGTCGAGGCAGGGGCTGAGGCCCAGGGAAGGAAGACTCCAACTGAAGGTGGTGGAGCTCAAATAGAGTTGCGGACGTGGCTGTACAATGTCTGTACATGGTTTCAAAGATTGTTCTACTCCCAGGAGTTCTGGAGAACAGAGTTATGGAAGTGTGGATTTGGCCTCTGAGGGGGCCAAACTCATAGACTCGGGTCTCTCAACTGAGGTCGTTGAGGCCACGATCACCCTAGAGCTCCCTGCATAGGAAACAAACCAGTTTCCTCCGTGGTGCGTTGGAGCAGGAGGAGTATGGCGGCTTTGTAGCCTTGTATTAGGGGTATCCCTACAAGAGGTGTGTGATGTGGCAGGCTGTTCCTTTCCCCACACACTCGTCGGTTTTACAACCTAGTTTTGGGCTTCCCTCCTGGGTCCCAGGTGATTCTGTCTTTGTTGTGCTCACCTGATTTCACACAAGACAGGCACTAGTCAATATGGTGGCATTGGTATAGACGTCCCCACAGCGTCATCTCGAAGCAACGCGAGTTCCATTGAAAGGGAACGCCTCGGTTAAGATTGTAACCTCAGTTCCCTGAAGAGGGAACGAGACGTTGCATCACCCTGCCATACTTCCGGCGTGCCTGTGATCGACTTGCTTCGACCTATAGAAGTTGACCATGTTTGGCCTGGGTGTGCTTAATAGCTTCCTGCCATGACGTCACCCGCCTATTCGCCATTGGACTGATTTCACGACGCAAATCACACAGAGCGTTCCCACAACGTCATCTCGACGCAACGTCTCGTTCCCTCATTAGGGAACCGAGGTTACAGTCGTAACCGAGCCGTTCTGAACTTTGGGCAAGCAAGCAAGTTATGATAAAAATTGTGTTTACTATGACAATTACGATAATCTGCATACCGCACAAAAAAACAGACCTCCAGAGGTGTTTTTACTCTAGTAGTCCAAATAATTAAAATGCACACTGAGTAAATTTAAAATCAGAAGCACAAACAATAAAACATCCCAGCATGCAACAAAGTGCTGCAAACAAAGATGACTCAAATGAAATTAGTAGAAGAAGAAGAAGAAGAAGAAGTTTTATTTATATAGCGCCTTTCCAAAGCTCAAGGTCGCTTTACATGGTACCTTTATAATACATTTAACACTGACGCACAACTTTACAATCACAAAGGACACATATAATCACATTTAGACGAAGTACATGTTAAACAGATATGTTTTTAACTGTGTCTTGAAAGCAGTCACTGATGAGATATTTCGAAGTGAAAGGGGCAGTGAATTCCATAATGTTGGCGCATTAACACTGAATGACCTTCCACCTACTGTAGATAATCGAAAACGAGGGATGGACAGTAAACCAAGTTCAGTTGATCTGAGAGAGCGTGCAGGACGGTAGGTGAAAAGTAGATCAGACAAATATGGGGGTGCAAGACCGTTTAATGCCTTATATGTTAAAAGCAATACCTTAAAAGTAACATTTAGAAGATCCAAATGGCCTCAAACAAGATTCTTGTATATGTTTAAAAAATTCTGTGCCACGGAACTCAGGAGACTTAAATCCAATGTCTCCAGTGCAGGTCATCTGACCCAATACTTAGAAAAAAAAAAGTGTGATACAAATCCTGTTGTACTGCATGTCTTCATAATCAGATTACAGCAAAAATGTGTGATGCTGTAAGGGATAAAAACTTACTGTACTGAAAAAAGGCATCACAATATGCAAACAAAATATATACACCAGTAAAATAAACTAAAACTAAAATAAACTGAAATGGAAAACCAAAATAGAAAGTGAAATAATAACCAACTAAACTGATTTTTTTTTTTTTCACTTTTTTGTTCACTTGCGTGTGTGCGTGCACGTGTGTGTGTGTAGGGACCATATCTGGCATACTCTAAAAACACCATTAAAAAAAATAATTTTAAGGACGTTTGTGCGCTATAATCCATGGCTCCTGAAGCCATATGGTAACTTTGAGTGTGGAAAAGACACCAATTTAAGTCACACTAGAGATTAATTGGTCAATACAAATCCTACACCAAGGTGATCTGAAAGTACTGGGGGAATTAGCAACGTCTCAGCACAGGCCACACACTGAGATGATATCTTTCTGAACAGGGCTAATTAAGGCTCCTTCCTATCAAATACAACCAGGCTCTGTGGTATCTGTTCCGTCGTTGGCTGCATGTATAGCCTAGTATCCCTCACTTTCAGTTATTCTCTGGTTATTTCTTTCTCCTGTTCACCCCTATTTACACCATCATCAGTTTACTTCATTCCTATCCATACAAGTGGAAAAAAGGTAAAAAAATGCCAATGCAAAAATGGTCTTATGAAAGCCAGGAAGTCATATAGGTCACACTTGTGATAAACTTATAGTACAGAGACAATGCAGACAAATTAATGCTGAAAGAGATGACTACAGTCGGTTGTTACTTTTAAAAGTAATGTGTTTCAATATTGTGTTATTCCCTAAAAAAAAGTAACTAACTGTATTACTTGTTACTTTCCATAAAAAGTAACTGTGTTGCGTTTTTTTTTTCTCACCTGGGCTTGGCTTGCTTGTTTGTATTTTAATAAAAATAAAAAGTTAAAATGTTCTATTATTGGCAAATGTTCAATTCATTTCAATTCACATTTATTTGTACACCGCAGTTATTATTTCAAAGCAGCTTTACATAAAATGCATGTTTCTACATTACAATTTAGAGTAAACTGTTACCGGAGTGTCTGTGTCAAAATAGTGTCCATATGCCAGAAATGTACAGTTCTAAGAAAATACAAATCATGCAGTTACCTAACATCATGTATTCATTTTAGATAGAAACAATGATCTCATTAAAGAAATTACAATTTGTGATCATAATGATTACAATATACAGTATAGAAAATTTGGCAGTTTTGTATATTGATTCAAAGTTGGCGTCAAATGTTAAGGCCCTTTCACACCAAGAGTTAAATAAATAAGACTTGGGCTGAAGGAAATAGAAATTCATTATTTTGGGCACAGCTCAAACAAACCTGGATTGCAAAAGAATTTGATGCAGGAGAAGAAACTTCAACACTTACAAAACAAACAAACAAATAAAAATAAAGACAACTGTGATGTTAATCTTAAATCCTTTTTTTCTCATTGGTATGGTTGAATTGGATCATCAAAGGCCAGCAGCAAAGACATTGGTTAATATAGTGAGATTTAATGCACATGCAAGTATATTTGTGTTATTTAACATTTAATTAATGATTTAAGTATAAAAGTAATGCATTACTCGAAAATAGTAAATATGCAACATAGAAACAGCAATAGATTCGGTGAACAAATTAGTGCACTTTTGTATACATGTTATATTGAACAATCTCCTTTGTTTTTCAATAAATATGAACATTTACATTAGGGTTAATGAAGTCACAGTGATTTATTTCACTCCTGGGTTTTGTATTGCTTTTCAGCAAATAGATTTTTAACAAGGTAGCCAAACAAAACCTCTGCTCAATATCACCTATGCGAAGATGTCTCCCTAACACGGCTTATTGGCTTTCATTGCGCCGAGTAAGTATCTTTTGACCTGTAATTGATTAGTTTGAACAGTGTTCTAGTAACATATAAAGGCCACAAAGTCATCAGTTGTGTTCTGGTTATATTGACCTGCTAATGAAAGCCATTTAGCACTTACTGTAACGTATGCACAGAAGCATTACCTCCATTTTCTAAATATATATTTTAATGCAATCCACAAAAAATGCATCTTTCATTATGATGTCAAATGATTATTGTATGATAAAGTCTACAATGCTGGGGTAAAAAAAAAAAAAGACGTTTTTTGCTCCGTTTAATCGTTACGAGATTCTCGTGCGCACGCGAAAGTTTCTCGTGAGCACGTGAAAGTCTGTATATTTTTATTTTTGCAAAGGTCCCTATAGGGGCTCCGTATATCGAGTTCCAGCTTCTGTTGTAAACAGAAAACCATCATGTTAAAACTAACTGCTTAATTTAAACTATTAATTAAAGTGGGTTTTTTTCTGTTTTATATCACCCTTGTGACCCCTTTACAAATGTGTACAAAATGCTGCTGTCTGCACCTTTGCAGGCATTTAAACATCCTTTGAAGTTTGAACATTTCCTCTGCATATAATGAGAATATAAACAAGAGAAATTGGAGAACCATCCCTTCCAACATAAAGCCATTTTTATGCCACAAACATCTTGTTTGCCGTGTTCGACTACAACACTGCTGCTTGTAAATAATACATCTCGCATCCAAGGTAACATCACAAGTTAAAAGCCTGCTAAATGAATGATTCAGAAAAAAATGGTGGGGTCAAAAAGCAGAGCATCTTGGAAGCCAGGCATTTACCCTGAGGGAATACAAAGTGCTCCTTTAATAGGCTAGATGAAATATACTGCAACACAGAGGACTTCTGTAATCGAACCAGCAATACATGCTGCCCATTTAAAACTACATGCCTGTAGATCCAATCGGATCATTTAATGACCCATACTGATTTTAATGTATGTATATTTTTAAGTCCCTAATGGCGAAGCAGCTGACCTCTTTTTGATTCGTCTTTCCCTTTGGTCTGTCTGTGATTCTTTGAGGTGAGTCACTCTTTGTGTTTGGCCTTTCTGTAACATTTTCCCTCCTGACTTTGAAGCTTGGCTGAGCATTCCACAACCTGCCGTTCCTTCTCAACCTCCTTAGTGTTTGTTTCTTTATAAAAATTACCTGCCTGTCCTACTTGGTTTCTCACCCTTGACCATGAGGCTTTTTTTTTCTGAGAGCAACTATTCCACAGCTGGACTGGTTACAGAAGCCCTGCCACTTTTCTAGGTCAGCAACAGCTATAAGTGTTACAGAAGACCAGAACTGATCCACACCCAGGATACGTGACTGAATCGACCTCCTGGGATGTGGTCTTTCTGAGAAGAAATTGTTCCAATTCAGTATGAAACTCAGCTGAGGATTCAGAATAAAAAAATAAAAAAAACTGGACCACTTATAAACTATGTTAAACAAAAAAATACTATAACTCACCTGACAAAACCTAATTCCACAACAATACAGTGCAAAAGTGCCAGTCTTTTAGTGGTGTTGGTTCCAGAAGTATTTTGTCCCTTATTTTTTCCCATAGGGATAAAAAAAAAAAAGTCTTTGTTAAAGAGTGTTAAGCCATGAACCAAGACAATCAGCTACGAGGTAAATCACAACACCACAAACTTTGATTTGAAGCAAAAAAAGTTTTTAAAAAAATCAAGACAAAGGTACAAGACTGTGCACTTAACGACCATACTGAAGGAAAGAACTACAATTCCATGAAGCATTGCGAACTGCACAATCGAATTTAAAACAATGGAGTATTTCAAGATCGTAGAGAGATTGACTTAATTACGTCATTCACAGTATTTCATGGGCATGGGCGGAGCTAAAGAGTTATTTTGTCGCATGTTGCTTTTTTCTACTCTCTGATTGGTGTCATTTTCTCTAGCATCATGGGTAATGTAGTTTTCAGCACGCCGTTTCAGTGCATATGCATTTAAATGATAATGAGCTTTGCTCACCCCGCCTCTCTGTTCTATGCGTACACCGTTTGTAACACAATAACACAATAACCATAACGCGTTGTTCATTATAGACGTGGGATTATGAATTATATTGAGAACGTCGTACATAGAAAACATGCCGTAATGTACCCTGAGTGTAAACCTTAGACACATTCATTGTGAAGCGTGCAGCTAGCGATTTGCAAAGATTAATATAAATATTAATATAAAGTTTAATAAAACGTTACACTCACTTCAGTTCTTCTGGAGGTTCAGCAGGAACACGAATAGTTGGTACCGATCCTTTTTTCATGAGCAGCTTCTTAGCAAAACCAGCTTTATACTGACCCTCGTTTATAAAGCAGTCTGGTGAGAAATGATTCGCGCAAACATGAAAGCATTGACGTTGCTCGTGGGGAATATTCCCTTCGAAAACAAACTCGGATTTAGGAACATTAAAATGACTGCTGTGCTCGTTATTACACCCAAGAACAGAACACCACAATCGCTTAGACGCCATTCTGCTCATAGACAGTGCTCCAGCATATCAACAATGACCGCGCCAGTCCGCGCGGACTATGATTGACAGCTCGCTCACGAGCGAGGGCGTGTCTGTGTTGAAACGCTGCTGTCAATCAACAATCGTGGGAGGGGCGTGCGAGCTTGTGACGTAACACGGTCGAACGGCTTGATTTGAGGCAGGGGAAAACATATAAGGAGATTAAAACAAAAACACTGGATGGATTTTTATCATTATATGATGGTTGTGTACAGGCACTGCCAACACACATTTCAGTACAATCAACTTGTAAAAGTGCATGTACCATTACATGACCCCTTTAACATTTTGTTGAATTTGAACACAATTAAAAAAATAAAGCATTTGCAGAATGAAAACATTTTCAAGTCAAGAACTTTACTTACAATTATGGGGAAAAAAAACAATTAACCAAAAATTTCAAACTATTGAAATGCAAAACTTATTTACTTTATAATCTACCACCAACTTAGCAATTAACTAACAAATTATCCCTGAACCACCACTCGCAGACCTCAACACTTGGCACATGAACAAAGGAAACAATCAATTGCCTGATCATTTCTGACAATCGCAAAACAATAATAAAAAAAAAAAAAAAACAATGAGCATTAAACAAGCAAATGGTCAAACAATGGAAGGATATTTGCATATGCCCTAGTGCATGCTGGGAAAAGGCTGAACCACACTTTTTCTTTTTTTTTTGCAGTGCAAAGCATTAAACTGTCTACTGTAAAGCATCTTCAAAAAAAAGTATAACAAAAATATTTACGGATTCCCATTCCCACCTCAAGATACAACACATACAGATCTAATTGTAACTTTATTTCTCATAACTGTGATTTTCTATCTCACAATTGAATTGAATTTGTTTTTATGTTAAAAAGCTTTATTTCACAATAACCTTTTTATACTAAATTTGGAATGAGCTTAATGTAAGTATGAAAGAAAGGGTTGGAAAAATGCATTGACTAAACTTGTTGGTTTTAAATAAATAAATTGTATAAATAAATATTTTAAAATAAATAAAGTATATTAAAGTCTTACTTTCTAAAAATATTTTGTGAGAATATACAAAATATGCACAACACTGCGGTGGACATTTGATTTGACAGAAATATTTGATCATCTGACTGAAATTAGATGTTCAGTTTTACAATTGGTGTATTAAAATCAAAAAGCCTCAAGGGTGAGTTCACTGAACAGCTGCAGCCTGTTATAGCTGTGCGTCTTATCAGGCCGTATGCACCGGAATAATGCGGTGCAGAGAATATTTACATTAAAGTTATTGTCCATATTTTCCTGTAAATTTTTATTTTATGGGGACAGAAAACATTTCATTTCTGTGCATAGCAGATTCTTCTTCTTTTCTAACAAACCAACTTTTTTGTGACACTCAACCACTTCACAAATGCCTCTGACACACATATTGATGTTGTTTGAGGAAAAAAAAATTGTATTTACTTAGACAGTCTTTCTTCCTCTCTCTCTCTGCCATTAGCATGAGATCGTGTGTGTGTGTGTGTGTCCCGACACACACTTTAGGATCTGAGGGAATTCACTACGATCCCTGAACCCTGTGTAGATGCTGTCACACTTAGATGTGCCTAATTCATAACAGAAATTTTCAAAAAAGTTGTCCTAACAAAAGTGTTAGCTTTTCAGAGATGTTCGAGATGAAAAAGGAGGAGAAGCTTCATCTGTGCATCAAATTTAGAGGCTTTTAAGGCGTGCCTCCTGGAGGCAACTGATATAAGCTTCTAACCACCATTCTGTCAGAATCTAACACTTGAGATCTAACAGTGTCAGACCTCATGTTGGACAGGAATAACATCAAGTCAACACAAGATGAACTGAAGATAACGCTATAACGAGAATCAGTGATCAATACATATGCCATCTTTTTGACTTCTGAAAACAATACTACAGTATCAAAATAACCCTAAAAGACATATTTTTAACAACCCATTTAATAATTAAATGGCCGAGTCCATATAAACATAATTATTCTTAGAAGTATACAAAACAAACCACTTGAATCTACCAACATTTTTTTTTATTTAAAAAAAAAAAATCGCATTTACAGATGCCAGTTTCGCAGTAGTTGCAAAAATAGTATTTGCAACTATTTCTCATACCTGTGACTTTAATATCTCCCAATTAGACTATATCTTGCAGCTTTGACTTTGTTTTTTCTTCATTTTTAATTTATATCGTGCAAATGTGCCTTTGGTATAATGTAACTTTGTATCTCACAGTTTGGCAAGTTTTATTTCAAGCTTTCTTCACACTTACCTTTTTTTGTGCTTTACTCTGAGGCATCAATAAAAATAAACATCAATATGCATATGCAAGAAAATGAATCAAAGTTCTGCAACATTCCTAACAATTTCATTGCACATTAAAGGAATAGCAAGCAAATTATGACAGTTCTGTCATTTTTTTTGCAACCATTATGAATTATTCTTGTAAAAATGGGTTTGAAACAACATGCATTTGAGAAGAAAAAGAAAATCATATTCAAGCTGAATTGTGCCTTAAAGTGGGCCTAATGATCTGTTTGGTATTATATAACATAATAATGCTTGTTAAGATTATTAATGAGTTGTACTAATGACACGTCTAACCGACATAGCTAACACTCATTTTGACTTTAATCCTTCAGTTTTTCCATGCCATAACTCCCTCTTCATTAATATTCTGGTGTTCCGCTATCATTTAAATGAACTCATTCCCCACCTGACATTAACAGACGAGAACGAATCTCCTTCGCTGACTGCATCATATGTAGACCTGTCAATGTCAGCCATATCATTCTTCAGGCTCTGTTTGTCCCAGGGAGAGAGAGAAAAAAGAATCCACGTTATCAGTGGCTTATTTGAGAGCCAATGTCGGTGTCTAAATGAGGAATTAGAACAGACATCCAATCATAATGGTCCCGTGTCTAGGGGAAAAAAAACTCTCTCTGGGCCTCGTAAATGAAGTTGTCACACACATGGGCAAATTTGCATCTACTGGCATAACCCGCATTAATTGAACTCTTAGAGAACGCCTGAGGTGAATTTGTCTAGTCATTTTTGAAGCTGCTTGGAGTGAACTGTGGAACAGGTGAAACCCAGGGCAACCAAGATTGCATGTTTCAGACCGCATGCGGGGAAATCTGTTAGAAAAGTTTCACACGATTTTAGGAGATCTCGACAGTTTGGCTTTTTCTGCATGGTGCTTAGTCTTGAGGGCGATAACCTAATGAGATAATGAAGTGAAGATCATTTGGTGAATGGGAAGAAAGACTAATGCTACACCACTAATAGGTTTTAGCCTGCAGACTAAAAAGTGGAGTGTCCGTCTCACCAATGTCTTACCTAATTACAATCCTTTCAATCTTTAAGGCCCTGTTTGCATCTGGTCAGGGGTGTCGCTCACAGGATTATGAGCCAATTGCTGCATATTATATAGTTAAATTTGCCTATTTGGAGCAATTACTGAACACAGAAGGTACAAATACTGTGTATTTACACAGATTATGTAATACCACACATAGTCAGCATAAATGTATTTGCTCATAATCACAATCACATCAAGTTTGACATGCTCTCAAATGTTAATTATTGATTTGTGTCCACAGAGAACAAAATGCATGATGCATGCTGACTGACATGACAGAGCAGCAGCGTAAAGATGCTGCAGGAGCTTTTTCAAGCCCAAATTAAATTTTATGCTCTTAATTTGAACTCTCCAGTGCTTATAACCACATGTGCCACACAAAATGTACACATTATAAATGACAGAAATCAAGAAAGATGAAAAGAAAAACATGATAAATGTGAAAGTGAAAAGTAATAGACTAAGGTCGATGAATTGCCTATAACATCATTGTCTCCATCAGTGTCACCATTTTTAACCCAATACAAAGGCTTGTGTATTATGGCACCACTAGTCTAAGCCTCAGACATCACGGCTGATTGTCTGATGCAGAAGGCTCACAAAATGGGAAACATGTCATCATCTGATTGGTTGAATTCTACAGGATTTCCGGTAGACGTGTGTGTCGCCTTCTTTAATAGTCTGCCTGGAAATAAAGCTGTCGCGAAGTCAAACCCCCTCATGGAAGAAGCAAACTGTAATGTTTACAACTGTGACAATGAACGTTTATTACAATCAATTAAACACTGGATTTTGAAAGGTATGTGAAGTCAGTAAGGGAACTTGCACAACGTTCTTGAATTAATAATTAATTAGATGCATGCCGGTCTGTTATCGTATGGATATCAACTTATTTTCACGCCCCTAAACATAACGCGGAACATAACAATGGCGGTCAGGCGTCCTCTTTGATGGTCTTTGGCCAATGAAAGCTGTGATGAAGCCCAAACATTCTGCCGTCAGTCTGAAGGTCTGGCTAAACGAGACTATGGCACCACTTGTGGGTTTGTTTGTATCTAACTTTAGGAGGTGAATGGTCACTGAGGCAAGCAGCGCGGGGCCGAGAGCCATGGGAATAGAGAGAGGCCTGTGGCGCGAGTGCTAATGAGTGTTACCTGCAGACCAAACCGGTCTCGAGTCTCAGCGAGGAGCTCCGGAATAATAAGAAGAGTGACGACAGTTCAAGGCGAGAGATGACCAGGCCTGGATTTTATGTTGTTGTTTTTATATTTTTTTATGCTTTTGGAAGAAGTCTCTTATGCTCACCAAGGGTGCATTTATTTCACCCAAAATACAGTAAAAGCAGTAATACTGTAAAATAGTATTACAATTTAAGCCATAATTCCAGTCTTCAATGTTACATGATCCTTCAGAAATCATTCTAATATGTTAATTTGATGGTCTTTGTGCTGATCGGGACTCTTTGATTAATAAAGTTCAAAAGCATTATACATCTCTTTACTGTCACTTTTGATCAATTCGATGTGTCTTTGATGATAAAGTATAAATTTCTTTAAAAAAAAATACTGAGCCCTTTTAAATACAGTTATGTCGACTTAACTTGGATCATCTGTTGCCCAAATTTACACAAGGTTGCTCCCAAAGTAACCAGGTGCTGATTTTAAAAGTCCCATGACATGCTGCTTTTTGGATGCTTTATATAGGCATTAGTGGTCCCCTCATACTGTATCTGAAGTCTCTTTCCCGAAATTCAGCCTTGGTGCAGAATTACAGCCGCTATGAACCAGTCCCACAATGAGCTTTCGTTAGGACGTGCCATTTCTGTGTCTGTAGCTTTAAATGCTAATGAGGACGAGAGAGGCGGAGAAAGGTGGAGGGTGGGGGTGTGACCTTGACCTGCAGCCATGGTACCATGCTCTAATGTTTACAGTGGATGTAGAAACGCAGTCGTTCAAGCTTTCCAGTTTGACCCAGAATCTGATCCGGATGGAGAAGCACCTGAAGAAGTTGCAACTCAGCGGCTACAGCAGGACAAATCCTACTGGTTAGTTCAAAATATTGTGTCTGGATATGGTACTTTAGTTGGTTTGTTTATGTATGCTGTTACAGTTATTATCATGTAGCTATCAGCTATAGACACTAACCAGCGCCACTATATTAGTCAGACCTCTGCCATTATTACATCTACGTTTTTGGATAGGTGCCGTTGTAATAAGGGAACTAAAAAAATACTTTTGCGTTCATTTGTACATCCAAACACTGAGCAACTT
Source organism: Rhinichthys osculus (assembly GCA_029959095.1). NCBI lineage: Eukaryota > Metazoa > Chordata > Actinopteri > Cypriniformes > Leuciscidae > Rhinichthys > Rhinichthys osculus. Next base: position 7,257,131 of record JARWKJ010000018.1, on the reverse strand, counting down.
CCATGCCATGTTTCGCTCGTTTGCAAAACCAATATCGCGCTCGCACGGTCATAGCTCATTTTATCATGGGGGGGCAAATTATCTGGGCGGGCAAAGCAGAGAAAGGGGAGGTAACCTTTCCCCCTATGACGACATATAGGGAAAATTCCAGATTGGCCCATCTGAGATTTCATTTTCTCAAAGACGGAGCAGGATACCCAGGGCTTGGTTTACACCTATCGCCATTTCTTGCCACTGGGGGACCATAGGCAGGCTAGGGGAACTCATATTAAATGTTAAAAAACCTCATAAAGTGATTTTTTTTTATGCCATGGGACCTTCAAAGCAAACATCTCCCAGGGGACTGAGACCAAATAAAAGGTAACATTATTTACTTGATGAGGAGCATGTGCCCTTGTCTTGATGAAAGACTAGAAACGCCCCTGCAACTGGTATTAGCATCTGTCTTGGGTGATAATTGGCACATTTTAAAACGTTTGTTTTAGCACAGAGTTGACTGACAGGTGTAGAGGTGTAGAGGAAAAATAAATCCCACCTTGGATTCCCAGGTGTATTTGGAAAAAGTGGCTACACTTAAATGTATAAAACATCAGAAAATATATCAGAACATGTATTCTATGTTCCCGTATAGATCCATCAGACAACCACTTGTCAATCATATATTGTACACTTGGACCACATTTAGGTATGCAACTCAGCCCCAGTGAACCCTGTGAAATATGCTTGTGGCCAACAAATATTATAGCATTCTTTTGAGTAATTAACTTTCATATTGATGCTGCAACACTGTATATACAGTAGTAAACTATCTATTGTATGTGTCAAGGGGGATGCATGTTATATAATTTGGTTTTACCGCATAATTCAGATTTTTTCCCCACATAATCTTTTTTGCATAATTTGTATAGCCCATTGTCTGTTATGGCCTCCAGGTAGCCAGAGGCTCAAATGGGAATCTGCAATCGGCAGCACATGAGATCATGTGATTCCATTTCACCTCAACTTATGAAAAATAATGACTGACATGTGGGAAATGTTTTTCAATAATGCACCTTCTGCAAAAAATCGAAAAGATTACAATAATTATATTTTAACAATATATTTGTATTATTTTATCAAAGTAAAACAAACTTGCTGAAAAGGAAAGTCATTTAAATGTGAAGCTGGTTATATTTTTGATGAATGTTTTGCTTGGAATAAAGTGCACTAATGAATCATCAAGGCCAATAATGTGTATTGAAGATAAATTCTGAATTGATGCTGAAATCAACTAAAAACATTTGTACTGAAATAAAAATAAAATATATAAAAATATCAGACAACGTAATTGATCTCTTAAATGTTTGAATGGTCCTTCATGCTCAATTGAATCAACTTAATTTAACCAAATGAGAGGGAGGATATCACTATAGGCTAATTAAAACACTCTGAAAATGATACTCTCTAAGGTCTCGCTAACTTACCCTGATGTGAATATTTATTTTCAAAGGCACAGCAAAGTTTATTTTTGAACACAATTGTAGTTTTACCAGAAAAAAAAAATGTGCAAAGGCAAGATTTCTAGATCTCAAGAGAACATTTTATCCCAGATTTTAGATTTTAAAGGACGAGTGCAACACCCCAGATGGGATATAATACTCATGTGAAGTGTTCCCGAAAGGTCTGCACTACAAAAACATCTCAGCCTTTACAGCTGTTACAATTTACAGTGACTCGAGCCTTCTGTGGTGCAGCAGACTTCAACAAATGAGAAGAGGCTTCTGTACAAGAAAAATCTGTTTCTCTCTCTCTCCCTCATATACCCTAATATTAACAATGTCACTATGACTAACATCTCAAAAAGGTTGATCACATCATTGTACAAGCTGGCAAAGCACTGCACTTCTAATAAACTAAAAAAAAAAAAAAAAAAATGGGAGCTGGCTCTTACCAACCATCTCGGTGTAAGACTTGACCCTCACCTTACATTAGACAACCATATCAAACATCTGTGCAAATCATCCTTTTTCCACCTCAGGAATATTGCCAAACTCCGTCCCAAACTCACCCTTTCCGACGCCACAAAACTTGTCCATGCCTTTGTCTCCTCCAGGCTGGACTATTGCAACGCACTTCTCTGCAGAAACTCCAACACATACAGAACAGTGCTGCTAGGATCCTGATGAGAGTGCGTAAATATGAACACATAACATCCATCCTTCAAGCACTTCACTGGCTTCCCATCTCCACCAGGATTCACTACAAAATCACTCTCCTCACCCACCAATGCATCCATGGCAATGCACCACCCTACCTCAGGGAACTTCTCACCCAGCAAACATCAACCAGAAACCTCCGCTCACAAAATGGCAATCTTCTCCGTCCACTCAGAACCAAGCTCCGGACCATGGGAGACCGTGCTTTCTCCTCTGTTGCCCCGCGACTGTGGAACTCATTGCCAGACCACCTGAGGGTTCCACAGTCAGTTGACCACTTTAAAAAATGGCTTAAAGATTTTTCTATTTAAAAATAGCTACAACTAATGCAGAATTTAACTGTTTTTACGTTTTCTTCTTTTTGCTCCTGTTTTTACTTTTGAAATATGTTTGCTGTAGCACTTTGAGATTTGTTCGCAAATGAAAAGTGCATTATAAATAAAATGTATTATTATTATTACCAACCATCTCACTCAACCAAAAAATATCTGTAACCATCAGGAAAACACAACCATGGGAAATATGAACAAGTTCTCTCACCTTCTCGGTCTCTGTGGAGTCTTCACACCTGAAGAAACAATAAAAAGAGGTTAATGGGGTTGTGCGGCATTCAGAAATTAAATGAGAATGGCTTTTGAATTCCTAATTGAGGTAGAAAACAGGATGTAGAATTGTGGAATGGAATCATTTATGTAACCATAAGTTAGTTTGTCCAGATAAACTTTGATAGCCTTGTATGAAAGTTGTTGTTGTTGTTTAAGTTTTATAGGCTTTGCAGACAGATAGAATGACAGACAGACATACAGATATACAGACAGATAGATAGACAGACGGGTAGGCAGGCAGACAGTAATTAAAATATAGTTTTAGATGAAAATAATCGGGATAAGACACACAGGAGCTTAAAAGTTTGCAAGTTTTGCATAAAGGCCAACATGTCAGGCCTCTGAACTTGAGACTAGATGCACTGAATTTTGATGAAGTGGTAGAAGCTGAAGGCAGATAAAAACAGGAATATCTAATGACTGAAGGAAAGGTCTGAATACTGAATGTATATGTTTTAATTAGAACCTACATTGGGCTTTCAGTCTCCAATTCCATGTTCAATTTATATAATTTTTATTGTGTGTTCTAGCTGGTACATATTTGAAGAATGTCAGGTTGGTAATTAACTGGGGGCAGCTCTGTATGAATGATTTCATTAAAAATAAGTTTGAACTGTATCGAGCAGAGATGAAGAGAAAAGATGTATGGATTTGAGATTTTATGTCCTCTTTTAATCCCTGAAATGCTGTTCACCTCTCAATGATCAAATTAACTCTTAATAATGAATAAACTCTACGACCTTTCTAATATATCCCCAGTGGACCATCATTGTATCAATAAAATTATTCTGTGCTGTATGAATGCTGTTTTTTCCTTTTCTCAAAGGTTTTCTAAGACTCAATTAAATAAAGCATAGTTCACCCAAAAATGAAAATTCTGTCATTAATTACTCACAACTCATGTCGTTCCAAACCTGTAAGACGTTCGTTCATCTTAGGAACACAAAGATATTTGTGATTAAATCTGAGAGCTTTCTTTCCCTCCATTGACAGCTATGCAACTGAAACTTTGACACTTCAAAAAGTTCACCTTTAAGCAGACAGTCTACTAATACTCGTATAACTGGTAGTTGACATGTAGTTGCAAAGTTACTTAGAGTTGAATGAATGTCTTAGATAGAATGTCGGTAACACTTTAGAATACTGTATCTTACTTACTGCATAACTAATAAGGAATTATTGAAGAAGTAGTAGGTAATTCTTCATTAACTACTTCTTCACTGCTGTTAACTACTAAGGAATATGTGTTAACTAATCAGTATGTAATATAATTTTATGATTGTGTTAAGTTACAGTTAGTTAATCAATAACTAATGAATTCTGGCATACCTCCTGAAGAACTACCATTAATTATCTACTAATTAAGGTTCAAGAAAAATAACTAAGTAGTAACTAATGAACAGTCATACAAAACTAACCACAGATTAGTTTTTATATTTTATATACAGTACTGTGTGTGTCTGTTTTCCTCAGCATAGAGTGCCATTGAGTAAATGCCATGTATTTTAGGCAACAACTGCGGGGAACTGAAAATATAGGGAACTTATTAGTAATTAATAAAGAATTATTAGATAATTCTCCAGGAATTATTTATAATCTGGAACAGTATTCTAAAGTGAAAATACAGGGAACCCATTAGTAATTAATAAAGAATTATCAAATAATTATCCAGGAATTAGGCCACTTATAACCTGAAACAGTGTTCAAAAGTGAAAATATAGGGAATTTATTAGTAATTAATAAATAGTTATTAGATCATTCTTCAGGAATTACTTAGAACCTGGAACAGTATTCTAAAGTGAAAATATAGGGAACCCATTAGTAATTAATAAAGAATTATCAAATAACTATCCAGGAATTAGGCAACTGATATCCTGAAACGGTGTTCTAAAGTGAAAATATAGGGAACTTATTAGTAATTAATAAAGAATTATTAGATAATTATTCAGGAATTACTTATAACCTGAAACAGTATTCTAAAGTGAAAATACAGGGAACCCATTAGTAATTAATAAAGAATTACCACATACTTCTGACTCAAATAAAACTTACTGTTAACAAAACACTATTAATGTAATCACCTTTGTAAAATACACGACAATGACTCGTTTAAGCTACATGATATCTTCCTTTTATTTCAGGAATTATGTTTTAACATGTTTACTGCCTTGTTTAACAAACATTTATAATCAAAAGTTAAACCTTTAAAAGTAATTCAAGTAATCAACTGTTCTCGCGTCTCCATGGTAGCTGCTGGATCTCTTGCGGCAGCTGGTCTTGTGTTCGGCCCTGCGTTTCACTCCCCATAAACAAACAGTGCACAGCTCTAAGAACATATTTAACATCTGAAAATAGATTTACTATATTTATGAATAAAATAATTTGTTTTATGCAAAGGATCAGGCGTTTCCATCACGCAAAAAAGACAGACTCAGCTAGGTAGGCTTACTGACATCGCGTCCTTGTATGTTGCCTTGCATAAAATAAAAGGTTTTACAGCACAGTAATGATTTTACAGATTAAATAAAACGTACACAAACCTGTTTTTCGCAGAAGAAATGCACCAAATCGGCGGCGCTGAGAACTCTCCAGAAGAGGATGCAAATGCCCGCGCTCTTGCATCACCAAATCACTGTAAAATGTAGGCTACCGTGATATTGCATGGTGCAAAATAAGTTTAAAATGTATAAGAACTAAGTATAATAATATGCTTTTTACTTTTTAAGTACTTTAAAAATTAATTACCTTTGTACTTTTACTAAGGTTATTTTGAAAATGGCCTAATTATAATTGTACTGGAGTAATATTTTATTGGGGTATCTTTACTTTTACTCAAGTACTTGATTTGTGTACTTCTTCCACCACTACAATGCTAAAAAAAACTGGATTATTGTAGTGACTACTGTGTATGACTGTTCATTAGTAGTTACTTCATAGTTATTTTTCTTGAACCTTAATTAATAGATAATTAATGGTAGTTCTTAGGAGGTATGACAGAATTCATTAGTTATTGATTAACTAACTGTTACTTAACACAATCATAAAATTCTATTACATACTGATTAGTTAACACATCTCCCTTAGTAGTTAACAGCAGTGGAGAAGTAGTTAATGAAGAATTACCTACTAGTTCTTCAATAATTCCTTATTAGTTATGCAGTAAGTAAGATACAGTATTCTAAAGTGTTACCAGAATGTCTAAAGTGGGCTATTGAAATAAAGTGTTATCCTCCATACTTCCAGTCTAAAAGACTAAGTGACATTTGCAATATTGCACATTTCTTCACATATTATTTAGAAAGTTTGTTACTGCTGTGTAAAATCTCACATTGTCCCAACCTTATCTTATCGTTTTCACTCTTAAACATGTTTTTGCTCATTTGGTTCAAATGAAATCCAGTGGTCTAAAAGTTGTCATATTTTTAGCTGTGCTTCACAGCATTTTTTTTTTCTTATTGCAAAATTGTGATTATATAGGATAGTCATGTCTCAGAGGTATACATAACATTGGATAACATCAAGCATAACTGAGATGAAGTTCTGCAAGAGGCAGTTGTGTGATAAATGAGGGCTTGCAGTGAATAATGACATTTCATATGAAGTAAGACCTAGAGTTCAAGCTCATCATATCCTGAAATTATTCTCACTAATAGTTGGACATTCATTTTCACACAGCACTACAAGAACTGAGTGGAGAAATGACACTTTTGTGCCAACAAATTACATGTTTGCAATGCCAGGAAGGAAAAAAAATCCAAAAGGTTCCCCGGCTGATACGGAGATTTGTAAATTACATTACATACGACTGAGTGAGCTGAGGCTGAGTGGGTGTCAAATATGTTTCTTGTATTGTCTTTGGGAAAGCCACGATTGTGTGTTCAGTTGAACTCTGTTGAACAATGATGGTGGTTCCTGAAACAATTCTGAGGCCCTGTCTGGAGAAACATGGCAGTGCAGGATGTTTGAAGCTTTGCGGTGGGATGTGTGGGATTTGAGAGGGATATTAGAGGGATTGGGAACTAATGGGAGGGCAGAGTAAGGGAGCGTTCAACAATCCCAGAGGATTCCGATTGATGGGGCCGGATTTGATTCATCTGCCCCAAGTATCGATTTGTTTCTGCTGTACAATTTTACAGCTCTCATCATGCTCTGCCTGGTTCCTTCTGTATTTCATTTTCACTGATTCTGTAAGACATTCCTCTGCTGTGCACAATTTCATCTCCACCATTTTCTGACATCTAAAACTAGTTCTTTCTTTGATCAATTCACTGTGGTGGGAATATATATCCTCCCACTCCAGCAAACAACAGAAAGGGGACATTTATTTCTAAACAGTGACAAAGGAAAGGAAAGGATTTATCTGCCAAATCTCATTTGTCTTTTGCGTTGCTTTGGCACCTAGGTGTTAAGAGAGGTACATTTCTAAAAAACAAAAAGTAGATTTGCAGGATTTTTACTTTAAAACTGGGATTTAAAAAAGTTTAATACACAAACTTACAAGTAGTTGACAGATGAGCGAGCCCAAACTTTTTACTTTTAATTTGAAACGATATCGGGTAGCATTTTATTTTACAGTCCTGTTCCCCATGTACATACTATGTACTTATTATAGTAATTACAATAACTGGGTACTAACCCTGAACCTACCCTTAAACCTAACCTTAACCCCTGTAGTTACCTTATATTACCCAGTACTTTATTATGCAAGTACACTGTAAGTAGTACACGTACTGACAAATAGGAATCTCACTAGAGAGGCCAATCTACTTCGAGGGAAACTAAACGTGCCAATGCACATTGGCGTGCAATCATTTGCATCAGCTGTTCAGCCACACAGCGAGGGTATATAAATGAGCAGCAGGTGCGATTGCAGCAGCAGTTTTTTGCTTAGGAGCTGAGCCGATGAGCTGGCTGCCCCGGCGGGATGCAGCAGATGTGGCGACAGGACATACGTCTCCGTTCCCTCCTTCAGGGAAAAAGGGTTACCATACGTAACCGAGACATTCCCTATCAGTCGGTCACTCTCGACGTACGTCGTGACCGACGAATAGGAATCCCTACCAAAGCGCCACAGCTGCTGACCCCATCCAGTGCCCTGTGCGAGCCTCTTGCCCCTTCTTGCCTGGAAGGACGATATGAGAGGGCTTACACAGAGTGTATCTGTCACTGTTTTTCCGTGATAACCCATACAGTGATATTATTGGATAACACTGGGAAAGCGTGCCCTTTCTGTTAGGAAGGAGAACGCTGCGGAACCCAAATTCTTCCCCGAGGGAGTTATGTGGCGATATACATATGGACTAACCCGAAGGTTGTACTACATATGAAATACTGGGTGACTTAGCCCAAGGGAAAGACACAGGCTATAATATCTAGCAAACGTGTTAGGTGTCGTCCAGCCCGCAGCTCTACAGATATCTGTTAGCGAGGAGCCACGTCCCAGCGCCCAGGAGGATGCAATGCCTCCTGGGAGTGAGCATGCAACCTGAGCGGGCAGGGCATGCCTTGGGCTTGGTAAGCCAAGGCGATGGCATCCACTATCCAGTGGGGACAGCCTTGCCCTTCTCCTGGCCTTCGTAACAGACAAAGAGCTGGTCTGAGGTCCTGAGACTTTGAGTTCTGTCCATGTACAGACGCAGAGCGTGAACGGGACAGAGCAAAGCCAGGGCTGGGTCTGCCTCTTCCAGGGGCAGCGCTTGCAGGTTCACCACCTGGTCGACCAGGTCGTACTTTCCTACTGTTTTGCCCTCTATGTGGTCGTGATATGCTGAAATAGCGGCAGCATGTACTTCGTGGGTGGAGGGAGACAGCCTTCACTTCAACCCTTGCTGCAGGAAGGAAAGCATGGACCCTGTCGAACATCTTCGGGGGTCCTCTTGGCGAGAAGAACACCACTCGACAAAACAGTTACCACTTCAAGGCGTCCGCACGTGTCGTGGACGGCGCCCGTGCAGAAGTGATGGTGTTAAGTACCTCTGGGGGTAAGTCACCTAGAACCTCCGCATCTTGTCCAGGGACCACACATGGAGTTTGCAGAGGTCGGGACGCGGGTGCCATAGGATGTCATCTCGGAGTCAGAAGTTCCTTCCTCAGAGGAATGGGCCAGGGAGGGACTGTCACGAGGAGCATGAGTTCTGGGAACCAGGTCCGGGTGGGCCAATAGGGAGCCACAAGAAGGACCTGCTCCTCGTCTTCCCTGACTTTACACAGGATCTGTGCAAGTAGGCTTACTGGGGGAAACGCATATTTGCGGAGGCCCCGAGGCCAGCTGTGTGCCAGTGCGTCCGTGCCGAGTGTTCCCTCGGCCAGGGAGTAAAACAGATGGCAGTGGGAGGTCTCTAAGGAGGCAAACAGGTCTACCTGAGCCTCCCCGAACTCTCTCCAGATCAGCTGAACTGCCTAGGGATGGACTCATTCTCCCGGGAGCACAGCTCGTGACAGCTCGTCGGCCACACGGTTGAGCACACCAGGGACATACATGGCGCGAAGCGACCTCAGATGCTTCTGACTCCAGAGGAGGAGATGGCGGGCGAGTTGCGACATGCGATGGGAGCGTAGACCACCTTGTCGGTTGATGTACGCAACGGTCGCAGTGTTGTCCGTACGGACCAGCACATCCCTGCCATGTAGCGGCCCTTTTAAGTGGCTCAGAGCGAGACGTACTACTAGGAACTCGAGGCAGTTGATGTGCCAAAGCAGTTGGGGCCCGTCCACACCCCTGGCACCCCAGCCGGTGGCAGAGGCATCTGTGAACACCACAGCATGGCTGGACACCTGTTCCAAGGCCACTCCTACCCGCAGGAACAAGGGGTCTGAAGGCCACGGGTTGAAGGTCTGGCGGCACGCCGGTGCGATTGTCACCCGGTGAGTGCCGTGATGCCACGCCCATCTCGGGACTCGGCCGTGAAGCCAGTGCTGAAGCAGTCTCATATGGAGAAGCCCGAGTGGTGTTACCGCTGCTGCCACTGCCATATGCCCCAGGAGCCTATGAAAGAATTTCATTGGGACTGCTGTCTTACCTTTGAACGTATTCAGGCAGTTCAGCACCGACCGAATGCGTTCCTCTGTGAGGGAGAGACTGACTCACTGGGGAGAGTTTGCTCTTTACCCAGTTGACCTGAAGACCCAACTGGCTGAGGTGCCTGAGCACAAGGTCCCTGTGTTCGCATAACTGATCTCGAGAGTGTGCTAGTATGAGCCAGTTGTCGAGATAGTTGAGAATGTGAATGCCCTGTTCTCTCATGGGAACAAGGTCCCCCTCCGTGACTTTCGTGAAGATACGGGGAGACAGGGACAGCCCGAACTGTACCTTGTACTGATATGCTCGACCCTCGAACGCAAAGCGCAGAAACGGCCTGTGTCAAGGAAGAATCGAGATGTGTTCTTCAATACGTGTTCTGCAGGCCGATCGCTGCAAACCAATCTCGGGGACGGATACATTCGAAAATGCGTTTCTGCTTGAGAATGTTGAACGGTAACAAAAAGAGAGATGGAGAGAGAGAGAGAGAGAGAGAGAGAGAGAGAGAGAGAGAGAGAGAGAGAGAGAGAGATCACGCTGCTGTGCTGTATCGCCCGCACCAGTCTGGAGAGGTCCCGTTGAGACCTCGCTCGTCTTGTAAACACTGTTGTAGAGAACACAGCATCGAAGTGCTCCGAAGTCATACTCAACTCCGAAGCGAAAAGCTGAAGTGCAATCACACCTGCTGCTCATTATATACCCACGCTGCGTGGCTGAACAGCTGATGCAAATGATTATTGGCTTGTTTAGTTTCACTCAAAGTAACAAGGCAAAGGCAAAGTAGATTTGCCTCTCTAGCGAGATTCCAATTCGTAGGTCACAATGTACATCGAGAGTGACCGACTGATAGGGAACAAAGAACAGGTGTGGATTGTGGAACTAATAATAACTTTATTAACAAGGAAATTAACAAGCTAACAGAACAGGGAACAAAATTAAACCAAAACCAAAACAGAACTAGAAATGTAACAAATTGGGCCCAGGGTTAGTTGTCACACTTTTTATTCCAGTGACAAAAAAGGTTTGCTCCACCATCATTGCCCAGAAAATAAATGTGAGGGCAATAGTTGGGCATGTTTTCACACTACATGTCCTTCTCTTTTAAGCATTATATTATTAGAAAACAATTCATCCCTAATTAATCATACACAACTCTATTTTAATTAGTTTGCAATTTGATGAAAACCACGTTGCTTTGTGTATTCCTCATTGTTAAGTCATTAAAGAGTCTGCAAAATTAATACATGTAAATATATGTGAGCCATGTAATGAGGGTGTGACAAAAAAATTTGTAAGAGTTTTAAAATTGGTACAATTGTGAAAATGGCAAAAGACGGCAGTGACCAACTAATGGAACTAATGTGTGAAGTGCACTCGAAGCTCAGATGCTTCTTGTTAAATATATATATATATATATATATATATATATATATATATATATATATATATATATATATATATATATATATATATATATATATACACACACACTTAAAACAAGACCAAGATAAGAGAAATATATGTTTTAATATAGAAAATATAACACACACATACATACATACATACATACATGTATGCATGTACGATGGCATTGATATATATATATATATATATATATATATATATATATATATATATAAATGTAGTTTACAAAGTTTATTCTTAGAAAGTATGGCCTTACAGAATCAGCATTCATAGTCAGAACTAAGTCAATGCATAATTTGATGTTTATTTCTCTTTCAGATCAATAAAGAAAGGCGCCAGTTGGTAAATGAGGCTATAGTTGTTAGAGCTTTTGAGGGGTGTGGGGATTACAGCAGGAAGAAAAAAGACGAGTGCTTGACGGACCCATCTCCTTATGTTTCAAGAGGTAAGCTATCAATATCTCCCCCATCTAACTTGGCCATGGCACAGACAACATGTGGGTTTAGAGTTGCAGATGAAGCCATTATGAAAAAGATCCAGACCAGCTTCGGAATGTCAGAATGTCCTATCCGAGTTGTTAGCATATTCCCTAGTGGGGTTGGCAGGGATCAGTTAATGAACAGGCTGCCGAGGCAGCATAGTGCCAGTCTAAGTATTGACAACCTCTGGTCCAGCGGGGAAACTCTCCATTGTTAGTCTGTGTGTGTGTTGTTGATGTTTAGCTTGAACACAGTGTAAAAAAAAAGTGCAGATGGTCCTGATCCGAGGGTTAAATAGGATTTCAGCAAAGCTTGAGACGGCAGATTGGAGTTATGGCTCCTTTTCTGGGACGAGCTACACGGCTGAGCGGAGGTCTGAGTTAATGTTCTATTCATCAACTATGTTATTTGCTTTTGACTCCGCTATTAGATGCATTATTTACTTAAAGGTCAAGACATTTACAACTGTTGCCCTACATTGAACAATGCACTCTTTTTGAAGGATGAATACCAAAATCTCCACTGGAGACCTTCATTATATTATTTGAAATATAACAACCGTGAGCTCGGTGTGGGAATATGCTCAATGATGGCATTCCCTAGTCATCATTAAAACAATGAATACCAAGGTAAAGCATGAAGCAAAATATAGCTATAACTTTTTATTTTAAAGTGAAAGTATAATGGTTCTTTCAAAGCCTGGTGAAATATGCAGCATTTCTAAACATTCCTGTGCCCTCCCGACAACATGGCCGTTTCAAATTGCAGACAGCAGATTATGCACATTATCCATGGAGTTCATTACCTCTCCTGCTATAGGTCAGGCCTTTTATAAGTAAGGATACTTCAAATCGATTGGAATCTGACATGAATTTCTGCATTCTAATGGATGCAAATTAGCTCAAGAAAGCGTTTGCTTGATTAAAGATTCAGCCTGTAAACTCCCAAATAGCGCCACATGAATTTTCAGAATTAGCTTCAATCTCTCTCCTTTGACACAAATTGTGCTCCTGCGGTAAAATTGGGCATTTTTTGCATGTAAACGCTATTTGAACAAGTGTCATACTGTTCGGTAGATTGTAAACGATATAATTTTTTTCACGTTTCTTGCATTATTGAGGGGTATTGTAATTTATCACACAATAGCAGACTGAATTATGGTGTAGTTATGTTAAGACCCCAGGCACTGCAATGAGATTTATTAAAGGAATATTCCAGGTTGAAAACGAAAAGCTTTACTGTCCGTACACTGTTGATTAACACAGAGCATATTGGCTGCATCCGAAAACTGAAAAATGCTGCCTTTGGAGGACACATTCCAAGGAAGAAAGGCATCAAGGTATGTCCGAATCCAAAGTTAGCTTCACTTTCTCTCTCCTGAGATACCATCATCTGCTTGATTTTTGAAGGCAGCATCCCAGCAAGCAATATCCATCTAAGAAAACCGGAGGGGTAGAGGAGCGCTTCCTGGACTCCAAAGTTTGATTAAGATAGAGGTGCTCTTTGGATGGGAAACTAAATACCAAAAATCAAAAAAAAAGGGGAACTCCAAGGCACTCTCAATTGAAAAAGTTAAAAATCCTTTATTCTTATGGCTTGGTCAAATTAACCATCTAAAAAAGCAATAGCCATCATTTCACCGCCTAGGTTAACTATAGACTGATATAGGCCCTGTCCCAAATGGCACACTTCATGTGCACTTTCGGTCTTGTAGACTTACAATGGCTGCCGCGTGCGCGTGTCCGTTAAGTCCGTGAGACAACAGTTTGTCCCATTTGTCATTTTTGGATCTCAGAAGGGTGCTCGCGAGCGCCCCCTCTGCGGTCGATTTGCGCCCTTGCTGCGCACTTTTGCCGAGCCCACGCTGATGCGGACTCCACAGCAGACTTCTTCCCGACATTCAAAGCGGCGTTACGTCGCGAAAGTGCGGACTCAGAGGAAGACCGTGAGTGCTTAGGGTTCCATTTGGGACAGGGCAATAGTCTGGCTATGAGTAACCCACTTCTAGCCACAATAGCCTTGAATTTGGTTACATGTCGTTTTTACCAAAATAACTTGTGAGATGTATGATATTCCATCATGTAAGCAAAGTCAACAGTGATTACAAAGTGTTTGGTTTCATGTCTTTGACATGTTCTATGCATACCCTGTCCTGTGCATCTATTCTTGGCTATGGTTAGACGTCTATTAAATTTTCACTGACAGCCCAAATTTTGCCTTGTTTTAGCCTAGACATCTGGGCTGTGTTTCACTGCCTTTGATATCCCACAATCTTGTGCTTTCCATTCAGTGAAAGTTGAGCTAAAAAATAAAGATGGGATCTGAAAGTTGTGGTTGATGGTTAGTTTGTGTGTAAATGTAAGTTTTGGACAATTGTTTTCCACTTTTCATGTCATTTCTAGCGATAAATTACTATTGTAGCAAATAGTAATTAAATATCCGCTTAGTTATCACCAAAGCTCACACTGATTTGCTGTATGTCATTAAACCGTTAAGCTGCCTTAGAAGTCTATCCGAAATCAGTTTTGTGAGGTGTCTTCATGCACAAATGCTGCCTGCAGAGTCATTGCCTGATAGGGCAGAAAGGCAGCTGCCGAGGTTTTCGGATGCAGCCATTGTTGACTCGTCCCTCAGTGTGAAATGCAAGCAATGCAATGGAAATCTGACAGGCAAGTTGGCAGCAGCATAAATAACACCTCTGCATGTAAAATCATTTAACATTACACATAATGACTTGCGGGATATAGCATTAGACGGCTGAAAATTGCTTAATTTTGGCAAATATATCTAATTTTTAAATATCACATTTATAAAACTTTGCTAAAAAAACTAAACCATTGATTTACACTCAGCAAGAGATACCAGAGAAGAGGCACTGGACTGAAGTGACGTAACTAATTAAAAATCAGAAATTCTACTAGAAAAGCAACTCAAAAAGATAAACAACATAAACATTGCAAAAACATAAATATTTTTGATGTAGAATGTAAAATTCTTTACAAAAACACAAGCTTCATATTTCTGGACCGCAGCGCTTAGCAGGTACTGTTGTTGTTTTGTACAAACTGAGGGACAAGTCAAAGTTATTTTCTGGTAATTGAGCCTTGAGGGTAAATCGAAATGGTCAATTTTTAACCAGGATATTTATTTGAAGGTCACTGAATTAGACCATCCCAATCTTGTAAACCACGTGCCTTCTTTCCATCAATGCTGAAGTCATGTCAGAAATCCCAACGTGAGCAAATCTGAACATGCAAAATGATTAACGGGGAGAGGAGATTTCTGATTGGCGAAAAGAAGTGTAGACCACTTCCCAGTGATATCTGCCAGTTTGCTGAGAAAATGCATGCATTAATAAAACAAAAAAACAAACCAAGTTTAGAGGGTCTACCATTGGGTTGGATGACATTACAAGTAACTCAAGCTGCGTAATCAGATTACGTTTTTCAAGTAACTAGTAAAGTAAAACATTACTTTTAAATTTATAACACAATATCTGAGTTACCTTTTCAAATAATCAACACAAGTTACATTTTTCCCATTTATTGATTGACAGCTCTTCTGTCTGCATGTTGAAAGAAACCAGCAGTGAATGCAGAGGCATTGTGTGCGCTGTGTAAACATGATGATTATTGTAATTCTAGACTAAATGTGAATCGACATTTCTCATTTGGCTTATTCATTTCACTTTTGGTCCTTTACATTAGCCAAACAAAAGAACTTCTGCTTTTTTTTTTATTAAACGAAAAAAGTAACGTGAAGCATTACTTTCCATAAAAAGTAGCTAATTAAGTAATGGAATTAGGTACTTTTTTAGGGAATAACGCAATATTGTAAAGCATTACTTTGCCACTTTTTCGAAACTCCAGCATCTGTCATTGGAGTCCTGTCCCCAAACTCACATTATTGGTTGTACAAATGTTGCTGTGTTGAGTGAGTCAGTCGGGATGTTTAGAAACGTTTCTTACTTTTAGGTCAAGTAGCAAAAGCACTTACTAAAGTAAAGTCTAGTCATCAAACCAGAAGGAAACTGAAGGCAACTGCATTAGCTTCAAGACCTTCAGCCCTTGTTTCTTTTGTTCTTTCCACCCTTTCTGCTCTCGTGCAGATTCCTTGATTCCTTGTGCCTATCTTCCTACCCTCCCTCCTCTCTGAAGTCTTAAAGCTGAAGTCGCAGCTTGATGAATGAGGCTGTAGAAGCTGCATACGTCTCCAGACAGCCTCCAATCTGCACCGCGCGACAGTGAGAGAAAGCGCTGGCTCTTCCACACGGTGAGCGATTCAAGCTGCCACAGCTCAAAAGTGATGAGACCTTTTAAGAGTTATGACTCACATTAAATATAGACCCATAACATTCACTAGGAGCCTCTTTGAAAGTGTAATTTTGCAGGAAAGTTGTGAATGAAGGGTTATGACGAAACTGGCAGGTGAGTACAGTGCTCCATCAAGTCTTGGATCCAGGGACGACTGATAGAGCAGTTCCCAGGCTCGCTGCCCTCAATTAAAATTCATTACGCACTTGCCTAAGTGCAACTCAAGGTCACTTTTATAAAACAGTGATTCAAAATTTGACAAGACACGTGTCTTTATCTGCTAAAACATATTCCAACCTTCACATACAGTACCAAGATATCAAGTTTTTTTTTTTAACAAATGAAATAAAAAAAGCTAATTCAAAATATCAATAAATACTACACATGTGTACCTATATATATATATATATATATATATATATTTATTTATTTATTTATTTTTTACAAACGAGTACACAATTTTGTGAGGTTTAGCTTACAAAAACGGCCTGTGTTCAAGAAAAATAAACTTTCTATTTTGGAAACAAGTATTCTTTTGCAGAATTTGAAATGTGAAAGGGGGTAAAGTAAGGAAAGGAAATTAGGTAAAATGAAACTGAAGCCTGTTGTGTTCAAAGAGTGACCCCTTTGATACCCTTCACAAAAGAAAGGTCCGGCCAGAGACTGACAGAAACTATAAGTGAGTTTGTGAAAGCAGCAGCAATCTGTCAATGTACATTTGCAAGCTTTCATTTCTCGCCCACATCGCCAAACCTCTAATGCAGCGCGACATGGGTCATTTACATAAGGAAAACAGTAAAAACAAGTACTCATGCAAGCCTTAATTTGAACAGTGTTACTGTATGTCTTATACCTATACTACAGTACATGAAGTGCATCTTCAGATATTTACTGCGATAAGTGCCACCTTGGTAAAAACAAACACATGCATACCACTTTATCTAGAAAGCATCTGCCAAGAAAATCAATGTAATGTAAATGTGATGTCAAACCCACAGTTTACATCAATCCACTTAGCAGAACTAGTAGGGAGAGACCAGTGAATTAACATGCTGCACGAATAAGGTGGAAATTCACTTTCAATGTCCAGAGTGACGGCTTTTATGTTAGCACCAAGACCAGCTTTTTCTCACATTCCTTGACAGTGACGTTTTAAATATGCCCTCTGTCAATCAGGAACCATTAGCATTCATTAAAGAGAGGGAGAGGGACCACAACAAGGCCTGAATGTAATGTTTTTTTGCAGCGCTGTGGACTATTATTTCTAACCCTGGTCATCTGTTGCATTCTACCATACGCATATGCTTGTATACAGCGTCATCACTCAACCTTCCTGATGCAGGACGATGATAAAAAAGGCGCTTGTGACTGTAGTGCTGAAAGAAACAGATAACGTTGTTGGATACATACATAAATTTATGCCCTAATCTGCCTCCACTTTTTTCTCAGCGGTGTATGATTTTTCATGCCAGCATTTAAGAGCTGCCCATCAATCCTGGTTGCCCCTCCTCTTGTTTTATAAGGAATAACAACTTATTTGAGGCGGTCTTATAATGTACTCACTGTTCTGTGGTGTCAGCTGGAGAATAAAGCTGTCTCTGTGATTTGCTGTCTTTCTGTCAGGAGAGAGAATGAGAAAGAGAGAAAAGGGCTGATTAAAGCAGGCTGATGTATATACTGTGGGCACAAAATGTATTTAGACAATTATGTTACACTTAATGTATGAGTCAATGCATTTACATGCACCCTCATAATGCGATTATAATGGGATTTTGGCAATATTGTGATTGTGATTATACTACCTCATGTAAACGCAATACTTTGATCAAACTAATGTGATTAAACTCATAATTGTAGTAACGATATTCACATTAAATTATGTGGCGCCGATTTGAATCGCAATAAACAGGCATACAAACCCCGTAATGGCATTATTACCGGACTTGGGTCCTATCAGGTACAGTACATAGCAAATTGTATGTACTGTACCATGCACGGGAGGGGGGGATTTTTAGCAATATTTTCAGATTTTACATACTTAAATCTTCATATTGTGATATTTACCCCAGATTGTTATTTATTTTTATAAAGATAATTTGTATGACCTTATTAAATGTATGCATCATCTTTCATGTCAAATTATTATATTTGATCAATAAATTCAGTTATAATAATAAGACACAATAGGGCTGTTACCCATCAAATTAAATAATTTGAACTGCAAAATTACAACTGCAATAAATAATGTTATGAGATTGATGTTTTAAATAAATGTTTGAATACACAAATAAAAAAAAATGCAATACTTAAACATTAAACTAAACCGCCAATAGGTGGCTGCAAGTGACCGTCTTAATTAGTGAGTCATTGAGTCATTCATACAAAAGATTCGTTCAAAAACGCTGAATCATTCAGTAACAAAACACTGCGCAGCTGTTGCTTTCTATTGACACTATTTTCGTCGGTGAAATAGAACAAAAACAGTTAATATTGTTTGCGTCTAAAATAATAAATATTAACTATACGCTACTTGTTTATTGAACTATAAATTCAATGTAACATTTTCAATCGTATTCAGCTAAACAGATCCCTTTGTCAACTAAATCATGTTATAAATAAAATAAAAAAATTATAATTTTTACCTCAGTTCTGTGAGTTTTCTGTGTGCTGTTTCACTCATTTGTTTTGATTTCTCCACCAATGTAACAAAGAGCCTCAACCATAAATAAACTATCAATCGCTGTTTACATTGAATGTAATAAAATCACAATCATTCTTGCGTTTCGACGCTTCCCTGGTTATTTTTTTTTTTTTGTCACTAAAGCTACTTGTCCGGTCGGGCAAAGATAAAATTATCTTTCACTTCCCCCTTCAAAAAGTCCACTTGTCCCGGACAAGCGTTTTAATGTCGAGCCCTGAGTTCATTCATGTTTTTTTGTCGTGCTGTAAAGCGGAACAGGTGATCGGTTCACAGCGATCTGTGACTGTCACGCATCATTAGAGCTCCAAAAAAAGATCACAACAGCTCGAAAGGCGTCGTATATATGCCATGGTCTCACTTGTGAAGTTTACCGTGCTTTCGTACAAAGTTTGCTTCGTACATTTAGTTTAACTGCATTGTTAAAGAGGTCAAGCTTTACCACTCAACTGAATTGTGTGCGTGCATTTTAGACACTTAACTTACATTGTTCTTGCTCCGTCCATACAATTCTGAGTCCTTGTATGAGCCGAGTTTTTTATTTACTTCAACTGCTCAGTGCTCTAGTAATATCAATGGTATGACCCATTTCAATTTAAAATCACAATATGAGCATAGCTTACTTACATTCACTAAAATGTAAAAACGATGGCGATACTGATTCAAAACGCGAGCGCCAGTGTTTCAGTGTCAAAGCGCGGTTTGAACGCCCCGCCCCCCAGCTGTACTGGAAGTTTTCATTGGTTTTGCACCCGAGTCAGACCTGTCTGTTATCGGCTGAAAGCGCTGCAGATCTGGCTGAAGTGCAGGGCTCCACCACAGTAGTTTGAAAAGTGTCTGTCAAATGTCAGCTCGCCCTCTTGCTCCGTCAGGACCTTTGTCAAAGTAGCCTACTTTTGGTGAAAAATAAATGTAGCGAAGTTTAATTTTTTATTTTGATGCAACTCAAGTAAAAGTAAAAGTACCACAGTTTATTTATACTCAAGAAAGTACTAAACATTTAAAAACCTTATCAAGTACTGTAACGAAAATATTTGTAATTAGTTACTTTCCTGGTGTAAGCATAGGCTACTTAATAGCAAATAATCAGAATAATGAAAATTGAAGCGTTCATGTAAACATCTTACTGCGATTAAGACATTACTCTGATTATTAGAAATTGGTCATCAATATGCATTAGATCAGGGGTGTCCCATCCTGCTCATAGAGGGTCACTGTCCTTCAAAGTTTAGCTCCAACCCCAATTAAACACACCTGAACCAGCTAATCAAGGTCTTATAATAGAAACTTCCAGGCAGGTGTGTTACGGTAAGTCAAAGCTAAACTCTGCTGGACAGTGGCCCTCCAGTGGCACCCCTGCATTAGATTGATGATCAGATGGAATCTGAAAGTACTGATGCTGGAGCTTTTCTTAGAACTAACTTCTCTTTTCAGAGAAACACTAGGGGGGAGAATTCTGGCTTTGCATATGAGTATGGTTAAAACATAATTAAAGGAGATTTAAAAGTTTACAGTATCATTGCATGAACTGCAACAAATTAAAAGACTTGACTAGTTGGTTTTTTTCACTCTCAGTAGCCACTTTTTCACTGTCAGGCCAGTGCGAGCCAGGGCTAACAATGTGCCAGCCGGGTCAAATATCCTCAGACCTTGAGCCACAAGGCCAAAACCACGAGAGGCGTCAAAGCTTATGCTACTCCTACATCCCACGTCATACATCGTCAAGGGTTACTCTTTTGGCGTAATTTGACTTGCGTACGGCCGTCTGCCGGAAGCTAGTTATTTTAGTCGATAAAGTTTTAAATATGGAAATTTTTCTTACACAAACGCATCGCTTCACTTCAGAAGGCCTTTATTAACCCCCGGACCCGCTTGGAGCACTTTTATCATGGATAGATGCGCTTTGATGGACTTCCAAAGACATACACCCATTCACTCCCATTGTAAAGCTTGGAAGAGCCAGGACATTTTTTTTATATATAACTCCGATTGTATTCGTCTGAAAGAAGAATGTCATATACACCAAGGATGACTTCAGGGTGAGTAAATCATGGGCTAATTTTCATTTTTGGGTGAACTATCCCTTTAAAGACCTAACACTCCAGCATTGACCAGTGATTTATGATACAAATTTTACCGTGACAGCAATTTATTAATTTGTTTCAGGAGTGCACATTGAGCATTATACCATATGTATCATTATAGCACATAAAAAGAGACACATAATAGCCGACTTATTCAGTCACGCCTGCTCACGGAAAGAAAACAGGA
The DNA here is from genome assembly GCA_029959095.1 of Rhinichthys osculus. Lineage (NCBI taxonomy): Eukaryota > Metazoa > Chordata > Actinopteri > Cypriniformes > Leuciscidae > Rhinichthys > Rhinichthys osculus. The sequence continues at coordinate 7,236,127 of JARWKJ010000018.1, read as the reverse complement.
GTCACACGAGTTATATACTCCATAACCGGAGTATATAATGTAATATATGACATTTGCAGATGCAGAAGTCCGGTATCAACAAAGGCACAGGGAAGAGACAGATGAAACATGAAACTTAATAAATACATATGCTTTGTCTTTAGGGGTGTCCTAAACATGTCGATGTCCCTATGATAACAGACCGGCGTGCATCTAATAAATTATTCAAGAACATTGTGCAAATTTACCTTGTCAAGTATGTGTACTTCACAAAATCCAGCATTAGTTGATCGTAATAAGTGCTCATTGTCACAGTTGTAAACATGACGGCTTGCCTCTTCAATAAGGGGGTTTGGAGTCACGAAGGCTTTGTTTCCAGGCGGACTGCTGGAAACAAAGAACCCGACACGCATCTTCCTAGAATCCTGTAGAATTCGATCAGTCAAACCATGACTTTGTGTGCCATATGCGTCAGCTATTCAGCCAATGGGTCGTGGGCATGACGCCTGAGGCTGAGACCAACCCTCTCCTGACTCAGATAAACTCCACCTTTGTTCATGACCACTCCTCAAGCCCCAGTTGGCCCACTTTGGAACAAAGTATATGCAGGGCCAAAAAAAACACACAAAAAAAAAAACTGCCCATTGGCCCTGAGGAGGCCCAATCAAGCCCCGGAAGTGACTAGAAATGCGACTGGCCCTGACATGCACTAGCATGCTCGCTTTTGGCCTGAAAATGCGACTAGTGATACACTAACCCCATCTAACTCTCCCTCCACACACCACTTACTGAAACTGAAATTAATTTCAGAAAAATGCACTTTGAATGAATGCTGTAAGTTATGCAGTGTTGTTCGTTTTGTGTAAACAATGAAATTGCAAATAAAATAGCAAGCACATATGTTTCCTAGAGTTAAATCATCAAATATACATGTCAAATCAAGACACGTTTTCTTATTTAGCACCGTTCACAATTCATATCGATTCAGAGCAGCTCTATAAAATATGCATGTCAATGTTCCAATGTCCTCGGGCCCCAATAAAAATAGAATCCAGCATTAAATCAATAAATCAAAAAAGCCCCAACGCATTCTCATCCCAAAGCGTAATATTTTGACTCTTTTGCCAAAGCGTCTATATCCAGCGCATATGGCACCCTTTAGCGTCAATATAACACGCTTCGGTTTTGGGTAGGTTTAGGTCTGGGGTAGTGTTAAGGTTAGACCACTAGGAGGCGCCATATATCTGCGTCTCATATGACGCTAAAGGGTGCCATATGCGTTGGATATAGACGCTTTGGCAAAAGAGTCAATATATTACGCTTTGGGATGAGAACGGGCTCAAAGCCCCAGTAAGTAGCCACAGGTGACTGTGGACCTACTAATTTGCATGCAAGTAGATTTAAACATTGTGTATTAATAAATGGCGATAAAGTGAGGAGATTTATATGAATATAAACTTTCTCTGCAAGGCCAAAATTGGACAAAACTAATTATAGACTGACATATTTGCCCAGCTAATTAATCAGATGATATTTCATTTTACCAGATAACAGTGTCAATTAACATATGTTAATTTATATAATAAAATGTTATGTGTTATCTCTTGTCACAAAGTTCTGCAGTATTTTAGCTAATGGTGAGTCTAGATAGAACAGAAATTCTTAAAGCCTCATAGGACGATGTGACTACATAATGAGTGTGAGAAACTACAGCCAATTTCATCTGCACCATTGGCTTTTATATTTTGTTCAAATGTAAAGTACATCAAAGGGCTTTCAAGCACTTCAGAGAGGTGTAGTATTAATCACTGTGGACGCACTGTAGGAAAAGAGGGAGAGAGAGAGAGAGAGAGAGAGAGAGAGAGAGAGAGAGAGTTTTACACGTCTTCAGTGATGAGGGACTCTTCCTACACAGAGAAAGACGGGCGGTAAAGCCTCTGATGACTGTTGCTCCTATGAGTATGCCAAATAAACTGACATGCCATCAATTAATTTATCAAAAGAACATCTTTGGAGGCTATTTAACCACAAACAGATGCACCACATACTCCAGTGTATTGTTTTAAAGCTTAATGGGAAGGAAGGAATTTGGGGGAAAGGGATGGAAAGATGGAAAGAAGAAAGAACAGAAGCAAATGATGGATAGAAATAAGGAAGAATGGAAGGAAAGAAGAAAGTAAAGAAAGAAATAAGGTAGGGAGGAATGAAGGAAATTATGAAGAACCAAAGGAAAGAAGAAAGCAAAGATAATGAAGGAAGGAAAGAGGGAATGAAAGGTGGAAGGCAGGACAGAGGGAGCAGGGAAGGAAGGAATGGGGGCAAAGGAGCGAAGGAAATTAGGAAGAACCAAAGGAAAAAAGAAAGGGAAGGAAGAGCGGTAGGAATGAAGGAAAGAAATAAGGGAAAGGAAAGAAAGGAAGGAAGGACAGAAACAAATGAGAAAATGAAATAAGGAAGAAAGAAGAAGGCAAATGAAGACCGGAAAGAAAAAAAGAAATCAAAGAAATAAATAAAGATGGAAGGATGAAAATAAGGGGGAAGAAAGGAAGGAAGGAAAGACGGAGGCAAAGAGGAAACTAGGCAGAACCAAAGGAAAGAATAATTCAAAGAAAAGGAAGGAAGGGAATAAAGATGGAATAAAGGAAAGGAAGGAAGTAAGGGAAAAGTAAAGAAAGGAAGAACAGAAGCAATGGTGGAAAGGAAATAAGGAAGAAAGAAGAAAGCAAAGAATTGAAAGAAAGGAGGGAATGGAAGACTGCAAATAAGGAAGGAAGGAAATGTGGGAAGAAAATAAGAAAGCAAACAAAGATAGGAAAGACTAAAACGATGGACAAATGAAATATAGAAGGAAATAAAGAAGGAAGGAACTGATGAAATAAAGGTGACTTTAATTCTATGTCATGGTTGAATAGAAGTTCTAGCCAGCGACTGGGCTCTGATCTTTAGGCCTGACCTCCTGTGAGGATGATGGATGAGTGAAGTCCAACAGTGATAGCTGCATATCCATCAACTAAAGGCTCCCTTGATGAATGAATATGTCCTCTATCAACAGTGCATCACCTCATGAGGTATTGTCCATCCGTGTGAAATTAAGTCCATGAAGAATATTGTAGCGCAAGATGGATTAACTAGTAACTTGATTCAGTCAGCAATCATGTTCAAAACCCTCATCAATTTCTCTTCAAGGAAAAGAAAAGCTGGGCTGATTCACAACTCCAGGGATAGAAAACGGCACTGAAGAGAACTGGATCAGTCTCCTTGAGAAAGAATAATAGAAATTGAAAGGTTCAAACTGAAAAGAAGTGTGCAAAAAGCCCACAAAAGCATGCACACATGGGTCCTCACAACTTACTCTGTGAGTTCACATTTTTTTGGTAGTTTTCTAAGTTGTTTTGATTGAGATGTTCTTGGCTTGTCATGGGTCGGCAATAATGTTGATTTTAAAAGGGAATCGAGATGACTAGGCAACACTGACAAACGTGAAGAAAGAAAGCTCTATCAATAAAAGAAAAGAAAAACTGACATTGGGGTATTTTCTCCGTGATATAGAATACCAGAATGCTAGAATAGTTATATTTGAAAAAAAAAAAAAAAAAAGTTTTATAGTGATTGGGATGATTCGGGGAGGGGATCTGTTCACACATATAGTACTCATTACAAGAACAGACTCAAACCTCTTTCAGTAACCATAAAGTGAACAGATTAAAAACAATCTCACTTGAGGTATCATAGGCCACATTCCCATTGTTTTTGACCCATTCAATGACTATAAATCATTATTGTTTATTAATTAATAAAAGTATGAACGAAAACAAGAATAATATTACAATACATAATTGTACTGTAATAAAAAATAATAAAATTGTACTGTAAAATGTATATTGATTATTTAACACAATAATAATGTTTTTGTAGAGCATTTACTGTGAACTAATTTGCTCACGTGAACACAGTGCCGTGCTTCACTCTGAAACATAAAGCACATATTTATTTAAACTGCAGCGATACATATATCGTGCAGGCCTACTACCTCATATTTCGTCCATCCATTTCTCTCACATTTTCAATAGCAAATTTACAAAAATATTTAAGAAAGAGATCATGCTTTGGACTAGCGGTTAGACTGTGGAGTCTTGGTACTCATTTGGGTATCGCAACTTCGAAGCTTCGGAGTCCAAATCTCATTCCCCTTCCCTATGTCCAATCATTTTCTCACCTTTTTTGCTGTCTCTATCAATACAAGTAGCAAAAGGCCAAAAGTTAAATAAAATGAGGGTCATAAACCGTAACAAGTGGACGAGTGCGTTGGGGTCACAGCTAAAATGTGCAAAGTGAGAGTTTCAGAATGGCAGTGTCACATTAACGCTCCAACTTTCTCTTCATACAGGAATTGTGCCATCTCTAACACATCATGGGATGCCAATTACGACCACTAGACACTTTCAACTATGATGTTGGCGTGTGCTGCTCAAACTGCTTTTTTTTTTTCAAAAGAGTGGTTTGTTTTAATGGCTCCTACAGCCACATGATTACAGCACAATTACAGTTGGGAAAAGCCTTTAATAACAGGCACTATTTTACTCCGCACCTTGCCATCTCCCTCCTACTAGAATTCAGTGGACACATCCATTCCCAGATTGCCTGATTGATTGCTTTCTCTAAATGACCCACACAGGTCAGCCTGTAATGGACTGGCCTCCTACACAGAGAAGGGGTGCAATATGTGGCCTTATCCCTGTGCCAGCTCACCTCATACCTTCATGAACATCCGAATCCAATTCTGTAAGCGACGGTGCTTCCAGAGTCTGAGTGACATTTCACCCTCCAACTCCACACACATCTGAAGGAAAAATTGAAAAGCAATTTTAATGCATAAAGTGATTTGCACATTGTTATTTGGGCCAATCCTATTAAAGATGTCACAGTGCAGTTGAAGGGTCTGTAGATCACGGTTTCAAATATTCATCTCTGTAGATTGCAATGCGGTAACTGTTCTGTTGGGGACAGTTCATGAAGAATATTATATAAAGCTTCATTGAAGGAAATATTTTTCACTTGCAACAACAGAGCAACATTTTAGTCCAGTTTTTATGAGGGCTTAACATCACATAACTCAAAAAAAAATAGTTTTAGTCAGATTTAGCATTTGTTACTTCGCGGATACATTAAATACAATTTGATTAAAATATTTGAAAATAGTTTCAAAATAACATCATAAAGGTTAATTAACCAAAGAATACACCATCATTACAGAAAATGCATAATTTAGAATCTAACAGACTAATAAACTCAGCATAAGATCAGCAGTTTGAACTGTGACCAAAGCCTGAAAATGCCACCAAAATAAATGCATTTAATTAATGAGAGATTTTCTTTCTGCAAGCTGTGACTGACAAACTTTAAACCATCCATGGACCCTCATGAATATGCATCATGTGCAAATGTGTGGCGAGATCAAGAAGTAACCTTTAACACTGAGCTTTATATCATCATCAATATTTTAACCAACACCTATCATGTCTGCTGCAGGTTGAGAACAAACAGCTTACTTAGTATTAATGCATGCAAATTAATGCTTTGTTTATTCATCTTGGAAGGCTTCTGAGCGTATAAATTTTACCACTCGATAGACATTGTATTTCATGCATGAAAAAAAAGACGGTTCCCTAAAACTGACTAACCCAAAAGTTGGCCAACTCAACATACACCACATTAATGTAGCTTAATGATTGTCTGAAAGCTATATAAAAATCTCAGTTTTGCCTTATCCAAGTGCATTTTGGCACTTGTATGTCAGCCAAACTATTAAATGTAGCAAAGGGAAAAACTGAAAGAAACAAAAGGAAAAGGGCCACAATTATTCTGCCTGGGGTTTCACATCAGGACTTTTGGGAAATAATGTCTTCTAGTAATATTATAAGGTCAAAAATGTCAATTTATTCACAGAAACCAATGCGTCTATAAGTCTTCTCTCTCTGTGCTCTAATCACAGTGTTGTGATGCTATTTTCATGGCCTTGACATGCACATTGCACTTAAAAAGCTTTTATTTTGCAGCCCGGGAAAACATCAGGAGTCAACAGAACAAAACATCTCTCCTTTGTTTCTTCCCTATTTTGCTGAATTGTCTAAGCTTTCACACTTTTCTGGTGAAAAACTAATTTTCACACACATTTTGGTTATCAGAGAATGTTTTTGTGTTGATTTTCTGAGATCTGCTGTGCTTTCTTGAAATATGATTTTTTTCAAAGTGCATTAAATACCATGGATATAGCCTAATACTGTTGCTTGTTTAACAAACACATATGAATTACTGTATTCTCAAATAAGTTTTAAGCAACTTGCAACAATCACTGTTCTTTCTAAATAGCTATTATTCTGTTCCTGCCCTGATCCTCATGATTTAGCACCACGCCATAAACGTTATTCTCATTCATAAAGATGCTTGTCTTTCAGGATTTCATATACCTAAGTAAACAACCAAACACTGACAGAGTGAAAGTTTGACATCCCAATAATGAGTTGTCGGCTTTGATCACTTTCTGTCATCATTTACCAGTTGTTATTCCACACGTTTTTGACCACAAATGAAATTGCCAGGAAACAAAAAGCTCCTCTAAAACCGTCGGGGGAAAATGGCGCAGAATATCATCATGTTTTTTGACACTTACATTACAGCTCTGGCGGATGCTTCCATGAGATACAGATTACTTTATAAGGGAAACACACTGGAATAAGATCATAACAAAGCTCATTTCGGACACAACAATATAGAAGACTAGAGAAATGGTAATTATCCCTTGCCTACCAAAATGGTTTGATCACACTCTTTTGTTTATCACATAATCAGGCAGGGAAACCTGGCCACTTAAAACTGTAGACTTAGATGCTTTCATTCCACAATGACAAGACAACATTTGAATTCTAAGCTTGTCCGGTAGCTTTCTAAATTAAGACTGGTTAAAAGAGGAAAATAATTCTGAATCAGGACTAGATTGGACTTGGTCCAGTGAGAATATGGCAGCACTATCAAAGGGGGGGAAATTAAAGGTTAAATAAAAGCATTGAGAGTCTCACTTGAACTATACACACTGACTGAACCTACAGTGGCCTGTTATTGATCCTTTGCAGCTTTAACTGAAGAATGAAAGGGATGAAGCAAAAAGAGTGAAATTTGATACCAGCAGACTTAATGTAAGTGTATAGGTGTCAGATACTGTAGTTACACAGTTTATAGTTTCAGTCTGTGTGCCTATTACATTATATTTTACATGTATTCACTTTGCAGACTCTAAAATATAGCATTTTAAATTGCATTAAAAGTAGTTCATGAATGAGAATCAGACCCATGACCTTGGCATTGGTATAGCATAACATGCTCAACTGTTAGAACTATTGCCCACATGACATAATGCAACCTTTCAGTTCACATGGACACAAAACTAAACCGTGTTTACGGTAATAGGGTTATTGTTAGCATATGCTCAAACAGTAGAATATAATTCAAATATCGGCAATATCATGGGTTTGATTCCCAGGGAATGCAAGATCAGATCATATGTATAACTTGAATTCAATGTATAGCTCACTTTGGATAAAAGCATCATGCCAATGCATAAGTGTACATGCTAATAAACTAGCCTTGGTTGAAGTTCAACCCAAACAGTTTGCATATATATATATATATATATACAGCATTATTCCAAAGTGTAGCCTATTCAGCAAGGATGAATTTAATTGATCAAAAGTGACAGTAAAGACACGTTAAAATAAAATTTCCATTTCAAATCAGAATATTAGAAGGATTTATAAGGGACCATGTGACACTGAAGGACATAACAGGAATAAATTAGTTTGTAATGGAAAACAGTTATTATTTTAAATTGCAATAATATTTCACAGTATTGCAGTTTTTTATTGTATTTTTAATCAATTAAATGCAGCCTTGGTGAGCATAAGAGACTTAAAAAAAAATCTTACTGACCCCAAACTTTTGAATTGTAGTGTATATGCAGACTTTGTTTGGACATTTCAAAGTTTCAGTTGGACTCTTATCTGTGAAAGAACACAGAGAGAGAAGGAATGGTTTATTTAAAGCAAATAATGCAAATAACTAGATTTGTCTGTCTGGAATAATTCAAAGTCTGCAGAAGATCTGTGGCTTAGGAGGTATTATAGGATGCAAGCATCCCATCATGCCTGTGAATGAGGCATAAAAAAAACATGGACCTCCATTAGGAGCGACGCATATCAGAGTCTCTGCCTTAATGAGCATGCAAGCAGTGGGTCCACGCTCAATCAAACTCTACCACTGTTGCTTTTAGTGACTTTGAACAAATACTTGGATAAACTACACAAACAAATGATATCTGTAAACAACTCAATGCTGATTTTTGGCTCATTGATAAGAGGAAAACACATATACGGTGAGTAGTACCAAATGACCTTGACATAGGTGATTGAAAATGTGTCTGTGACAGAACTTCCTTTTTTCCCCTTCTTTGTCTTGCAACTTAACTTACTAATGTGGTGTGAGGGAACCAGCGGGAGATTTTCTGAAATAAATGATCCATATTTTCCATCAGAGGCGTCTCCGCACCGCGGACAGATGGTTTGGGACGTACGTGTCTCCGGTAGAAGCATTATATTGTTTTTTATTTGAAAAGGCATGGCGCAAACAGATGTAAGACATCAAGATTATGTCTCAGTATTGAGATGTTTCCCGAAGAATAAAAGGGTTTTTGATGTGGTTTCAAATGGACTCTTTTTGCCGAGATGGAACCACAAGTGGTTGTCAAAACAATGTTTTCTCCCGTTGAGCGAATGAAAGAAGGAATGGCTAAATAGATAGAAAAATAAATAAATTAATGCACAAATTGCCTATTTGAAATGATAATGACTGAGATGAGACTATTGAGGTTGCAGCCAATATCTCTGTGATATCAGGGTCTTGGCAAATGTGAGCAGACCATTATGAACCCTGTCCAAATGCTCTCTGCATGCAGTGAGCAAATTTCTCCTTGGGAGATAATTACAGAGATTAATCTTGTGTTACCAGGCTGCTCCAAAATCAGTTTGTCATGCTTACCCAAGACTGTCTTCCAGCCAGCAGTGACTTCAGCCAGAAGACATCTCGTCCTTTGAGGCCTGGTCAGGCACCTGTCCTTGGAGATGTCAAAGGGAAAGAATCTCAGAACTGATTTTAAGTCTCTATCTTGACTCCGAGACTGACAGTTCAATCATTGGAGAGATTTCAGAGAAAGGTTTCTGGGTCTAGTAGCGTCTGACTGCAGTTCCCCTCTTTTTGTTGTTATACCATATGGTGCCAAATGGCGCTTGAGTACAGAACTACAGAACAGTTCATCAATACGTAATTGACTGGCCGAGAGTCAGGCTCCCCATGAAAGTGAGCAATCGGCAAAGAGTCCTACCGCTACCAGAGAGAATATTTTGAGTGCCTGCTCTGCCAAATGCTTTCTGCGAAAAGTAATTTTCCCTATTGACTTGCATTGTTGTTGCGGGAGCATTTGACTTACCGTTCGGTTCTATTGTTACCTTGTCACTACTGGGGTGACACTTGACACAACAAAAGGTCCTCTGGAGAAGGAGGACGTCTTGTAAATCGAAATGGTGAACAAGCCAAACAATAATAATACAAAAAACTTTCCAAACTAAGCGAGAGTTTGAGCATCTCTAGAAAACCCCTGCATACCTTTTTCTTTCTCTATATCTCTAGAAAGAAATTGTACATCAGCAGCAGATAATTTCTCACAATAAATTGTTGGATCCATTCAGGAGTGGAAATGACACGGCATATAATAGAAGCAATTATGCCGTGAATGAGGGATGCTTTTTGCATTGTGTCAGAGGAAGATCTTTTGTTTTGTAGAGGGGATTTGGTCTGCATGTCAATAAGCTTACGGCCAGATCTTGTTTAAGAGCATCAATTTGTTTCCTATCAACTCTGATAAATTCAAAGGCCAGCTACAGAAATCAGACAGACTGTTGAAAAATAACTCACGAACCTTATATATTTATTTATTTTTACAAGCCTGGAAATGATATATATATATATATATATATATATATATATATATATATATACAATTAATATTATTTTTAAATATGATTTATTCCTATTATATGAATATTGTTTTTAAATATGATTTATTCCTATATATTCTAATTTAATATTATTTATGTCAAAGCTGAATTTCCAGAAGTCTCAAGTCTTCAGTGTCACATGATCCTTCGGAAATCATTCTGATTTGATGAATAGATGTTTCTTAATTCCTTCATAATATTTTAGAGGAACTGTGTTACATTTTTTTCAGGATTCGTTGAGCAATAGAAAGGTCAATGAACAGCATTTTTTTTTAAACATTACTCTTTTGTAACCTTAAAAAAGTCTTTAAATTGTCACTTTTGATAAATTCAATGCATCCTTGCTGAATAAAAGGGTTATTATTACCTCAAACTTTAGAATAGTTGCATATCACTCACGATTGCATTCGTTCAATTCAAATAACATATGCTGCATTTCCTTCTAAAGTTAGTGTCCAACTGACTAGTAAACACTATTTGTTTGCAAAAGCCCTTGTACTTGCAGAGAGCTAATTTTCGACAAATTGTTGTTGCTGCTTCTGTTTATGTGGCTATTAGAATAAAGGGCTGATATACTCATATTTTAGCCAGATCAGGTATCCTATGGGTGGATTTACAACAAAAGAATAAACAGCCTTACATGCTATATAACAGAATAAAACTAAAAACATAATAACAATATAGCTCATAGCAGATCTGGTCGTATAAAAACGTAAAATTAAAATGTTGACTTGACCTCAAGTTCAAGGAATGTATCCATACACCAATACAGTACATCTGGCAATCATCTCGTTCTGTTTTGATCCTGTTGTTAAGAATTGAAAGTCAAAAGGCATATACAGTGCAGTGCCATACAGACTTCTGAGAACAAGAGATATGGAACTCAGAAGGCATAATTCAACACACACTATGCTGGATAACATCAGCAAAGGAAGACTGCCCATCACGCTACCGTTACTGCAGATTCACTTTGTGACCCTGTCTTCAGTAGGTCGAAATAATAGACAACGTACAATGCGCAGTGTGTAGAATGTGCAGTTTTCTATAGACACAGTATAGGTCAATAGTTCTCTGTACTTGAAGACGGCAGAAACCTTTCTCTGCGAGCAAGATCACCCAGTGGTTATACGGCCTCCACGTGAAATGTTTGTTCACACACACACACACACACACAAAAAATTATTGTGATGAAATAAAAGATCGCCCATTCAGTTACAACCTCCCTCTGAATTGTTCGTACAGACATCAAATATAAAAACCTAGCCTGACCTGAGATGGAATCCGCTGTATTGAACAAAACAGACAAACAACAGTTTCTTCACAACTTCAGATGGAAAAGCCAGAGCTGCTTCAAAAGCTGTAAAAACCTGGTTAGATTGAGGCATTCATGGCAGACTGAATATCAAACAGTCACTCGAATTCGAAGAAGGGAAGTCGTTCTTGAAAAAGTGTGCACAAAGTTCAGCTATACTGCAGCAATACTTTTTTAAAATTTTATTTAGTGCAAATATTTATTTTTCTCCGATTCTAGAGGTGCTCAAAAAGACACGTAAACACAGATGAAACGTTAGAAAACTACAAGGGCAAATTGCTTGTCAAGGGCACTTTGTGGGGACAGGAGTTGCAGTTTGTCATTTAGTTATTTGTCATTTAGCTGTACAGTTATTTTGTCATTTAGCTGTCACTTTCTATTGAATGGAAATCACATAGGGTCATGGTGTCTGCCAAGGAGGATTCTGGGAAAAACCTTCAGCCAAGGACGCAGTGACAATAGGGCATTCTCGGATCTCAATATTTCTACCACATGAAATCAAAACAAGCTTTTGTGACCAACACCATACTGTGCTTTATCACATGACTAGAGCCAGAGACTATTCTACCAAGTCCCATTTCTCTATTCACAAAGGAACTTCAAACTTTTCTTATGGAATTTGTAACTGAATAAATTATCAATATTCCTATTTGCATCCAAGGTTATGTTTCTCTTTAAACAAGACATGAAACCTACATATACAGTACTCCCTAATTTAAAGGGATAGTTCACCCCACAATGGAAATTTGGTCTTAATGTTCTTACCTTCATTTGGTTCCAAATCCAATTTGAAAGAGAAATATTTAGCAAAATGAGGTAAGCTTTTGAGGTGAACTATAGCCTACCTTTTAAGTGTGTGACCTGGAGATAATCAGGCATCCTGCAAAAATAATTATCCGTATTATGAGTACAGTACTATGCGAACCTTATTTGCAAACATTAGTATGCAAAAATCAAATCTTTAACAAAACCTTCCGACCTGCCTGAGGGTTAAACAATCGGCAAATCCCTCATGCTTTCTCTATTCTACAATAATTCAATAATTTAAAAAACGAACACAAAAAAAAATGCAGTTCCTTTTTAATGACCTCGAGGAATGTGGTAATTTCTCTCGGTTCTGGCTAATATTTCACACTGTGAGTATTAGAGGGCTGGACAACCATGTATGCATCTTTAAATTAATGTATCCAACCCCCAAAATGCAATTTCAAATTCTCTTCTCTCACAAATGGCATGTCTCCTCGATCATATGTGCCTCTGTGCTGTTTATAAAGTCCCTTGTTTACATAGTTGGGCAGTGTGTAATTATTTTATTAACGGCGCGGGTTATTATTGATCTCTCAGTCTATCAGGAATTCATTATTTCCCAGCATCGCAACCTCTTGAGGTACAAATACCTGGCAATTAATGCTACAAAAATGTGCCCAGCATCTAAATTACACAGGCAGGCATATCAAATCGAGTCTTCTGTATTGAAACAAGACTAAGGATTATTATATGAGTAACAAAAAAAAAATTATTCTAAGCAATCAAAATGCCCTTGGTTTGGTTATGCTTAAATTAAACACAACCATTCATAAATAATGGTATTGATAATATATGTTGCAAGGTGATTATGAAACCTCAGTTGCATTGTTTTGCACAAAGGTAGTCTAAATGTTTTACTTAGGAAATATAACATTCCTGAAATCAATAAAATATTCAATTCTAAAAATAAAATATTCAAAATATAAAATAATTTCGCAGGAACATTACATGCTTAAAAGATGAGCTTTTGACTTATGTATTGAAATGTTTTTGTGTTTTTTTGTGACAGAAATTTATCTGATAAATAATAATACAAAGATGTTAAAATGACATAAAATCCGATTAGAGATGTGGATTAGTTGTCTGGGTCATCAGTGTGTCTCTTCGTCTTGGCTCATTCTCTGCAGCTTCATGCCAGTGACCTTTAGCATGTCTGGGTCGAGTTTGTGGACACTGTCCTGTCCTTATGCTGCCTTCAAACAACACATGGTTGACGGCAGACGGTAAACCAGATGTCTTTGTTTTCAACGAGTGCACAAGCGCAAATGTTGTTGTGCTCAGCGGACAGCTCAGAGAATGAAGTGAAATAGATAACTAGCAAGTCGGTTACTTTGCTAATCACTTGTATATTTGACGGATACTGACGCTGTACTGTTGTTATCTTATCAAATGGCTGGCCTAACATTATGCACACAGTTGTTTTTCTTGTGATAGACAAAAATCATTCACGAGGAACATCTTCTGGTTGCATTAAAGGGGCAGTTTACACACACACACACACACAATGTTGGGTTTCCATGTTTTCCATAGGCGTAAAGATTTTTTGTACTGTACGGTATAGGCCTATTTTATCCCCTTACACTAACCCTACCCCTAAACCTTAACCTACCCATCACATAAAGCTTTCTGCTTTTTTGCATAAAAAAAAAAAAAAAAAAACATTTATATGCGGTTTTCCTCATGGGGACCGAAACATTTCCCCATAAGGATTTCAGATATTGCCATCTTTGTAGGGATTGGGTCCCCATATTAACATATAGGGTTTACCAGAATCACAGACGCACACAACCACATGCACGCATGCAATGTATTTTGAAGAATGTTGGGTTCTAAACAACACGACCCCATTGAGAACTGAACTAAAAATAACATATGAAAACCAAATAATAATGATAATAAAATAATAATAATAATAATAAGTAAATAACCTCATCAATCAGCTAAAGTTCTTACATTATGTGAATATAAAAACTGTTTATGAAAATGTTTGCAGAGACACTGTAAATTATCCTCTCGGTTGGTAATTGCACACCTGCAGAACAAATGCTAGTGTTGTATAGCATTGTTTATCCTCTGTAATTTGGTTGCTATGAGACCTCTTTGTTGTCAATCAAACAACTGCCCTCTTCATGCTTCGAAAGTCAGAGCTCTGTCATGTAGGAATATCCTATATTTTGAATGTAGCATAAATCCTAAATAAATAACAAATTCTATTTTAAATACTAACCTAAAAAAATCTACAAATGCTAATGGAGTATTGATAGATAAATGCTTAGAGGAATGGTTCACCCAAAAATGATAATGCTGTCATCATTTACTCACCCTCAAAGTGTTCCGAACCTGTATTTATTTCTTTGTTCTGTTGAACACAAAGGAAGATACTTTGAAGAATGTTTGGAACCAAATAGTTGTAGGGCACCATTGATTTCCTTAGTGAAAAAATAAATAAAAAATACTATGAAAGTCAATAGTACTCCACAACTGTTTGGTTTGGAACAACTTGAGGGTGAATATAAGATGACACAATTGTATTTTTTGGGTGAACTATCCCTTTAGGTTGCCCTTGTTTGATTAAATATGCACTCAGTATTTGCAACTCTGACTTCCAAAGCATGAAGAGGGCAGGTTTTACACACACACACACACACACACACACACACACACACACACACAAATAGTAGGTTACAAAAAAAAAAAAAGTTTCAAATATTAACTAAAAAATGCTGATTTTGGTTCATGAAGCGACACTAAAGACTGGAGTAATGGCCATCACAGAAATAAATTAGTTTAAAATATATTGACATAGAAATAAGATATTTTGAATAGTAATTATATTTTACAACATTACTGTTTTATTGATCAAGGCTGCATTATTGTGCAAGGCTGCATTTATTTCAAAATAATTATTTCAAAAACATTTAAAAATCTTACCGACCCCAAACCCCAAATCTCCATTGCTAATTTCTCAGAACTTTTAAACTTTTTAACTTTCAAAATCCGACTAAAAGTGTTGAATATTTTTCCAAGTACAAAATTATGATCTGAATGGAATGTAATAGTACAACTCTTTATTCAACACTAGTTCAAAGAGTGACACACCTAGCATTTATACAACTCAAATAACAAAATAAAGTACTGTAATGCAAGACAAACCAATGTGTTGAAAGTTACTCTGTGTTTGAATCACAGCACAGCCCTGCACACATATATTTGCGAACATAAATATGTCCTCAAGCAGGTGGTCTGGTTTAAAACAATAAAATCTTCCAGAGATAGCATTACCTCAAGGGCAGCTCAGAGTTAATCCAATAAGAGTAAACTGATATGATCTGGCTCCGCAGCACTGCAGAACACACACAGAAAACATTAGAGGTCAGAACGCAACATGGAGGCACGGAACTCCAATCTGCCACATGTCAATCATTATGCCAACCACAGCTGCTCTTCTCCACCTCCATTTCAGAGGCTGAATTGAGATCTACTTTTCTCACCTGATGCCCGGTGTCCCTGGTCAACAAAGATCAGTTGGATAATTGCATTGCAAGACTTGCATTAAATTAACCTTTTACAATGCATGGCACATGTCAAATTTAAACATATGGGTCACAGTATGCCAAAAAATGTCATTTTTTACTTTTTAATCCTTATTTTCCATATTCTTCCTGAGCCTAATATTTAACAACGTTTTTTTTTTTTTTATGCTACTGTGCCTTTAAGCCTAAATGCTCTAACTGCCAGGTATCTGAACATCCAATAGGCATCACTGACATTTATTAATTTGGCAGACACTTTTATCCAAAGCGACTTACACTGCATTAAATATACACATTTTATCAGTTCTTTCTTTTCCTTAAAATTGAACCCATGGCCTTGGCATTGCTAGCACTGTGCTCCACTGGATGAGCTACAGGAAGGCTAAAAAAATACAATACAAACATACTGTAAATGTAAATGTGAGCAGTTAAACATTCAAATATCCATTAGAACAAGCAAGTCTTTAAGTCTTTTCTCGAAGCAAATTTTGAGTTCTAAAAGACTTTTTTTATTCCTCACAATATGACTTTAAATATTTTGAAAGGGAACTCACGCTATAACGTGTGTCATATGCCAACATCACACATGCCAACCAAAAGGTACCAGCATGAATAGAATTCAACGATTAACCAGCCTACATAGAAAGTGACAAAAACATTTCCACAAACACGGAGCAAAAGAAAAAAAGCTGAACATTTAAAGAATGCAAACAATCAGAAGAATGGCAAAAACGCACCTGCTGTGCCGTGCTCACAACGTTCCGGAATGAGATGAAGTCCTCTCTTATTTTCTTTAAATCAATAATTGTCTTTCCAAGGCTATGTTGTCCAAATTATTTGATGTTTTAATATTCTAGCTGTAAGACACGCCGGCTAAGAATGCTTTCAGAAGCTAATGTAATTGCAGGTAGCCATGACTGCACTTTGTGAGATTATGGACGGTGAACTACACAGGGAATAGACAAGGAGAGAGGTTTACATACTACAAAGGAAATTAATGTAATACGATTAAAACAAACAAAGAAAGACAGAAAATGCACTATATATGTACCTACTAAGCGCTAG
Source organism: Rhinichthys osculus (assembly GCA_029959095.1). NCBI lineage: Eukaryota > Metazoa > Chordata > Actinopteri > Cypriniformes > Leuciscidae > Rhinichthys > Rhinichthys osculus. The sequence continues at coordinate 7,219,328 of JARWKJ010000018.1, read as the reverse complement.
CTACCATTTCTTTCTGTGTTTTTAATTAATCTTAGTGAGATCATGTCTTCCATTTCAAGCAAAAAGCTCAGGGCCACGTGGTCCTTTGTGGCATGTGGTTATTGCAATATGCCTTTTAAAAACATGTGGGTAGTCTGTAAAAGCCACAAACTTCTGTCGCATTGACTCGAGACAGAAACCTGGCTGCCATACAGATTCTGATATAATAGAAAAGAAATAGAAAAGGGGACAAAGGAAAAAGTAGAGTTTTGAGTCATTCTATGAAACAAGTGTCTTTTTCATTTTGGAGAGGTGATATTTCAATTACATTTTAAAGGGGACCTGTTATCCCCATTTTTACAATATGTAATATAAGTCTCGGGTGTCCCTGAAATGTGTCTGTGAAGTTTCAGCTCAAAATACCCCACAGATGATTTATTATACAATGTTGTAAATGTCTATTTAAAGGTGCAATGTGTAACATCTATTAACAGAAATGCAATATGACATCCATAACTATGTGTTCAGTGGTGTATAAAGAACGTACTTAATAAATCGTAATGTTTTTATTACCTTAGAATGAGGCATTTATATCTACATAGGCGCGGGAATCCCCTTCTATGAAGGTCGCCATATTGTGACGTCATGTTTCTACAGTAGCCGAACGCGAACAAACAACGCTACAGAGCGCGTTTCGTCACTACCTTGAAAGAGAAGCCGCAGGAAGCTAGAAGAAGCTAGTCATAAACACCGTGAGTAGTGACTTTTCCCTTGTCAGTGGTGTAAATATGTAGTTGGATTGTTTCATGTAACTTAATTCTTCTCCCTCGCTGTGTTATGGCTTTGCTATGTGGGGATAAATGTGCTGGTTAAGTTCGTGAGACAGCTGATTAGTAGGCTACTCTTGTCATTGACCGTAAAACAGTTACAGGAATCACCAATCTTGGAAGCATTTTAAGTCGATCGAGTTTCCAAAATCAGAGAAAAAAAGCCTATTGTGTGTAGTAAGTGTGTCTAGGGGATGCGGAGGCGCGCGCGCTGTTACAATCACGTCATTTTTGCCGCGCGCACCTTTGGGCTCATGGGGACGCGTCGAGTTTAAACAAGGCTTTACGCTTTAACCAGCTCAGCCACAGTAACACCTCATATTAGCCAGCTAAACTTTTACTACCCTGTTAGAAAAAATATATAGTTGCATAGTTTCATGTGGTTCTTCTCCCTCGCTGTATTATGGGTTTGCTATGTGGGGAGAATGTGCTGGTTACGTTCGTGAGACAATCAGCTGATTACTATTATTATATTATGTATTAAGACCCTTGATCCTCACCTGAAACTTTATCCATGATGTGGTTTATTATGGACTGTGGTACAGAAACTTGGTTTACGCTGGCTATTCTCTGCTGTCTCAGACGACGATGTTTGTCCCGTTTTAGCCACCGTAGCTTCTTCAAAAGGGAGGGGTGAGCGGTGGGCTGAGCTCTTAGTGTAAACTCGCAACCGAACCGCTAGATGTCGCTAAAAGTCACACACTGCACCTTTAAAATAAAGGTTCTAAATGTCTGTTGTGAGTGGAAGAAAAAACATGCCGTTTTCGTGCCTGTATCTTTAAATGCAAATGAGCTGCTTTCCACTTCCCACTTTCCAGAAGAGGGCAGAGACTAAAGCTCACGCCTCAGATACTCTGCCAAAAACGAAAACATCTGTTTGGTTTTGATTATCAACTCTATCGCGGTCACGCTCAAGTGACATTGCAGTTCTTCATCATCATGAAAGTTTATGATCTGCATGCGTTTTAAAGCCGTCTCAGTTTAAACTTCTGATATATGTTTTTTTTGAGTGCACACACCCGGAGTAGGCGGACAGAAAGCTGGATGTCAGACGGCGCGCCCCGTAAGTTCTCTTTCACATATTAGTGCTCTTAAACAGTCAAATACACACAAGGTTGTGTCAAAAACACACAAAGTTCACATAAACACAGTCGTTTATGGCTGTGAATGTAAACGGCAAGTAAATAAATTGCATGTGTATATTAGATCTGTGTATTAAAGTGAAAGCAGCATAATATACAGTACCTACTGCTATACACACAATCAAAAAAACAAAAGGAAAACAGAAAATCACTCACTGCTCTTGTTTGAATAAACTGCAAATTGCTTGCTCTGAGACACTTTCACCTTTTTTGCCTTTCTTCGCCTTTTTTGCCTTTCTTCGCCTTTGTCGCCATTGGCTTTTGGCTTTTGGCTTGCTTAGTTGGTGACATTTAATTGTATATTTAACAATATTATTACAACAGTTTTTTCCTGTTATCTCTGAAAAGCTGCTTTGAAACAATCTGTATTGTAAAAAGCGCTATATAAATAAAGGTGACTTGACTGCTTATGATTTATGGGGATTAAAAAAAGAGGAGTGGGTGGATTTTTACCATTAAAGGGTGGTTGTGTACACACACTGCCAACACATTTATGTTCAAACACCATGTATAAGTGAATTTTACAGAAACCCTGAACCGCAACGAAAAAAAAATCTAGCATTTCGAGATTAAAGTCGAAACATTACGAGAATAATATTAATATATTTTGAGAATAAAGTAAAAATTAAGAGAATACAGTCTTACGTAGAAGTTTTTTGTTTGTTTGTTTGTGTGTGTGTGTGTGTGTGTGTGTGTGTTTGTAAAGAAATGCGTTTGTGAAGTCGAACTTCCTCGGACATGGATCTACACAAAATAGTAGCTTTTTACTTTTATCTGGGCTTTCAACAAAAGGTAATTCTACAGGTGCCAAGTAATGAATTGGAAACACTCGCTCTGCGCCAGTGGATGCGCACCATTGTGAATGCCTGTGCGGCAATGTGAAACAACGGCAAGCACACACGCAACTTCTGCGGAAGACTGTATTCTCGTAATGTTTCGACTTTAATCTCGAAATGTTTCGACTTTAACCTCGTAATGTTTCGACTTTAATCTCGTAATGTTTCGACTTTAACCTCGAAATGTTTCGACTTTAATCTCGAAATGTTTCGACTTTAACCTCAAAATGTTTCGACTTTAACCTTGAACTGTTTCGACTTTATTCTCATAATTTTAGATTTTTTTTTCTTCAAAATAGATAATGGATAACAAATGTTCTTCCATTGAAAAAATAAATCCAAGCATCTGTTGCAACACTATAGACAAAAAAAAAAAAAAAAAGGAAGGCTGCATCCATGTCAGTTCAGAGTGAATAAAATGAACTCTGTCAGCTGTGGACTTGAGACAGAAGTAAAGAAAAACAAAAATACATTTTTTTAAATTCTTGCACTGGCACAAGAACTTACGAGGAGAGCTCAGCTGCAGGCTAGGAGACAGGCAGTGACTTGGCCACCACCATAGACCCACCAGCTGGAGGGCATTCTGGATAAGGGTCAAAATACATGATGAAAGTTATCCTGAATCTGATGACATCTACCCTCGGCCACAGGCAACACTCAGTGAAACCAAGGGCTGAAAGATACACGTGGATTTAACGGTTAACAAGGACAAACACATTTCTAAATAATTCACTATTACCAAAACATACACTGTAGTAGAACTGTACCATTAAAATGGCAATCAAGAAAAGAAAAGATTTGATCTGATATGTGAACACCAGAGAAAAGTCCAAGACTAAATGGCTAAATAAATAAATACTGTAATGGTTTGCAAGTACTGACACTGACATTGTCAATGCAGTTATGTCTGGACTCTGGAGTACCTAAGTGAGGGATAAACGAGACTCAAAAATGGGTGTGTTTTCTGAGGACGCTGGGACAGCGAGCTCACTCTCTCCTCTGAAGAGCGATGACACTGCGATCGGACAGAATGGGAGAGTGAGAAGAAATTAAAGTGGCTGACCTATTTGGGCAGCCAAACTGCCGCATACCAATGGGAAACAATGACTGACGAGACCAAAAGGAAAGTGGATGTGGAGACGGAACATTTGCTGATGCATTTGCTTTTACTGTTTTTTTTTTTTTTTAATATATAATAAAAGAGAAAGCAATTTTGAGTGTTACTTCAAGGAATAGCTCACCTCAAAATGAAAATCCAGTCATTATTTACTCTCATGTTCCAGCATCTAAATTCGGTTATATTTTCCCCACTGTGGAACACAAAAGATCTCTTCTCCATACAATGACAGTTCCTAGCAACCACATATGGACAGTAGCATGGCTCAAAGCTACTCAAGAATGTACTTACAGCTTTAAGTTATAAATGTCTTTCTCTGCACTTGCTCATTTAATTAATTTACAGTTCAGGAGACCCTCCATTCTATATGTAATCATGACTCTAATCAAATATGGAGTCTATGGTTAAAGCTGTACGTCAATGGCATCAGACGTTACTGGTTTGTGCATGTCTTGTGACTAAACATTATTGACATGTTCAATTCATGACCGTCTGTATGGTGCTTAACAAACCTGATCACTATGAACTGTCATATGGAAAAAGTTGTCTTCCACTGGAAAAATAACAACATATAGGTTTGGAAACATATGAGGCTTTGTTTATAATGAGATAATTTTTATTTTTGTTGGAGCTATTCCCATCACGCTGTTCATTTCTCTGAAATTGCACGTACTGAAAACTTAGAAATGCATTAAATGCTTCAATGAATACGGCCCTGTGAGCATTGCACAGGTTCTCCATTTACACAAATGTATAATCCTTTACATATTAATTAGCAATCAAACTAACAGATGAATCGGATGCTTGAGATGATTTAAAAAGCACTGTTGCAGTCTTTGGCTGGGTTTATATGCTCTGTTGAGGCAAGCTAGAAAAAAGACGACAACGGACTTTGTAAATCTATGGTAACAGCAAATAACCAAACCAAGAGCATAACTGCCATAAATTACCTCCAAGTGTGGTGAGTCCATGCACAGAGGGATGCAGAACAACTGGTGTCCAGGTGCCATGGAAACAACTTGGAAATGAATATTATCCTGACACTGTGAGGCTGGCACAAGACATCAGGAAATGTTCCTTCCACCTCCCCTCGGCTCGGTTGTAAACATGGACACAACACATCATGCAAATTACTGGGCTTGAGTACTACCCAAAAGATCTCAAATGGGCCAAGAACATCACATCTGTTACTGTGAACGAACACCAGCACAGACCTCCTGCACCATTGCAGCAAACCCCATTTTTAAACAGTTTGCACTTTGCACTGAACCATTTCCTATTGAGAATGGTCTGGCTACGGACAAAAGGGTATCAGCATGTTCTCTATAAACGACCTCTCAACTAACTTTTCTTATATCGAATATGTCTGTTCTGTTCGCTTCTCTTTTGTGTTTGTACCAGTCAATCAAACCTGAGTATATAGATATATATAAAGATCTCTTTGTATTACTATATGCATTAACCAACTGAACTTCATTTTCACTAGGATCTAACTAGGGGTGGGTGGTACGGCACAAATGTACATATATATATTTTTTTTTCCAGGCAAGATCACGATTCGTTTTCATGTTGGTTTTTGAGACTATTTTGCAAGATACAGAGCAATATAGCCAAACTAAATAAATAAATAAACATGTATATCCCTAACAAACTTTTTTTTTTTTTTTTTTCTGTAAATAAAAAATGTTTTGAATCATAAACAGCGTGATATTCTCTTTAAATATCTCAGTATATAAAAAGTCTTATCTAAATGGGTACTGTGATTTAATTAATTTGCTTAATTATCACAATCAATTTGACATAATCAATGAATAATTTGAGTAAACTAATTCATGTGCTGCAAATGTTATTTGATTATTTATTGGATAGCCGACCATTATTACCATATATATATATAGTCTCACCATTCACTTTATCAATAAATACATGTTTTATTGACTGAATGTTAATGCAAATACTAATTTTAGGATTGGTCAAAATGTATAACTTTAAGTCAAACAGCGAAAACTACACTCAGACACCAACCTTAGAAGTGTGAAAACTGAGCAATACAATTTGAGCAAAAAAAAAAAAAAAAAAAAAACATGATGTAAAAGGTTTAACAAATACATTATTGTTAAAAGCAAAACAATAAAACTCCAATAATATTGTAAAGCTATTAGTATGTCAAGCTCAGCCACAATGAGGAGGGCAGAGGACAACCCCCCCCCCCAGTCCAACCGTCAGGGTTATTTTACCTGCACATACAATTTACATTGTGCATAATAAAATTGGCCTTATCGAGTCTGTTCCATTTGCCAAGGAAGCTATTCAAATTCTGTATTAACACACCACTGCAAAGTAAAATTGATGGAACACGTCCAAATCTGTGCGTGACATCTAGCAAAATATAGATCAACAGTCCAGTCAAAACAGGTTCTTTCATTAAACAGGTGATACAAAACTCCATCAGCGACTAATATCCACTGGCAGTTGCCTGAGATTGGATTTTTACATTAGTGTCAAAATTTATTCTCAACTCGCTGTGGAAAAAGTTCAATTTTAAGATTGGGCTAGAAGGCTTTGCTGGTCAGAAAAAATATGTGTAGCCTATACAGTGCTGGGTAGTACATGATTGCATGTAATCTGGATTACATAATCAGATTCCAAAAATTAAGTAGGCCTACTTGTAATTAGATTATATTACATTTTAAAATACTTGTAATACAGTTACTTTTACATTGATTACATTACATGTTTTTCTCACAATGGCAGTGAATTATTCATAATTCAGTGATTCTACTTCCTTTTATATTTTCAATTTTTCTTTCTTTAAAAGTTTACTGCTTACACATTCTTTCAGAGAGTCTTTCAGGTTTGTGGAATTACACACACATACCAGCCAGGCATGAGCCTATCACTGAAAACTGAGACCCACACAGCATTTGATCACTGGATTTACCCATCATTGCAACGTTGCATATCAAATCAGCTCCTGATGAACACATTAATTATCATTTGACCATGTATTCCTGACTATTGAAGGCTATTGTCTTTAAAACACATTAAAATTGACATAATATCATATTTACATGCAATGCAGGGAATCGACTACTTTCTTTTCGGCTGAAACTCTGCCTTAATATATTTACTTGAAGTAAGCCCTTAGATTTTAAGTTAATAAGTTAGGTCAATAATAATAATAATAAATAATAATACAAAAAATATACCTTTAAGGCAAACTATCAGTCTATTTCCATAGGTAAGTAACATCAAAAATGCAATCTCTTTAATTCTTGAATGTTTGCTCTTGTCTCACAGGTGTCTCTTTAAGAGTTGCAGAAAATATCTCAAACTGTGTGCTTATATTTCAACATTTCTCATTTAGTTCTTCTAGGACCAATCCACATTCATTTGATAGCTGTATACCAGCCCATTCTCATCCCTAGGCGTCATGAAACTGACGCCTTGGGAATCATTTTGACCATGCTTCAATATTCGACGCTTTAGGCACCCTTTAGCGTCAGTTACATGACGCGATCCTAGGGCGTCATCTTGCTGACGCTTTACCTTTAACGTCAGTTAGATGACGCTATCTAATCCTAACCCTACCCCAGACCTAAACCTACCCGCGTCATCTAACTGACACTTAGGTAAAGCGTCAGTAAGATGACGCCCTAGGATCGCGTCATGTAACTGACGCTAAAGGGTGCCTAAAGCGTCAAATATTGAAGCATGGTCAAAATTGTCATTTTAGTGACGTATACACTTGATCTGTGTGTTAAACACAAGAAACATACAGTAAATGAAACAAAAAGTTCATGAGAACTTTAAGTCTCCTGACTGTTAGAACAACAATGTTATAATAAAATATAAAATTATAAAATGTTATACAACTGAATTGTTGCAATATTGACATTTTCAGCCGCTCAACTAAGAGGAGCTGGGAAATGTTTGAGAAATGGAGATTGTCCGGCCTCGGCGGGACTAAAACACACTCTTTCCCTATTTCGCCGGTGACGCATGCCCACGGGGGGTGGGGGCGGGGTAGCTTTCTTATAAAGTAAAGAAAGCTAGCCGCTCAACGGGCCTTCTCAACAGATGCAGCTATCTCTTCGTCACAAATGGCGAAAACGGCGGCGCACTGCGGCCGTTGTCCGTCAGTGAGCGACTCGAGTGAAGCTGGTGAAACTCGCGGGCGAACTGGCGAGCTTTCACGGGCTGGAGAAGGCTCGGGGACCCGCTGTAGTGCTGCGCCGTAAAGCGGGCGGGAGTGCAGACTCGGAGAAATATGCCAGGCGAGTCCTCAGAGTCACCATAGGCAATAGCTCGCAGTGAGGGCAGCCGCCGTCAGCGAGCGTGAGTGCTACATGATCCTCTCTCAGGCAGGAAACGCAGATGAGACGGTCCCCGTCGCTGAGTGCGGCTCGGCACGAGATGAGGCCAGCGAGTTCAGAAGATGGCTCGTCCTGCAGAAGGCTTTTTCAACGGCGCGGCTTCTTCACTCAGGATCCAGCGATGCAGAGCTTCGCTGAAGAGATGAAAAATCAGTGAGATCAGCCCATCGAGCTATCTTTATAGGGCTAGACCACGCCCCTTTGGGCGCGAGCGTGACACGATGGGCGCGAAGCACCCCCATTGGACCGTCACCAAAGGGCCGCTCTCGATAGGCTGCTGCAGTTGCCGCAGGACAGCCAATAGGCACGCTGAGCCGCCTGCCTATGTATGTATGCTGCTGCAACGCGTTTTGCAATAATTCAAAATTAAGGATAATTAAGGATAATTCTTTGGCTTCAATATCTCGAGGAAAAGAGGTTTTCTCCTAGCGTAAGATATTACGCAGTACTCGTTCCCTCTTCTAGAGAGAACTGAGGTTACGTTAGTAACCGAGTACGTTCTTCCTGTCAAACAATAAAAAGATATAGCAACTAAATCTTGAAAAGCATGCTCTCAACTGGTAGAACAATGTGCTAGCAATGCCAAGGTTGTAGGTTTCATTCCCAGACAACTTCCGGCAAATTTAGATTTGCTCTGAAAGTTAGTCTGGCAAAGAGCTCATTCAAGCCCATTTCCAATCCGTCGAAATCGCGGCACCAATCAGAAACGTTGGGGCGGGCTTTACACGATGACGACAGCGCTGGGATTTTGAAGCAGATTTTGTAGCCTACATTACAAAGATGGATGCCGCCGTCGAACATCACTCGTTCGAATCAGCTATCGCGTCTGTTTTAAGCGATTTGAACGTTTCCTTTTTGTTAAAAACCGAGCAAAGAACAACACTCAGAGAGTCTCCGCCGCTCTGCATACATCATCTCCTTCATCGCTCTGATTGGGTTTAGGTCTATCCGCGACGTCCGTTGGTGACGCCCCTCTGGAAATGATTTGTCTATGACGCTTTGCCGGACCATAACTCAGTTACAACTGAGAATGGCCTGGTTTTAACCAGGCTACAAGGAAATGCAAGTATTGATAGAAATCTCTTAAAGAGGTCCTCTTATGCCCTTTTACAAAGTCTTGATTTTGTTTTCATGCTTGATTGTTAAAAAAACGTATTTTACATTATTATAGCAACTCTCTCCCCAGTCTGTCTCAAACGTGCCGTCTAGGTCCCGTTTCGATGAAGCCCCTCCCTCCGAATTATGTGCTGTGATTGGTTAGTGGGCCCAGTGTTTCGTGATTGACACCGCATAGCGTGTGTTTGGGAAATGCCCTGCCCCTCCATAACTGCGAGTTCTGCTCTAGTGTAAATATTTTCCTAAGGAGGAGTGAACTGTCTTACAAAAGCGAGAGCTTACAAATCAACAGAAATCAAGCTGTTCTCCATAAAATGTGTAGCGCAAAATAAATTAACTTTGCCTTAAGAAGGCCAAACTAAGGGGTTTTGGAACCGGCGTGGGAAAAAAAAAGAAGCATTTCTTCGACATAGCAGCAACACTCTTTATCTTCTCTAGCACAGCTCAATCAGGCCTCTTCACCCTTTTTTTTACGTATTCCGTGGGCAGGGATTATTTAAATGAGTACCATTGTGACTTCATAAGATCCGTAAAAATTACGTTGCGTTGTAGTCCAAACGAGCCATTCGTTTTAGTTCTACCAGAAAGACTCGGGAGGCAAAATACCTCTACAAGTATACACACTGTAAAAAAGGATCGTGATTTTAACGGTAAAACACTGTAAAAATGCTACAGTGAAAAACTGTTAATTGGTTAACAGAAAGTTTCCTTACTATATACGGTAAATAACTGTGATATATATAATGGTACATTTAATTTAATTTTACTGTAAAATACCGTTAAATTTACAGTTTTTGGAAGTGAAAAAGAACAAGTCATTGTATAATTTACAGTGAAAAAATGTAAATTGACATTCCCCCAATTCCCTGCGTGACACTTCACATTTGATGTATTTTGTTTTTAAATAACTGTTTCTTCATAATTTTCTTAGTTTTTTTCTAATCAGTTATGTACATTAGGGTTTTATGTTACATTTAATGTTGTTAAATTAATGCTTATTGCATTTTTTAAATTTCAACATGTTACTATGATGGTGTTTAATGTTTGTGTGAATGACACTGTGCAGCTTCTGTATATTAGTATTAACTTTCTTGTGGAAGAGCTGCTTATGATGAGCTTTGATTGACCATTTGACTCTCATCACTGCTGTGATTGTTGGCTGTCAGTGTATTACAATGGAAAAAAACAGATATTAATACTTCAAAAGATAAGTATATTAACATTATATTAGATAATGACATACGGTTTATTGCTGTAAAATTATATACGGTTAAAAGTTGTAAAACCTAAAACGTGGCTACCGTATTTTTAACAGGAAAACTCTGTTAACCACAGCTGCCAGGGTTTTCCTGTAAATTTAACGTTTTTTTTTTTTACAGTGCAGTACATTTATTAACAGCCCAGCAAGCAAATATAAAGTTCTTTGGCGTAGGCCCCGTCCGTAGCTCACAATCCGAGAGTACGGAATCTGCATTTCCTGCCTGAAGACGAAGGATGGAGGTGAATGTAGGCGTCAGCATCTGCGAACTCAGATATGTGTAAATACCGATCTTTTATACTACAATTATTAGAACACGATTGGATAGATGAGAAGGTAATACGTGACGTAATTGAGTCTTCCCGGCAGAACTTATGCTAAAGCTTTCATTTCTTGAAAAGTGGATTCTGTTAAATAAAATATCTAAACTGTGTAACCTTCCAAATCTTTTCTTATGCTCAAACAGCAACATTATTTACTAACTAAAGTTGAAAAAGTGGAAAAGCATAATAGGACCCCTTTAAATGTACCGAAAGTTACTTTGGATAAATGTATCTGACAAATGCATACATTTAAATGTGACACCCGCCTGTCTTATCTGTTTTTATTGTTGACAATATTTCAAGCAGATGTGAATTATTTTGTCATATAGGACTAAAGAATAAAGCAAAACTAATTATTTATGTAAGCATCAGTTTGGCATATGAGCTATGCTCGCGTCTATGAATAATTTGAGTTTTACCAGCAGCTGACCCCTCATTATTGCAGTCCTCAGTAAACCTCTACAATCTTGGGTTTCTTAACAAAAGCTCACCAATCAGATCATCACCATAGCCAATTCAAGTGTCACTCACAAGGTCATCTCACTTTTTGCGTAGGTGCTTATCATATAAATTACCGTTTGAAATGTCATCCCGCCCACCACTGCCTTATGATGATTAGAAATAAATCTGAGGGTTTTTTACTTCCTTCAAACTAGAAGACTTCTGAAAACATGTGTCAATGATTAATATATTGTTTTAGGTATATCAATCAATTAATAAAAAAAAAAAAAAAAAAAAAATCTGTAGAGAATTATGTCATTATGTACTCACCTGCCAGTCATTCTAAAGGCTCGTTCACAGTTCACACCAATAATAAATACATCGATAACTATATTAGCATCTACACCAAGCACAAAAACCTTCTGTTTATTATAAGCACACACTGCAGTTTTGTCGTCTGCCGCTTTAAATACTCAAGCTCTTTAAAGCAAGATGGATTCTGTTTGGCTGTCAATGTTTTTAGCATTTATCAGCTGGAAAAAAAATCATTCTGAAAGGGATTCCAATGATATTGTTCCTCTTAGAATGATTTTTATTGTTATGGTTGGTGCACGGGCCTTAAACCTCTACGAATGTATGCAGCAGTTCCCCTTCGAGGGAACTCGAACTGCGTCATCGTTGTGACACTTTGGGGAACGCCCCCAGCGTAGCGCATCTGAAGCATGAATGAAATCTGTCCAATCCTGATTGGTGCTGCGTCATGACGTAGTAGATGACGGCATAACCGGAAGATACAAAGGTACGCTTGGCAAACACAACACTAGCTTTTTCGCTCTTCAGCTAAAGCGCTCTGTGTGAATTGTCAGTCCTATTTATTGTTGTCTGTCCCTGTTCAGTTCTCAAACAATCCAAATGGCAAGCGAGCAGTTTAAATTGTGTGTGCATCCGTGTCCGCGTTACATTACGGGCGCGGACACACACCAGCTGTGTGTTCATTGCCTCGGCGTGCAGCACGCTAGAGCGGCTCTCGAGGGAGCCGCTTGCAGCGAGTGTGAGAAGCTGCCGCTCAGGGTTTTGCGCTCACGGTTGGCTGTGGTTGATGAACGGTTGATGAGCACGGCCAGGCTCGCGAGCCCCGCGGTTCTGGGCCCGCCGTTGTCGAGGCAACGCGCCGCCGCAGATCGTGGGGTTCACAGATGGATCTCTCAGGGGGACATGGGACTGCTACGGCATCTTCCCAGTCCTCGTCTGAGGATTCAGATGTTCTCCCGCCTCGTGTGGAAGCCCGTGAACCGGCTTCTTCCCGCGAGGTGGAGGACACGATGCTGCATTTGTCTGGCTCTGAGGAGTCAGATAATTCTAGCATCGAGGTGGGTGAGGTGGAAATCGATCAGCCACCTCATCCACCTGCTCAAGAGGAGCTGGTGGAGGTTTTGACCCGCGCTGTGGCCAAACTAAAAATTGATTGGCCACAGGAGGAATTAAAAATCCAGCCACCAAGCAGGCTGGATGAAAGATTTTTCAAGCGCAGGTCTCAGCCTCCACGCCGGGGCCTTCCGTTTTTTCCTGACTTACATAACGAGTTATGTAACTCGTTGAACTTCCTGTTCCATAACCCGTATGTATTACTTACATAACGAGTTATGTAAGTAACGAGTTATGTAAGTAATGGGAGAAACCGTATTCAGCCAGGCTCTCAAACCCCCCAGTGCTTGATTTTTCGAATGTGCTGGGGGCGGCTGAGTGTGGTTATGGGACGTTGCCTCGGGTAGAGGAGGCTCTCGCGAGTTATCTTTCTCCCGAGGCCGCTTCGTCCCTTAAGGCCCCGGTGCTGCCCACTAAGCCTTGCCGCGATACATCTGCGCTGGTGGGCAGGGCTTACATGGCGGCTGGGTGGGCTGGCAGCTGCCTGCACACTATGGGGGTGTTGCAGGCCTACCAGGCCGACCTCCTCAAGGAGCTTGATGAGGGTGAGGGTCCTTCTCCGAGTGACATCACGGAGTTAAGGAAGGCCACCGACTTGTCTCTCCGCATCACCAAGGAGACGGCCCGTGCCATCGGCCGCTCCATGGCTGGCTTGGTGTGTGTGGAGAGACATTTATGGCTTAATTTGTCGGGGATGAAGGAGAGAGAAAAACACTTTCTCCTAGACTCCCCGATTTCACCGTCTGGCCTCTTCGGCGGCGCGGTTGATACCGTAGTCGGGAGGTTTCAGGAGGTGAAAAAACAGTCGGCGGCCTTCCAGCAATACCTCCCTCGCCGTTCTGGCTCCTCGAGGAAGGCTGTCTCTAAAGGGCAGCCTCGGCCGCCTGCCAGCTCCTCGCACCGGTACGTGCAAAAAGAGAGTGTCGCCTCCCGCGCCCCTCCCGAGGGAGCCTGGCAAAGGAGACGGCGCTCTCGCGGCAAGCCTTCTGAGCCTAAGGTCGATTTGAGGACCGTCCTTCAGGCAAAGAAGGCTTCCTCTAAGCGGTCCTAGATGCCGCACCCCTCAGAGCTGTCCCCCCCGGGGTGGAGCGATCGAGGTCGCTTCCATCCCGGAGCTCTTGGGAAATCAGTTTCTATTAAGAAGAAACTGTTATTAAGACTTGCGGCTGGGCAGCGAACGCGTCCGCCCACCGAAAACCGTTGTCGACCGCTCCCTGCCGGCCAGCCGCTTCAGGGGGTCGGGAACGAGTCTCGAATAACACCCGAGGCCAGCCTCGAGAGGCTGGTTCCCTTAGTAGATTATCTCGGCGCATGGTTATGCCTTCCGAATATTTCTGCGTGGGTCCTGCGTACTGTAGAACTGGGTTACAGGCTGCAGTTCAGTTGCCCTCCCCCGAGGTTCAACGGGGTGGTCTGGACTGTGGTTGGCCCAGAGCAGGTTCGGGTTATGGAACAGGAAGTTCAATCCCTGTTGGACAAGGAGGCCATAGAACGTGTTCCTCTGCCAGACAGGGAGTCCGGGTTCTACAGCCGGTACTTCATAGTTCCCAAGAAGGATGGGGGGTTGCGTCCAATAATAGATCTCAGGCACTTGAATCGGTCTCTGAGGAGATTCAGGTTCAAAATGCTCACAATTCCAGCCATCGTGAGTCAGATCCAGTTCGAGGACTGGTTCGTCACGATAGATCTGAAGGACGCATACTTCCATATTTCCATCCTTCCATGTCACAGGAAGTTCCTGAGGTTCGCTTTCGGGGGCGAAGCGTACCAATATCGGGTTCTTCCGTTCGGCCTAGCTCTCTCCCCTCGCACTTTTACAAAATGCATGGATGCAGCTCTAGCATCCCTGAGGCTCGAGGGCGTCAGGGTGCTCAACCACATCGACGACTGGCTGATACTGGCCCAGTCGCGAGAGCTGGCGATTCGGCATCGAGATGTCGTCCTCGCCCACATCCAGAGCCTGGGGTTGAGACTCAACACAAAGAAGAGTGTGTTGACGCCCTCCCAGAGGACTACGTTCCTGGGAGTTGTATGGGACTCCACGACGATGCGGGCACAAATGTCTCCCGCACGCATGGAGTCCATACGGGCGATGGTCTCCAGAGCGAAGCTAGGCCACAACCTCACTGTGAAGCAGTTTCAGAGACTGCTGGGGTTCATGGCAGCAGCGTCCAGTGTTATACCTTTTGGCCTGCTACACATGAGACCCCTACAGTGGTGGTTGAGAACCAAGGGATTTTCCCCGAGGGGAAATCTGTTCCGTATGATCAGGGTAACGCGCAGATGCCTTCGTTCCCTCGTCATATGGAGGAAACCTTGGTTCCTGTCCCAGGGACCGGTGCTGGGAGCATCATGTTGCCGGAAAGCCGTTTCAACAGATGCCTCCCTCACTGGTTGGGGCGCGGTCATGGACGGCCACTTTGCGAGAGGTCTGTGGGAGACCCGGCATTCTTCCTGGCACATCAATTGCCTGGAAATGCTGGCGGTCTACAAAGCTCTGAGGAGTTTTTTCCCGGACCTCTGCGGCCACCATGTCCTGATACGCTCGGACAACATGTCCGTAGTCGCGTATCTGAATCACCAGGGAGGTCTGAGGTCGCGCCCTCTATGCAGACTGGCACACCAGATCCTTCTGTGGTCCCAGGGGAAACTGTCGTCTCTCAGAGCGATGTATATCCCTGGGGACCAAAATCAGGGAGCAGACGTCCTGTCGAGGCAGGGGCTGAGGCCCGGGGAGTGGCGACTCCACCCCGAGGTGGTGGAGGCCATGTGCGTGAGATTCGGCCCAGTGGAAGTGGATCTGTTCGCGTCTCGAGAGACGTCCCACTGTCCACTGTGGTTCTCTCTCAGGTATCCAGCTCCGTTGGGGCTGGACGCTATGACACAGACTTGGCTGAGGCTGCGTCTGTACGCATTTCCCCCGATCGCTCTGCTCCCGGGAGTCTTGGAGCGGGTCCGCCGGGAAGGGATCAGCCTACTTTTAGTAGCACCCCGCTGGCCGACCCGGATATGGTTCTCGGACATTGTAGCACTGCTAGACGGCCTCCCATGGCAGGTCCCTCTGATGAGGGATCTGCTGTCTCAGGCAGGGGGCACATTATTTCACCCCCGGCCAGAGCTGTGGAACCTCTGGTCTGTCAGCAGGTGTTGTCGAGACCCTACTTAGCTCCAGGGCTCCTTCCACTAGGAGACTGTACAGCCTAAAGTGGAATGTGTTTTCCACTTGGTGTAGAGAGCGTGAGGTGGACCCAGTTAACTGCCCAGTGGCTTCAGTGCTGGAGTTCCTCCAAGATCGTTTCTCCCCTGGCGGAGTTAAGGCCATCTTACATCCTAGACCGGGCTATGTGCCCAAGGTGCCGTCTAGTGCGGCACGGTCAGTGGTTCTTCAGGCCTTCCATCCTCCACCTCATGGGACGGCGGAAGAGGGGAGACTTCACCTGCTCTGCCCAGTCAGAGCCCTAAGGGTTTACTTGGAGAAGTCTTCTCAGTGGAGGAAGTCAGACCAGTTGTTGGTGTGCTTTGGTTCACCCAAGAAAGGGGTGCCTGCATCTAAACAGACAATTAGTAATTGGATTGTCCAGGCTATAGCCACGGCTTATCAGGTGCGCAATTTGCCTTCACCCATGGCCGTGAGGGCACATTCCACCGGGAGCATGGCCTCCTCTGTGGCCCTCCTTTCTGGCGTCTCGCTTCAGGAGATCTGCGAGGCGGCCGGGTGGGCCACCCCGCACACCTTCATACGTTTTTACAGTCTGCAACTCCCCGTGACGCCTGGCACCAGAGTGCTCGCGTCCTAAGTGTGCCTGGTCTTCCAGCTTCACACTAGGGGCGGGCGTGATTACGGTGTGGCATAGTGGGTATTTCGTTCCCCAAAGTGTCACAACGATGACGCAGTTCGAGGGTTACGACTGTAACCCTTGTTCCCCGAGAAGGGAACGAGACACTGCGTCTCGTCGCCACACCAGAGCGCTAGCTTCATCGCGAAGAGCTAGTGTTGTGTTTGCCAAGCGTACCTTTGTATCTTCCGGTTATGCCGTCATCTACTATGTTATGACGCAGCAACAATCAGGATTGGACAGATTTCATTCATGCTTCAGATGCGCTACGCTGGGGGCGTTCCCCAAAGTGTCACAACGATGACGCAGTGTCTCGTTCCCTTCTCGGGGAACAAGGGTTACAGTCGTAACCCGAGACGTTTTCCATACAAACAGACACAGTGACTTCTTTAAGAAAATACTCACACACACACACGCCCCATACGACTTGTGCACTATATCACTTGTGCACTATAAGTCAACTGAAGCAATTTGAAAGTTTTGTGAGACAAACACATTCAAATAAGTCATATCTCCGCGATAATGTAGAAGCTTGTGTCCACTCAATGCCATTTTATCAATGCAACAATTTGAAATCTGAATAAAGTCCACAGTATAGAACATTAAACACTAAAATCAATCATTTTAAATGCTACAAATTAATTTAGGCATCACATCTTTTTAATGTACACTGTACAGTATGAAAAAATAGGTATTTTATTTGAGATATGCTAAAGATTACATTTAATAGTGTTATTATATAGAGATTGTTTTAAGATTAACTTTGAGTGTTAGATGTAAAAATGTAAATGTAAAAATAGCACAATTTTAAACCCAATATCAGACATAATCGCCACATGAAAAATTAATATTAGTTGTTAACTGATGCCAATATCATTTTTGCTCCATACGATCACTAAGCCAAATTGGAAAAAACAATGACTGGTTCCAGACAAGTTTCTCAACACATTGTCTGCCATTGGTCGGTCAAAGGCAGACAAGTTTCTCGACACATTGTCTGCCATTGGTCGGTCAAACATATAGTCCTGCTTATTGATTAAACCACTGGCTGGCCAATAGCACCACGGTGTTTAAGTGGAAAGAATTAAACAATTAATAAATACATAAATAAATACCTGCACCTGCATCAACTTTAAATAATAACACTTTTTATAATTTGGAAATAACCTGACATAGAAAAAAGTACAACAATATGGATTTCACAGCCAGGGCCACTGATTCAAAAGCTACCAAAAAAAATAACTAAATGAAAAATCTTATATAAAACCACAAATCAATAGTCTGAAATGACTGTCCAGTTCTCCCCAGACAAAAGTGATGGGCAGTGAAACTATGTGAAAGGCTGTCCTGTGCCCTCTTAAATTGGACAGGGAGAACGTTTCCACCAACACCTGATCACAGCTCAGCAAGCTATTATTAAAAAGCCTCCTGCACTAACTAGATTTCCTTGCACTGGATCATAGCAGTGACAAGGCTGCTGTCAGTCAGGGAGTGGAGATGATGACCCTGTCTGGACTACACGACCTTTTGACCACCACCAGACAATAACAGTCCCAAACAGACTTGATTTTATTTCATTTACTGAAAGTGTCGGTTTTATCCATGCTGAAGATTTGGTGTAAAACAGACCAGGCAATAAACAATAGTACTTTAAAAAAAAAAATATTGTTTTACATTTAAGCATTTGGCAGATGCTTTTATCCAAAGTGAAGTGACACTGAATAAAGCTATATATTTTCTTGCACTCCTTTTTGCGCGAGTCATTCTTTACTGTTTGCAATAATAATAATAGAAAATTTAAGAATTTATTGCAACAGTAATAATATTTGGTTGTTATTATTATTATTATAACATTAATAATAATAATCATAATCTTATTTTCTAAATGTCATAATCATTTGTTAACAAACAAGTATTAATAACTTCAATGAGCTTGTTTCTGCATTCAATTATTACATTTTTTAAATTAATTAATTTTTAGCTAACTGTGACATTGTACAAGTACATTTCTGAAATACTTAACTTAGACAGTTACCTCTGATAACAGATCACTCTAAATTGTAATGTGGACTCGTGCACTTTCTGTAAAGCTGCTTTGAAATGATGTGTATTGTGAAAAGTGCTATACAAATAAAGGTGAATTGAATTGAATTGTATAAAAATACAAATAAACACGTATTTTTTATTGTAAAAAGGCGTACAAATATAAAAAACAATAAAATGTGGTTTAAAGCCCTGTCTATACTGAACAGGAACATAATAATAATTCTATAAATAAATGAATAATGAATGAATAATAATAATAAATTAATATAATAAAATGTATAAGTTCCCATTCAATTGTGGACAGGCAAAATGCTTGTCACTGGAAACTTATTTGCGTCTGGTAAAGATGTGTAAAGGGCAGCTTCATAACCTTTCACCAGCCTGCAATCAGGAGAACCTTGAGACAGACAAAAGCGCAATCAAAATCATTTCCTTCTCTTTGCTATTGTACAGGTCAATAGCTTCTGCAAGACAATTAATAACTACACTCTGACCTGCTGATTGTCCAAGATTATATGGTAAGAAGGACATCATCTACACTTTTTAGCACTGATTCCATCTTCATTACAGACAAAATATAAACTGTATGTCTAGAACAAGAACAAGCTAAACTATGAAACAACCTCCACCCTCATTTTTCTGCTGGACAAAATTAGACTCCTAATCAAATTTCACTCAAACAGTCGAGGACAAGCTGACCGGGCCCTCGGCCTCCAACCGAAAGAGCCTTCACAGTTTTCAATGCATATAATGATTAGCTATAAACTTAGGTGGGCTGAAAGACTCACCTTTTCAGCCTTCAGCACAATTACTTTCAGTTAAACAGGTAGGCACTTCCCTGCATTGTGGCCACAAACAGCACAGAAATATAATGATGGAATAAGACACGATGACAACGAATACATCACAGGAGGCCCTGCCTATTAAAGCTGCAATGTTTTGAAGTTTTTACACTGGTGGAGAGTACAGTAGCAATAGGCCGACAATCCCTGCAGTCTTCAAAGAAACCTATTCTCAATGAAGTCTAATTAAAGTTTTAGAGCTCTGCGCATCTTCGGCGGCATGCAGGGGATGCGGACGGGTTATTTGTGTTTCGTCATATCTGCAGTGAGGACTAGACTGTGAATGAAGAATGAAAGCTGCAGTCCTGACAACTTTTTTTGTCGATAGTGCAGCCAGGAACCTCTGTGGGAGATGATTCTCCCCGAGGAGTTGGATGGTTGCCTCAGGCAAGGTCTCTGAGGAAGAGTGATCGTACCTACAGGCACACAGTTTTTCTGTTCAATAGACGCCACACTTCTGGCATTTTTATCCACAAGTGGGAAGATTAAGCATTTTTTTCTTATTTTATTCATCTCCCGGTCACTCTCCCTTAGTCCTACATAGAGACTGGGGTCAAATTCCTCAGTTGTTTAAGGTTGAGTTTAACTTGATTTATTGGAAGATCATGACATTCCGGTTCGGCTTTCTCCTCCGGCTCAGTTCAACAATTCTATCAGTGCTGTCACCGCATTTTTC
The DNA here is from genome assembly GCA_029959095.1 of Rhinichthys osculus. Lineage (NCBI taxonomy): Eukaryota > Metazoa > Chordata > Actinopteri > Cypriniformes > Leuciscidae > Rhinichthys > Rhinichthys osculus. The sequence continues at coordinate 7,199,088 of JARWKJ010000018.1, read as the reverse complement.
CCTCGTTTTATTGAAAAGAGCTCATCTCAAAGAACTCAATGAATATGCCTTTGTAACTTCATTACAGGCCATCATATTTCACTTTTGACTTGCATCGTCAACTAAATAAGATTTGTTTTTTTCACACAAAGTCAAGTACTAAACCAGCAAAGCACTTGAACTAGTAAATTACCATACTCTTTTTGTCTGCCCATTTAAAACCATTCTAAGCATTTAATGACTGCGAATATTGAAGCATGGTCAAAATTGTCATTTTAGTGACGCCTTGGGATGAGAATGCGTTGGCACTTACACCTTGATTTCATCCGATATCAACAACTGTAATTAACCGACAATCCCTCGCACTTGACCTTGAGGTGATTTCCTTCATGAAGGACTAATGCACTTAACTATGACCACACAGCATGTGCATGCTTGCAAAGAAGCCTGTTCATCGTCTGTTATTTAGTAACATCTCAACAGCAAAATCATGTTTTAAAGGATCAGTTCACTCCATAATTAAAATTTCCTGATTATTTACTCACTCCCATGTCATCCAAGATGTTCATGTCTTTCTTTCTTCCGTCGAAAAGAAATTAAGATTTTTGAGGAAAACATTCCAGGATTTTTTCTCCATGTATTGGACTTCAACGGGGACCAACGGGTTGAAGGTCCAAATTGCAGTTTCAATGCAGCTTCCACTATATGGAGAAAAATCCTGGAATTTTTTCCTCAAAAACCGTAATTTCTTTTCGACTGAAGAAAGAAAGACATGACCATCTTGGATGACATGGGAGTGAGTAAATGTTATATTTATGTCTGTTCTGTATCTGTTTCCCTGAGTTTTCCCCGTCATTGTGTATTTGGTTCAGTCCTGTTCCCAGTTTTCCCGCTCCTTGTTAGTGTTCAGTTTATTCACCTGTGTTCTGATTTGCCCCAGCTGTGTCTTGTTCCCTCATCCCGTCTGTGTATTTAATCCTGTCTGCTCTTTTGTTCATGGTCAGTTATTGAATGTATGTTTGAATGTGCGTAGTGCGTACCACGAGTATCTTGTCTGTTCTGAGTCTGTAAATAATTAAAGTCTACTGCTGCATTTAGATCCGCCTACTGCCTTTGCTTCCACGCAAATCACAACAGTAAATTATCAGGAAATTTTAATTCTGGAGTGAACTAATCCTTTAAATTACAGATATAAGTCACCCTGCCATATTCAGTGTGTCAATGGTCTTTTGCGGTCCATCATTAGATTTTTCCAAAATGTATGGAAGGCACAAATACTTTAGTGCTTAATTCAGTGTTCCCCTGGCTGGCTTGAACGTATGAGTAATGATGGCTGGACGCTATTAGCTTGTAATTGTGCAGCTTGGGCTGTAACTCACTCTCATCTTTTATGGGAAGTGTAATCAAATGGTCACTCTATCGCCACAATAAATCACACACTCTCCTCATCGCTTTCCGCTCATTTTCATTTCATAACTGCAGCTGCTCTCTGCAGTCAGTGATGCATTGAAAAAGACTAACACAACAAGCGAAATTGAAACATTTAAAAAAGATTAAAAAGCAAAATCGCTATACACTTGACAAATTAATTCATGTTGGATCAGTTGAAATATTGTATTAAAATTCCGCTCAAATACTAAAAAAGTGTTTCCACTCATTTTGACATTTTTTTCATCCTTCTTCAAAGCCACATTATTATAATCACAAGCTTATGCAAGTATTCTCATATTCCTAACAATTTCTCAACTTGTAGCAAAATCTCTAGGGGATGAAATATTTGTGCCATCAAACCACCCTGCCCTACTGCCATATTGAATTCATCTTAATGTGTATTTATTGAATATAGGGAATAGAGGGACAGTCGGTCGATCCAGTTGCATCAGAGTTTGCAAATGACTGGCTTATCTGATAGCCAATGAACTTCTGAAAATAATGATATGCAATTTTAGTGGGACTAAACTTATCAACCACAGAAGTGCGAGTGCAAACTGTTTTATGGTGACCCGTGCGTCGTGCGTAAAGCGTACATACTTTTCTTTCTTTATTTTCTTTATTTATAAAGCACATTTAAAAAAAAACATGGGTTGACCAAAGTGCTGTACATATTTCTTTTTACAAAGGGATCAGATACAACTACATAACATATTTTAGACTAACAACATCTGTTCAAGAAAATAGGTTCTGAGCATAGATTTAAAAACAGAAAGAGATGGTTCTTCAGATGGCTACAGGGAGCTTGTTCCAGAGTGTTGGACCAGCAATAGAAAAAGCTCGCTCGCCACGGTGTTTCAATCTGAACCTAGGGATGGACAGCATTCCTAAATGTCCCGATCTGGGGTGCGTTACCCAAAGCCAACTATGGTCGCAAGTTCCGTCGTTACCAATAGAGTTCAATGGAAATTGCGATCATAGTTGGATAACGATGCTTCAGGAAACGCACCCCTGAGTGGTCGCGAAGAGTTGTGTGAATGCACCAACTCAGCAAGATAGACTGGTGCAAGATTATGTAATGTACATAACATGGCATATGTGACTCTCGGAGAGATGTTTTTGATGTCACTCTCGACAAGTAAGTGTTTTATTATATTATATAACAAATTTTACTTTGTATACTGAGGTATGCGTTTGTGTTTTGAGATTTCCCTGCTAACTTCTTAAGTGTTTTTGCTTCGCTCATGCGCGACTGTATGTGTGTTTGGTGTTAGGCGTCTGTGTCCGTGACTCCGTGTGTGTGTTTATGCACGGGTTTATATGTTTGTGTGTGTGTGTGTGCGCGTGTTCAGGATAAGGAATAGAATAGCTCTAGGTGTAACCTTTTCTTAGAGCACTAAATTATGACTGTACATCCCATTGTGTTTTCCAGCTAATAGCTCCCAGCTATAGTTATCTGCAGGCGTACAAAGAAAAATGTAGGCGGAAAGTTTTTTCCCCATTTTTTTAGTGTGTTCAAAGTTCTTTTACTCAATACCAGTAAGACAGTAAGACCCCTTTCAAAAGAAACCAAAACCGTGCATATACTCAAAATGGTTCTAGAACAGCATTCAATTTATTTTGGGTATGCCTTTTTTAGGCATTTTAGGGCACATTTTACAGGAACGCTAAAGGATTACATGTATAGAGCCTCTTATATTATCAATATATAAAAGGCTTGGCCAGTCGATGTTGCTATATTAATGATAAAAAAAATTATATATATATATATATATATATATTACTTACTGTAGATCCTCCCATGCTGTTGGGCACATCGAGCGACTCTCCACCATTTCCGATTTTCTTCCAGCACTTCAGCTTCGTCTCAGAATACAACGGCAAGCTTGAGATCGCTGATGAAGGTTCGGCGACAAGTGGTGTGGGGTCGGCCCCGGGCACACTTGGCACCCGGGGGCCTCCAGTGCATTGCCACCCGGGGAATGCAATGTCGTTGCATTCATAGAATATGAGTATGAGTATGCATTCATAGAATATGAGTCGTCTTTGCGTGATTGTGACTTGAAGGCTGCTGGAATTTCCCCGCCGTAAGACTTCTTCGTTTGGTGATGGGGTCGATGTACCAGATCTTGAGAATCCGCCGGAGACATCGTTGGTGGAATGCGTTTATCCTCCGGACAGTGTTCGCCGTCCGTTAGCTTCCACGTTTCGCATGCATAATCGGTTCCTTCTTCAGGCGTCGGACCTTGACTTAAAATATCTTATTTTGTGTTCTACAGAATAAAGAAAATCATACGGGTTTAAGTCTGGAAAAGCAAGTTGTATGCCATTTCTACAGTATATAACAGTAAAAAAAGAACCTCCATTATTACATGCAAAAAATATTATTAGTGTGCATACGTTGTTAATAACAAATTCCTGTAACAAAATATTTAATTTAAAATATGAATGAAAAATTGTATGAGCCGATAAGCTAAAGAGGTTAGGTAAGAATTTTTTTGGTCCTAATCTATTCAGGGCCAGTAAGAGCGTGTTTTATTTATCAAATCTGCCCTTATGGGGTAACAGTGTAATGGGGGGCAGCTTACTGTAGCATTACTGGAGCTGCTCTGTGTTTTGCGCTCTGATTGGGGCCAATAAGGCAGTGCCTGTTCAAGGATGAGGACAACCTGTCCTCTGGCACTGGGTCCCCTTTCCTGGGTATAATTAGCTTTGATTTAAAGATGGAACACAGACCTATTATTTAATATAACTGCTGCTAATGGTGGCAAATTGTACTAATAATCTCATGGTGGAGTTTATGGAGGTCAGAAGAGGAAGCAGCAAGAAAATGGATGTCAGAAAGTGCTGCTTCACTCAGAGAAGACATACACTGACACACACACACACACTGTTACGAACTCTTATGATCTAGAGTCAGAAGAGGTAACATTGAGGTCATGATAAAATTTGGTGTGATTGAGGTGGCAAGAGACAACACGTAACGAAGTAATGCGAAAGAAAGATAATTTATTATCAATAACTGAAATAATTATACAAAAAGATGGATAATAGTAATAATAATAATGGTGAATATAAGCAAGGAAAAATAAGCAAAATATTTAGAGACCAAAAAGTTATCAGATAAATAAATAACCCAAGAGAAAAAAAGGGACGCATTAGTGAAGCCAAAGAAATGAAAAGAAAAAAACAAAACTCATTCTAACTTGTAATTAAACCTCTAATCTAACTAATAAAAGAAAAGAAAAGTAAAGACATTAATTAAGTTAGGGCGTTTGATGCTGAAGATTTGCTCTAACTAACAAAACATACAGAGGGTGGCATTCACTTTCTTACCTGGGGTATACATACATCGAGTTACCTAGGTGTTGTTTTGTGTAAGTCACGTGACATTTAACCTGTCCACTTTGAAACTTTTTTGAAACTCGATTGGCTGCGGGGAGGTGACGTCACGCCATTGATAGAAACTGACAGCCCTCCAAGCCAACAGCAGACCAGAGGTGGAGCGAGCCTAAGAAAATGTCAGAGAGAGAGAGAGACAGCCACGCACAACCAAAGGGACCTAACACGCACACCAACAGAACTGAACAAATACATAATGAAACGATCAGCAGTGGTGGGACGAAAATGAATGACTAATGACAAATGGGCTATAGGACATATATAGGTGTGTAACAAAACACGTATTCGTACAGAACATTTTTGCATGTATACCGAACAAATACATTGTTGTTTTAACCGCTGTATGTGTGGAACACATCACAAAATAACGAAGGACACAGAGTGAGATGCTGCCAGGTAAGTGCATAATCCAAGTTGCCTTAAACACGAGACCTGTTTTATATTAAGTGCTTCAAACTAAATCATAAACCTACATTGCTTGCCCTACTGTCAAGATGTGTGTGTGTGTGTGTTGTTTAATGTTTTAGAGATGCGTTTTCCTGTTTAAGATGTAAGTTCTCATCTTACTGGATCTGACTGCTGTTTTTGACAGTCAACCACCAGATCCTCTATGTCAACCCTCATGATGAAGGGCATCTCAGGAACTGCACTCCAATCACTGCTTGTGGTCTTAGCCAATCCAACACTTCATCACAACTTCTTTATTCAGCTTGGTTCGACAAACATAACTTCATCCAAGACAGCCAGGAACCTTGGAGTTGAGACTGATGATCAACTTCACAGACCACATTGCTTGAACTGCCTGGTCCTGCAGATTTGCCTTATACAACATTAGGAGGATCAGGCCTTTCCTATCAGAGCATGCTACACAACTTCTTGTCCGAGCTCTTGTTCTATTCAGACTGGACTATTGTAATGCTCTCTTGGCAGGCCTTCCAGCTTGCACTGTCAAACCTCTGCAACTGATACAGAATGCTGCAGCTAGAGTGGTCTTTAACGAGCCGAAGACATCACACTTCACATCTCTCCTCATAAAATTGCACTGGTTGCCAACTGCCGCTTACATCAAATTCAAGACAATGATGTTTGCCTACAGAACAACCACTGGCTCTGCTCCCCTATACCTAAACTCACTACTTCAGACCTATGCGCCCTCAAGACGCTTGAGTTCTGCAAGTGAATGGTGCCTTGTGGTGTCATCGCAAAGAGGCACAAAATCACTTTCACAGAGTTTTGTTTTGACTGTTCCAAGCTGGTGGAATGACCTGGCTGGCTCAGCCCGAGCTGCTGAGTCTTTAGCCATTTTCAAGAAACTGCTGAAGACACATCTTATGCCTAGTTCAGGCTACACAACTTTAAACGTCGGCAGATCGCTGTGCTGTTCAGACTAGGGCTGTTGGAACGAATTCCGAAATTCGAATATAATTCGAATATTAAAAAAATCAATACTATTCGAATGCTGAAGTTACTATTCGAATATTGTTTATTTTATGCATATTTTTTAAAAATAATTATACCGTAAAACTTCAAATAATAGCCGAGTCCCAAATAGACGCCGTCTCTTTTACGCCTGGTGTGGCTGCAGGTTTGGGTAAATAAAGGCCGGTCTCAAATAGAGGCCGGGTCTGTTTTTTAGTTTCAGGTTGTATTTAATCCTCTAAAACCCGTGCGATCGTCTGCTTTTTGGCGGTCGCCAACGCAAATGTTTGTCCCGCGAAAGCCTTTTTTGATCGATGTAGACTAGAATGACTGCTGCGCCTGACAGGGCGCATAACGAGCAGAGAGAGAGAGCCCCGGCCGCGCGCGCGCGTCTTCAAACACGAGCGCTGTCTTGGCCTCTCTCCCTCGCGCATATTAATCAAAATCAATTGACACGATACTAGTAAAAGGTCGGAAGTTTCACGTGGATTATTTGGATATTTTTAGAGATTAGAGACTCTAGGCCTCAATGAACAACATCTCAACACTAAATTATAAAGGCCTGTCTCATATAGACGCCTGTCTCAAATACAAGCCGGTGCAGTTCGACGATTTGGGAAAATAAAAGCCCGGGCTACTATTTGAAGTTTTACGGTATGCAATCTTGCCTTTCTCGCCACCTTGGCTTACACACATGTGAAAATGAAATGCTTTTGTTTCGTCTGATGAACAATAAAGTTTTTGAATCGTAACACAATTGTGCACGTTATCCACGCTGTATCATCATAACAATACTGTCAAAAATGGTAAATGTTCAACAACGTAAAAAAGCGCCCGTGAAGCGCAAATATCTCGGTGAAAACTCAACGGATTTGGCAAGCACCGAACTCGTTGGAACCGTCTAGTCGAACTGAAAAGAACGATATAAGTTTCAGAATTTTTGGTGGTGTTTTAGCAGAGATATTAGCCTAAAACCATCGGTAGCACTTCAACCATATTCAGCACGAATAAAATGTTAATTGTAATGTTAGATGTCCCTCTAGTGGACAGAACGTGTAACAACAACCACATGCTATAGTGGCATTGGCGATCCATAAGCCTGAATAATGTCGTAAATATTAATAATAGGATGAATTTGAGCATTTAATATTCGAATATTATTCGAATATTAAATAAAATAAGGAATGGAATTCGAATAGTATTATAGAGGAAGATTGACAGCCCTAGTTCAGACTGCATGACTTGCTGTCTGTAATCTGGAGTCTTGAAGTCATTGTGGTCTTCACACTAAGTGACACTGCATAAATGAATCGAAACAGGGGGTCACACACTACACTAGCTGTCACCTAACGACTCTATCCAGACCCCAAACCACATTTTGTCACAAAAACACACACGAGAAGTGGAATGGGAAATGATGCGAATCAACGCACGAAACTGGAGTTGTTTATTTGAAAATGGACGTGGGGAAGAAATTAGCGCTGCAAGCTGTTTGCGGGATGATCTGTTTTGAAAAACCCATAAAAAACGAAGAATATGGGTGAAAGATTGGATCAGCTTAACCCGAGCGGGATTGTCTGTGCTACAGAGCAGAGTTTCCGCTAGAAAAAAATGGTGCCGGTCAAAGTGACCGGCAGAGGTTTCATTTAACGGACATTTTGATGATATGCCGGTCAAATATCGCCTCTTAATTAGTCAAGTTGAGGAAAACTTGAGGCAGGCTATGTAACTCAAAAAATGACATAATCAGGCCGTATAGAATGCAACATGTTATTATTAGCCTAACTTTCAAATAGAAGGAAAAAAAACATGAACGTCCGATTGGCGTCAATTAACACCAATTGTTTTTTACTATGGTTTCACACACATTTACTTTTTGAAACATTGAGGCACGGATGTACCTAATACAAATAAATAAAACATCTCCAGTTAACTAGCAGATCATTCATTTAGTTTGCTATTAAATAAGAGATCTAGCGCTAAAATCAGTTGTTTTTTAAATCAAGCTGAGCGCTGGTGTGCGCTGCTATCAGTTGCATGGACTACGCGCTGCGCGAGTTGAGCAATCTTCACTCGGACGCGCGTTTCAATCTATCGCCGTTGCGGAGACTCTACACAGGCGAAGCACTGCTACTTGGGCGTAGAGATATCACGCAACACCTGAAATAAAGCTTGCCACAAAGAACCGGCGAAAGTAATGATTATGCATGAAGCATTTAACCCCCTGGGGTCGGCTATCGCGCCGGCGCGATTGTCTCGTTTTTTTTCTTATCAGTGCAAAAGAGACTCAAAATACTCGGTTGATTTTGATCTTACATATAAGTGTGATACATCATTAGATCCTGTTAAGTTTCTATTTTTTTTTTGTGGATACTCACAATAAAAACAAAGTGTTGTGCTTTTCACCAAATAAAGAAAAACAAACATGATGCGAGTTCTGCGTTCTCTCTGTCAGTGAAGTCCATTCTGAAACGCGTCCTAAGATTAACTGTAACTCTGCGATTACTTGTCACACAGGCACGAGAGATTTTTCTTTATGAAGCTTGAATTCTCTTCTTTTAAATGAAGTAATTTATATAAAAAACAAATATTCTCAGTTTATGCAATCTGTATGAAAAGAGAGTGCTGTCAGTATTTTTTTCCCAGCTCATTACACTTCATTACGCGTTAATCTGACACGCCCACGGAGGACGCGCGATATTCAAACGCAAATGTCGAGGCAAGCCATGACAATGCCCACATCAGCCGTTCCACCGCGGCGGTAAAATGTGGGGTGTATTTGCTGCCTTTTACCGCCAAGAGGCGCTACAATCATAGACTCTGAAAAGTGTTCGTTTATTCCGGTTTATTCTCTCTAATGCGTAATCTGCCGCCGCACCGCGGCTCATTCAGAGCGATTAAAAGCTGGTAGCAGATGAATTCAACAAGTGAAACGTAGTTAAAATAATTCATAATCACAATACTGAAATTAGGCTACTGAAATGTAATTGAATAAATAATGAAAACATTTCAACATAAAACATTGCAATAAAAACATTTAGGCTACATCAATGAGACTTTACAACTTTAACAGCGTACAGAGGGTAGCTCAGTGATCAACGTATCAACACGAGCTTCGAGGAGCTTCAATAGACCAGAGATCGAATCTCAATGTGCATAGGCCTACATGTTGTTAACCGATGTTGTCCTACAGCGTTTGTATTTTCCCACCTTGATGCTTAAATAGGTAACTGTTTATATCTGTTTACTTATTTAAAGTCAAGAGTTTTGTTTAATTATCATTACAACATAAATTTGCTACATTCCTGTATAACCGCAGCCGCTGCACAAACGACAAAAACTGATGAAGGAAGATTGTCAGCCGATTGCATCAGAAAATGAAAATGAAGAAGCTCGTCTTTAGTCTGCTAAATTATTGTGTAATGTAAAAGAACACTAAAATGACTTTTTGAAACCAAGTTCGAACATTTCAAGGTTTAAATAAAGTGTCGGGACAGTTTTTTTAAATTTAAAACAGGGTTGCATCGGGTTTAGAGTTTATTTCTTTTGCGATGCAAAATAAGAAACACTAGGCTAATCTTATTCTTGCGACATTTTAAATTTGTATTGCCAAAGAAATTACAGCTAAATTAAACAATTAAAACAGTACAAAACGAAAATTGTCCAAAGAAACATAATTAAATTAAAAACATGCGTTTTTCTTTGCCTCTCTCGCGCTGGATCTCTTTTATCCTTACAATAATTTTGCCTGCTCATCGGGCTGGCTATCCGACACTCTCCATATGAAAGAGGAACATTAACACATTTGTCCAGCAACTGTCCCTCCAACCCCCCCACAGGCTATCGGAGTCTGAGGCTGACTTAACACAAAGAGAAGTCGCAATTCACACTTAAATAGCTATTCTAGACAGTGTTGATAATGAAGGAATTAAATGATTTAAGTTACATGTAGCCTAGTGATATTTCTGTCATAAAAGTTTATTACTAAATATTTCATTATTTCAATAATTGATGAAATAAAACTGGTTTGGGGCAGCTTTTTTCCAAGCAAAACTAAATATAATCTGAAAAAAACGCTTGTTAATTTGTTGTCATGAACAAAATGTTCAACTCAATAAAGTCTACAGGGATCTTTGGATCCTTACAACCAGGCATGCAATTTGTGAATTAAGTTTTAATTTTATTTTGTATTATTCAAATAAATATCGAAACACGGTGCTTCGTGGTAATGCTGCTAAATTAAATAACATTTATAGAATAATTATGAACTTAAATGAAACAATACCGCAACATTTCGACACATACATTATTTGATCTGTTTTTACATTTTAATTCAGGGCGATTTAGCCTACATTTAATAAGAGCGAGATTTTCACCCTTGCCTTGTCATTTTCTCATTGGGAAGCGCTTACGTTTGAGTAGATCCTCTGTACCTCTCGTTTTCATATGGATTAGCCTACATAATCAGATAATATTTATTAGCCTAAATATTTAGACATTTAAAGGCTTTAGACATAGCCGATTTCTTATCGTGACTGAGCTGAAGTGGCTTTCGGTTCATTTTTGTGACGCGCAGTTCACGGAGACAGAGAGGACAGATATACTGTTTTTTGTCGTTAGCCTAATATGAATACAAGTTTACAGTTTTGAACGATGTAAGCTACTCTACTCTTATCTGTATGACCAAAAAATCACGGAGTTGCCTATTAAGTTATTTTAGCTGTAATAATGAGAAAAATAAATTAATCTAAATGAACGCGCCGCCGCGTTTGTCGAACACTAACTCACCATGCCAGAATAAAACCCGACTTTAGAAAAATGCATAGGGCCACTCGGCGGACGTGGTGTGCCAGAACACTTAATTATAAACTTCAATATTTCATTCAAAATAATCTCAACACGCTTTGTGAAATTTTTAAAAGCCGTGCATGCATTAAGGCCACTGGAACTAATGAACAACTGAAACGCTGGTTTTGATTTTATTCTTTGTCGTTTAAACGTGCCTGTTGAATATCTCTATTTTATATATTTGATATTGATGAAGTAGCCTATAGCATTGATTAGCTGTGGAGGGAGGGGTGTGGGGATTCAAATAATTCAGCAGAAGCAGGGATGTTTAGACCAGAAGGAAATCCCAGTCCCCCCTGGCAAATCACACTTTACTTAAAACCATGTTTTTAAAAACTCTAGGTTGTAGGGAACAGACCTCTCTGCCATGCGCGCGCACGGTTTGGAGCACAATATCTGTCTCGCATGCACGCTCAATCTAGATAGATTACGGGATATTTTTACTAATTTGCGGTATAATAACTAGTCGATCACGAGTGGCTCAACAGATCTATAGATAAACTATATCTTTCAGGAATTTGACCGACCGGGTTGACACTTCAGCGTGAGAAATCGGGGGTTTTTTTATATATAAAAAATATATATATAGCCATATATACACTCACCGGCCACTTTATTAGGTACACCTGTCCAACTGCTCGTTAACACTTAATTTCTAAGCAGCCAATCACATGGCGGCAACTCAGTGCATTTAGGCATGTAGACATGGTCAAGACAATCTCCTGCAGTTCAAACCGAGCATCAGTATGGGGAAGAAAGGTGATTTGAGTGACTTTGAATGTGGCATGATTGTTGGTGCCAGAAGGGCTGGTCTGAGTATTTCAGAAACTGCTAATCTACTGGGATTTTCACGCACAACCATCTCTAGGGTTTACAGAGAATGGTCCGAAAAAGAAAAAACATCCAGTGAGCGGCAGTTCTGTGGGCGGAAATGCCTTGTTGATGCCAGAGGTCAGAGGAGAATGGCCAGACTGGTTCGAGCTGATAGAAGGGCAACAGTGACTGAAATAACCACTCGTTACAACCGAGGTATGCAGCAAAGCATTTGTGAAGCCACAACACGCACAACCTTGAGGCGGATGGGCTACAACAGCAGAAGACTCCACCGGGTACCACTCATCTCCACTACAAATAGGAAAAAGAGGCTACAATTTGCAAGAGCTCACCAAAATTGAACAGTTGAAGACTGGAAAAATGTTGCCTGGTCTGATGAGTCTCGATTTCTGTTGAGACATTCAGATGTTAGAGTCAGAATTTGGCGTAAATAGAATTAGAACATGGAACCATCATGCCTTGTTACCACTGTGCAGGCTGGTGGTGGTGGTGTAATGGTGTGGGGGATGTTTTCCTGGCACACTTTAGGCCCCTTAGTGCCAATTGGGCATCGTTTAAATGCCACGGCCTACCTGAGCATTGTTTCTGACCATGTCATCCCTTTATGGCCACCATGTACCCATCCTCTGATGGCTACTTCCACCATGTCACAAAGCTCTAATCATTTCAAATTGGTTTCTTGAACATGACAATGAGTTCACTGTACTAAAATGGCCTCCACAGTCACCAGATCTCAACCCAATAGAGCATCTTTGGGATGTGGTGGAACGGGAGATTCGCATCATGGATGTGCAGCCGACAAATCTGCGGCAACTGTGTGATGCCATCATGTCAATATGGACCAAACTCCCTGAGGAATGCTTCCAGCACCTTGTGGAATCTATGCCACGAAGAATTGAGGCAGTTCTGAAGGCAAAAGGGGGTCCAACCCGTTACTAGCATGGGGTACCTAATAAAGTGGCCGGTGAGTGTATATATAGGCTATATATAATTTATTTTTTTACAGAACTGCTTTTGAAATTACTATTGGTAGCCTATTATTATACAGATGCAAAGTCGTAACAGAGTTTTAGAGCTAGACAAATCTCTCTGCAATAATAAATATAAAAATTTACAGCAGACCATGTTTGTGCGGGATTTGAACCCATATCACCTTGATGATCAAACCGTAAGTTCTACCGCTCGGCTATGCATTTTTCTCACTGAGAAATGCCCAAACGTTTGTTTCTCACATGAGCGAGAAAACGTTTTGTCTTTAGCCTGTGAGTGTAGGCCTACTTTAGCCTTTTACAGTTTTAAAAGATTATATCTTATCTGTATGACCAACAATTTGTTGTAGGCAGGGCCGGAGTGGGACTCATTTTCAGCCCTGGAGTTTCATGCCTTAGACCGGCCCACTTTAGTTCCCGTCTGACTATATTAAAATAATGTAATTGAAACCTCAGTATAGCTATAAGTCTGCAATAGTGCAGTGTTCTGTACAGCCTTGTTATTCATTGTATTTAAAAAAAAATATATAAATTTCTATTCAGTGCAATAGCCGTATACAGGGTTTTATAAATACAGAGGTCCAAAAAGTGATCTTGCTGGGGGTTCGGGGGCATATGCCCACCCAGACAAGTGAAGTAATACAAACAGTGAAAAGTCCCAGTGCTGATATGGGGAAATATAAACACATTCGAGGTATACAAATATCTATATTTATACAATAACAATGGCAATATATTAGCCTATATATATAGGTGATTGTGTTGTTAAATTGAGCTTATTTTTACACTGATGATCATCATTGGCAAAGAACATATGTATGTCTGTGTTAAACAGGAATCCATTGTAATAAAGTTATTCTCATTCTGGGCACAGTAGCCTATGCAATAGGCTTCTCTCTACCTGCTCTCATTTCTCATCTCCATCTTCTCTCATTCTTCTTCTCTTAGTCTCTTTATCTTAGGTTACCTGTAAATCTCCCCTTCCCGAAGCTGAGTTTTTATTGATACAGTCTTCACAAACTGATTATTTCTTTCGGTCGTTTAAAACTTCTTTCGTAATTAAAACAGCTGTTTAGTTTAGCCACTTGCATCTTATCTCGTAAAGTGTCGCGTTGGGATTCGCGCGCGGCCGTGGCTCGCGCTTCTGTGAACATAAATCCCGCATGCTTTGATCGGTCATCTCAAACATTTTGCCATTGCCGACGAGCTGTGTTTGAATACTGAAGCAGCTCAGATTATGAGGTCGGTTATCGACGCGATATGCAAATCATTGCAGCACCAAATTAGAGTTAATATTAGGCAATTATTTCACAACGTTCATTATACACTCAGAAAGCTGTGACTGGAGCCTATATAAAGCATTCAACCCAGTGCCATGACAACACCGGCCCTCCTGGCCAATAAAACAGACCGGCCCACCGGGAATTCTCCCGGTGCTCCCGATTAGCCAATCCGGGCCTGGTTGTAGGCTTATTTGGAAATTACCCTAACTTGTAGTATTTCATCCTTAGGCTACTGTTAATAGACATTAGCCCCACTTACGTTTTGCTAAATGTCCCTTTGCGCCACCTGGCGGTCATTTCGCGTACGACTTTGAAATGCGACTGGTTTATTTTTATGTGTGGATGGCTAAAAGGTGTGACTAAAAATGTGCTTTTGGCTTTCATTTATATTTTGATTGTTTATATATATATACATATATATATATATATATATATATGTGTGTGTGTGTGTGTGTGCGTGTATATAAATATTTATTTATTTATATATATATTGTCCTTGCATTCTTTCTTGTGTGACACCCCTGAATGAAAGGCTCATTAGTATGCAGTCTGCTCAGGTGAGAACTGCCTAATTATTCATGAGGGGGTTGGGCCGTTCCGCCCATCCGCATATTGCCTTTGCAAACAAAAAAAATGTTTTTCACAATTTAAAACAATCTATTGTTTTATGAGAATGATTAGGCAGAATGATTTTCAGATAAATTTGAAGGAAAAACTCTAGGCGACAACATCCACTAGTCAAAAGTCTTGTGGACAGATATTTAGCATGTTATTTGTGGCCTTATATTAGAAACTTTATTTTTTAGTTTTTTCAATAACCACGCATAAACAATATTCTCTCAAAAATACAAACATGTACATACATGTTGCTCACACATTATGGTAGCCCTGTGTGTGCTATATAGTGTAATTTCACCTGTGCCATTAATATGTTTATAAGCAACTGAAAAAAGCACAAATGTCAGAGCATGCCAAAACATCTCAAGGACCCCGAAAACACCTCAGACCCCAGAGGGTTAAATTGCTGATAAATTGATAAAGTTGACGATGCAGACTCGCCATCTTCGCAGTAGTGAACGGGCCTAGAGAGAGAAATGCACACTTAATTTTTATTTATTAATCCAGGCAAATTTGTTGATGAAACATTGATTAAAATGAAGATACAATTTATACAAAACGAAATAAACTTTAAAGAAAGGCTTTCTACAAAACAAAACTAAACAAGTGGTCAAAATCATGTCTGACCAATTCCAAATGTTTTCCGATATATAGGCCTATTGGTGATCTTATGATCCTATCTTACTCATCTCATGCGGTTTCCTTTTCATATAGCCTAATCAACATAGATGAAATAAAAAAATAATAACATTATATTATTTATAAATATGAAACGTATATTTAAGTTTTTTTTTTTTTTACTTATAATAAGCGTCACACCGCTCCGCTTTGCTCACATGCTCTGGTGTGTAGCCTAATGCATGTGTGCGTGCATGTGGTGGAGGGGTGCGATTTTCGAATAATAATCAACCCAGCGATCTTCGAATATTATTTTTGCTTGAAAATTTAGTTTTGTATAAATTGTATATTAATTTTAATCAATGTTTCATCAACAAATTTGCCTGGATTAATAAATAAGAAGCAATAGTGGACAATATAGGCTAATCAGGACACGGAGGCGTCGGCGCGTGCACACTTCTCTCTAGGCGCGTTCACTACTGCGAAGATGGCGAGTCTGCATCGTCAACTTTATCAATTTATCAACTTTATCAATAATATCAATGGGCCTGGCCATATTTGAAACGTCTCACTCAATCGTTCGTTGTTTAGGTCTATATTACAGCCGTTCTAGGCGTGCGCTTTAGGCCTATTTGAAATGCAGCATGCGATGTTGTTTAATAACTTTCAAACGGTAGAGCCTGTTCCTTTATAACATAGCCAAAGGTCGGTGTATTTTTGCTTTATACATTTTAGGCTTATTCTCAAATTCATATTGTGTTAGGGGGGCGGGATTATTACGCAATTTTAATCGGACAATTTGACCGGAGAGATTTAATTTTGTCGGACATTTCATTTTTTTCCCGGCCAATGTCCGGTAATTACCGGACAACGGAAACCCTGCTACAGAGAGAGTTGGAGGTGAGTAAAACATGTTTGTAAGGAAAAAGTAGCTGCCTGCTCGTGTTGTGGTTTCGCATGTTGCTGCTGCTGTTTTTGTTCCGGTGACGTCAACCCATGCCTTGCTCTCTCATTGGCTGTAGCTCGTCACGACACTTGACACCAAGTCAAGTCGGCCCATAGCTCCAGATATTTAAAATGCTAGATATTTGTCTGCTGTCAGTGAGGCTCTTTGTCAGTGAGGCGTCGGCGAGCCTCTTTGAAGTGTTGAGTAATTCACACGTAAAAAAATAAATAAATGTACGTTTACTGCGTTAGACTAAACTGGGAAGGGTCACAGCACCTGTATATATTGTTGTCCTATTGTTACTTTAATTGCTTCTATTGCTCTATTAATGTGTAAGTCGCTTTGAATAAAAGCGTCTGCTAAATGATTAAATGTAAATAAAGATTGGCGAGCGCTGATCACCCGCTGATTTGCCCCCTATCACAGCCCGACTCGCCGGCGAGCTTGTTGACGTGCAAATCAGGCTTAAAATCCTGTAGTGAAAAAAAAAGTTTAAGCGTAATTTCTCCCGGGAAGACTCAATTGTTACGTCACTTATTACCTTCTCATCTATCCAATCGTGTTCTAATACTTGTAGTATAAAAGATCGGTACTTACACATGTCTGAGTTTACAGATGCTGACGCCTACATTCACCTCCATCCTCCCCACCACCACCAGGATGGTCCCTTCCCATACCTCCCAGGGGGTCGGCTGCGCCCCTGCCTTCTTCTTCAGGCAGGAAATGCAGATTCCGTACCCTTGGATTGCAAGCT
This sequence comes from Rhinichthys osculus, assembly GCA_029959095.1. Lineage (NCBI taxonomy): Eukaryota > Metazoa > Chordata > Actinopteri > Cypriniformes > Leuciscidae > Rhinichthys > Rhinichthys osculus. Next base: position 7,181,967 of record JARWKJ010000018.1, on the reverse strand, counting down.
ACGGATGGGGCCTACGCCAAATAACTTTATATCATAATACTTGCTTGCTGGGCTGTTAATAAATGCATACTTGTTACGTTATTTTGCCTCCCGAGTCTTTCTGGTAGAACTTGGATTTAGACACATACAACTATAGAACTGCACCCATAGGACATTTAGATACTGAGATTTACTATTTTGTCTTTCTTTTCTATGTTGGTGCATTTTATGTTGTGTGTGTGTTTCTATTTTCAGAGAGAAATTGGGTATAAATTAAGATGCTACGCATGAAGCCATTACTGGCACAATAATGGAGGACTATTCGCTGAGCTATCTGGGATGTCGTTCAGCAACCTTGATTGAGCACCGCTCTAAAGACACAGGTGTGATTGCCTCAATAGCCACATTACCAGCTGAGAAACTCACTTTTTTTAAACAACTGAAAGTTTGACAGCCAAGGATCACATCAAGCTCATTTTATCCAGCTGTGTGGCATGTTGTCATAATGAAACCTGCTTTGAACATCCAATTAGACTTTTTTGAATTGAACTGCATGTAAAAAACTTTTTATTTTTCTGACCTGAAAGTCATGACAAAATATACAGCCCGTTCTCATCCCAAGGCGTCATCTAACTGACGCTTTTGATCATGCTTCAACATCCGACGCACATGGCACCCTTTAGCGTCAATATGACACGCTAACCCTACCCCAGACCTAAACCTACCCACAACGGAAGCGTCATGTAACTGACGGAAGCCCGAGGATGAGCGGCATCTACCTGACGCTAAAGGGTGCCATGTGCGTTGGATTTTGAAGCATGGTCAAAAGTGTGAATAAGATGACGCCTTGGGATGAGAATGCGTTGAAATATACATATTGTCAAACGTGATTGAAAAATGTACTATTAGGCTATTAGGCTAGTGGTATTGTATATTGACCTCTAAAGGCATCTTTGTCGATTCAAAGCTTGTCTGCCACAATAGTATATGCCACAGTAATGTCTTAACTTAATTTAGGAGTTTTTCTTAGCATGTGCTGATGTTTATACATTTATATTAAAAAAAATCTTTAATATAAACTACTGTTCAATAGTTTGTGCTTGATATTTTTTTAATGATTTTCTAAGTCTCTTACTGTATGTTCACCAAGGACGCGTTTATTTAATTAATAGGGGGAAAAAACAGCAATACTATAAAATATTATTACAATTTAAAATGACCATTTTCTATTTTAATTGTTTTATTCATTCCTTGATGGCAAAGCTAAATTTTCAGTGTCATTACTCCAGTCTTCAGTGTCACATGATCCTTCAGAAATCATTCTAATATGCCGATTTGGTGCTGAAGAAACATTTCCTATTACCATATGCTGAAAACAGTTTGGCTTAATATTTTGTGGACATAGTGATCATTATTGTTTTTTTAGGATTCTTTGATAAATAGAACTGGCGAGCAGGACGAGGGCCGTGAGAGAACGGCACAAGGCCGGTGGCGTGATTAATGAGAAGCGACGTACGGGTCTTGTATCTCTCGCGGATGGGCGGAAGCATAAAAGGAGGAGCGACGGCAGTGAAGATCGAGAGAGGACCAGGCCTGGACTTTTTTTAAATTTGCTGTTTTGTTTTATGATGTGTGGTGGCAGTCGACTGTGTCCCACAACAATGAACTGCGTTACAAGAACATTCAAAAGAACAGCATTTATTTGATTTTTTTTTTTTTTTTTTTTTTTCGTAAAATTGTTTACCGCCACTTTTGATCAATTCAATGCATAAATCTTGCTGATGCCAAACTTTTGAATGGTGTATATATTGTCCAGCATGATGTTCTCAAATCATGCCAACACACTACATGCATTTTATGACATTAGACAACACACTGAACTGATCCATAACACTATCCTATTGCAAAAGCTGCAGGAACAGTTCTTTGTGGTCTGGTAAAGTAGATTTCTTATTGTTCTGAAGTAATGTAGCGACGCAAGCGATACACAACCATAGGCCTCGCTCAGTCGCTAGTGTAATAGAATCTAAATGTAATGTGCGGTTCTTGACTCTTTTGTGGAATATGATATTGTGGTATGCTTTCAGGCTATGCTAACAAGGACCTCTAGAACTCGATATGCCTGGTTTAGTCCCCGAGTGGGCGGTTCATGTCCCATAGCAACAGTGTCATACTTCATGGGTGTGAGTGTGTGTGGGTGTGCGTGTGCATGTGGAGCACTGGATATAAACCTGATATTTTTTTGATTTGCAGGTCCCTCTTTCTCTGAGCTAATATCTGCCTGCTTATGGCTCCACACAATAGCTGCTCACTAAAATGCAATGGAAATTACAGATTTTTTTTTAACAGTTTTTATAAAATGGCAAACAATGCTTGCAATGTTTGCCATCATTTACAGTTAAACCAAAAACACTACACAATATGGAAATTTATGGTACATATGGAGAACTGTACTAATGATACACTAACATTGTCGTTCAGTAAAGGCCACCTCATTACTAACATATATTCTCTCACAGACCTCCATCTCATTTAATTATCATTAGGGCACTGGAAGACCTGTACACCTTACCGTTAAGTTAATTATGATTAATAATCCTGCCAAGCGAGGCACACAGCCAAAGTCAGTCGTGGATGTCTGCCAAAACCAGTGCAGGACTGGTTAATAAGGATGTCCTACAACTACTCATTTCAGATAAAGTCAAAAATAATAGGCAAAGCAAATACTCTGTCCTTGCATGTTCAGTGTCTCTGCAACAAATCTAAGGTCCATTGATTCTACAATATGCTAAACTCTACAGGTGTATCTTTTTAAGTATGATAAAACAATGCACAAATTGATCAGAAATGGTACATGTGCTTAAAATTGTTGGATGCAGATGATCTGAGTTCACTCCCTATCATATCTCTGAATTGCGCTCTTGTATAAAGACAAAATACCTATTGAAAAAAACAACCGTAGCTCATTACTCTCTTGAAGAAAATTACTTATTAGTAGGACAAAATTAGACTACCAGTCAACATTAGACTAAAATACCCATTATAAGATAATGGATATGTGATTGTTAACTACACTGAACAAAATTATAAACGCAACACTTTTGTTTTTGCCCCCATTTTTCATGAGCTGAACTCAAAGATCTGAGACTTTTTCTATGTACACAAAAGGCCTATTTTTCTCAAATATTGTTCACAAATCTGTCTAAATCTGTTAGTGAGTACTTCTCCTTTGCTGAGATAATCCATCCACCTCACATTTGTGGCATATCAAGATGCTGATTAGACAACATGATTATTGCACAGGTGTGCGTTAGGCTGGCCACAATAAAAGGCTACTCTAAAATGTGCAGTTTTACTGTATTGGGGGGGTCCGAAAACCAGTCAGTATCTGGTGTGACCACCATTTGCCTCACGCAGTGCAACACATCACCTTCGCATAGAGTTGATTAGGTTGTTGATTGTGGCCTGTGAAATGTTGATCCACTCCTCTTCAATGGCTGTGTGAAGTTGCTGGATATTGGCAGTACCTGGAACACGCTGTCGTATACGCCAATCCAGAGAATCCCAAACATGCTCAATGGGTGACATGTCCGGTGAGTATGCTGGCCATGCAAGAACTGGGATGTTTTCAGCTTCCAGGAATTTTGTACAGATCCTTGCAACAAGGGGCCGTGCATTATCATGCTGCAACATGAGGTGATGGTCGTGGATGAATGGCACAACAGTGGGCCTCAGGATCTTGTCACGGTATCTCTGTGCATTTAAAATGCCATCAATAAAATGCACCTGTGTTCGTTGTCCATGACATACTCCTGCCCATGCCATAACCCCACCGCCACCATGGGCCACTCGATCCACAATGTTGACATCAGCAAACCGCTCACCCACACGACGCCATACACGTTGTCTGCCATCTGCCCTGTACAGTGAAAACCGGGATTCATCCGTGAAGAGAACACCTCTCCAAAGTGCCAGACACCATCGAATGTGAGCATTTGCCCACTCAAGTCGGTTATGATGACGAACTGCAGTCAGGTCGAGACCCCGATGAGGATGAAGAGCATTCAGATGAGCTTCCCTGAGACGGTTTATGCAGAAATTCTTTGGTTATGCAAACCGATTGTTGCAGCAGCTGTCTGGGTGGCTGGTCTCAGACGATCTTGGAGGTGAAGATGCTGGATGTGGAGGTCCTGGGCTGGTGTGGTTACACGTGGTCTGCGGTTGTGAGGACAGCTGGATGTACAGCCAAATTCTCTGAAACGCCTTTGGAGACGGCTTATGGTAGAGAAATGAACATTCAATTCACGGGCAACAGCTCTGGTGGACATTCCTGCAGTCAGCATGCCAACTGCACGCTCCCTCAAAACTGCGACATATGTGGCATTGTGCTGTGTGATAAAACTGCACATTTTAGAGTAGCCTTTTATTGTGGCCAGCCTAAGGCACACCTGTGCAATAATCATGCTGTCTAATCAGCATCTTGATATGCCACACGTGTGCTCACTAACACAGATTTAGAGTTAAACACAATATTTGAGAAAAATAAGCCTTTTGTGTAAAGAAAAAGTCCTAGATCTTTGAGTTCAGCTCATGAAAAATGGGGGCAAAAACAAAAGTGTTGCGTTTATAATTTTGTTCAATGTAGTTCAACTAGAAGAGCCTGGCAACACCAAGATCATGGGTTTGATCCCAAGGAAAAAACACAAACATTTTGCATAAAACAAATTTAAATTAAATGTACTGTATGCCAAATTCATTCGTAAATTATACTATTTAAGTTCGCTATTCGCTAGTATACAATTCCCAAGTACTTAAAGGGATAGTTAATGATATAATTAACATTTTTAGGTGAACTAAAAGCTACTCAAACTAAATCAGATCAATGCAGAATTAAGTCTATGTTTCCTTTAGAAAATACAAAAAACATATTTTAAATATTTTTAAAAATATATGATTTCAAAATGTGTGTGTTGATATGAAAATGGTTTATCAGGTGTATACATTTATACAAGTTATAATAAACACCAACATTAAGATCGATAAAAAACAACGCATTTAGGAACATTGTTCTTCCACTATCCCTCAAAATTTAATTTTAGAGTTCCAAAACTAAGGTGGTTGATACAAAGCAAATCACAATGTCATTCACAGAATAACTTTGAAATGGTCATAATAGCCTTAATTTGGAAAGCTTTTCAGTGGTCCAGGAAATGCGAGTTTTAATGTGATTATTGAATTTAGTGAATTAATTTTCTCTATTATTCAACATAAAGCCCCTTAACGTATTATTGCCTTATTTTTTGTAGCTCTGCAGTAGATACCAGATTTTACAATGGGCCATGAAAGAATGGGTGTCTACATTATAAAACACTGCAGCAGTCTGGAAGTTAAATTATCACTTTGTCAGTTCGAGAAATATTGCACAGTTGTGAAGTTATAACTGCAGGTAATTTATCCATTCATATTCTGCTCTCTATATTTGGCCTTCATTGTGCCTAGGAAGTTATTACCTTCTAACAGGACTTTGCATATTTGTTTAAAGTGAAGATATAGGAAACATGATTAACTATGGAAATGATTTGATGTAAACCAAACCAAAAGCAAGCTTTTGGGGGTGAAGGAGGAAGTAGGAACACCAACAATAAGAATTTCTTTGCATTTAAAGAGCAAATTAGCATTTAGTATTTCATATCTGTATTCATATAGAGAAGCACAGTTCACAGACAGTGTTTAGAAAGACCGAGATCATTAGTCTAGGTGTTGATTTAGAAGGTGCTGTGAGTGAACTCGGATGTTTTTTACTAAACAAGCATGGGCTGCTACCCTGACGTCATGATGTTTACAGATTGAATAGGGCTGTCACAGATGAGAAAGGGATATTTTATGCTATTCACCCTGAAAAAAATAAATTAAAATTATGGAATATTATATCACACATCTGTTTTTGTGCTCAGTGTTGGTTTAATAACAACTTGTGGAATTTTCATCCCCATGATCCAGTCTGTCCAACATTATGAAAAATGTTAATTAAGTGATTAATTAGTTTGGATTTTCGAAATGAACCACTGTAATCCATATGGTGCCCAATTTATCCACGCTAAGAAATAATGAGATCCATTTTTAAATAGCGTGACAGTAGCTCAGCTCAGTGTTCAAAATAGAGTCGTTTTTCAGTAACTTTTATGAGTATTGTTTATGAGTGTTGCGCACACAACCATTCAGCCGTGCAAACCGAGTCAATGATAAAACACAATCTTCTCAATTGTCCACAAATAATTTTGGGATGTCCTTTTCATTTCAGTGAACGAGTTCATAGATTCTGTTTGATACAATAAGATGATTTGTTTTTAAAATCAAAATCGATTAGTAGGTCTTGAATGGTTTATTAAAAAATAAAATGTCATAAAACAGAATGCACTAGCATCGATTGGAACGCTATGGCAGCAAAGACAACATAACATGGAAGAATGCAGATGTTTGAGACCTGTTTATGGAGCCAAACACCATGAAAATCACTTCAATCCGAACTTCCAATCTCAAAAAAAAAAACTGAACTCAATTTTTCCAACCGTGCTGACTGATAACAGCTCAATTTAAATACCAAACTACCAACAACACAAGCTTAGACTTCTAAATACACTCTTTCTACCTTTCGACACAACTGGAGTTGACTGAATTACCTCCGCTATCCTTTTTAGCAGACCACAGATATCAATACATGATAAGCGATCCACCTCAGAACACAAACCTGCTAATTGTTTTCAGTGCATCTTTTATTTAGGGGCAAATCCAGTTTTTCTGTGTGAAGGGGGGACTCGAAATCCCACACTTCTGTGCTTTGTTGTAGTTATGATGTCAGGCCCTGTTGGGAATTCTCTCACCTCTGTGGTTTTCGGGTACATCAGATAAGGAATGAAAATGAATAATTCATTTTTTTTTTCATTGCATTGATTGCAATTGATGCTGTTATCTGGGATATCCAATACCATTTATGTCAAGGATCAATCAGCTTGATGATCAACATCTCATGTTCACTCATGACATTGTGGGTCACAATGGGAAAACGAGATAACCTAATCCTCTTCCTTCCTGTACATACAGGAACTCTACATCCACAAATGCGGACATGCGGATTGGATGTCAACATTCACTTACAGCTTCCCTATACCTCCCTTTCTTTTTCCACTCTTCCATCAGTCCTACACAGATTGCGAAGTAGTATTTTCATCATAAGCAGCAACAAGGGAAATAATCTAGTCACAGTGAAGGTTACAGGTAGTAATAAAGGAGGAAAAACCCTTAGTCTGGAAATGATGCATTTTCTAATCAAAGACTCCACACACCTCACTACTGTGCGTTTAACTAAGGATGTGAGAGAAAGAGAGGGCAATGCAATCTCATAAAGAAACAAAACTTTAGTGATTTTTCTCCTGAAGCTCCGCAGTATTTAAATGTTGCTATAGTGCCAGTTCAGAGGAAATTATTTCATCATTTATTCGCATTCATGTTGCTCAAAATCTGTATGATTCTGTCTTTTGTGGGGTTTTTTTAAGAATATTCAAAAATGCACCACAAAAGTGGTCCATTATAATTGTGCACTACATTAGTAGCATGATCTCTGGCTTTTACTTAATCAAAGGATACAGTAAACATACATCCACCAGTCATAACCTTGCCATAAGTGTCAATTATTTTCCAATGCAATCCTCTGATTGCATCCCATTTTAGAGGATAGAGAAAGCGAGAGAGAGAAAGGAGAGAAAGAGAGACTAAAATGTAAATTTGACCTTTCTTCATTCTCCAAATCTGATCTGAGGTCAGTGCTTTATCTCTTGTAACATTTATCTGCATTCAGTAATGACCTTCCCATCATGCTCTACTGGAATACTGATGGGACTTAAACTTCACTAGCTGTCAGAGGCCATGAATACTCACACTAAACATGATCATGTCCTGCAGTATGTAGAGCTGTAAAAAATCCTGACTAGTGCCCATTATGTCAGCAAGCACACAGTTTTCAGTATCTGGTAGCCTAATCTTGAGCAATCCTTTCCGGTTCCCTCTATGAACACTAATGGTGCTGTTTCAGCTCATTGCAGATGATGCCATTTTGTCTTGAGGCTTAATCTCTTGTCATTTCTTTCCCTCGCTCTCTTTCTCTGCAACTGTGAGTAAGGGATGTATTTCTGATAAGCAATCTAAAGATTTGTTATATTGTTTGTAAGAATGAGGTGATGGAACAAGTTTACAAATGCGGGGCCATCGTGTTGATGCAGCTAAGTCAAGTCAAGTCACATTTATTTATTTTTTACAATACAGATTGTTTCAAAGCAGCTTTACAGAGATAAGAGAAAAATAATGCAAAGAAAATTGTTTCCAGAAGAAAATAGCATCACAGTCCAGCTTAAGTAAGTTCAGTGATGTTTCATTTTTTGTTTTAAAAAAGTTATTCATTTAGTTAATTTACATATATATATATATAGCCGCTCTGGAGTAAACCGTGAGCAAGCCAAGCCAATGGCAACACTTACTACTACTACTTACTTACTACTTACTTACTTAAAGCTTACTTACTTAATATTGCCTGAGAAAAATCCTTTATCCTATATTAATGCTGCCTTCAGGTGCTATCGGAATTTTTTTTACTTCCCACTTCTGAAGTCATGATTACGAGCTCGTTGCATTCAAGTGTTTTGTTGTCAGAAAGAACAGGAAACATGCAGGACATTGGGTTTATTCACACCTATTTATTGGGGAAATCGTATTAAAAGTCCCGTTCTTCATGTCTTTTTGGAGCTTTGATTGTGTTTACAGTGTGCAATATAACATGTGTTCATGTTTTGCGTGTAAAAAAACACAGTATTTTTCACACAATTTACTTATCTGTATACCGCTGTTTTCACTGTCCAAAAAACGGCCTGATGACTTCCTTGTTCTATGAAGTCCCTCCTTCAGAAATACGTAACGAGTTCTGATTGTGCCAGCGGTTCCTGTGTTGTAATTCGACAGCAGCTTATCGCACGTTGCCCGGAAAGGTCACGCCTCTTTACCATGCGCAGCTGAAGTGCTTCTTCTCCGTGGGAGCGCAACAAGACCACGCCCCCTTTTTTTGTGTATTCCTGTGGGCGGAGATTAGTCAAAAAACTGTTCTAGTTACATCATTAAAAAAGGAAGGAGAGGGATGTAGTCCAAACCGGCCGTTCGCTGTATGCTTTGAAAGGGGACTTCTGTTAAATAAAATATCTCGCTAGGCATTGAACTTTGAGCTTTAGAATTTTACAGGTATTATTTATGCTCTAACAACAACATTACACACTAATTAAAGTTTGAAAAATGGAATCGCGAAGAACGGGACCTTTAAAGCCAAAATGATATGTAGCGTCCCATTCGTTGACAGCACGGTTCATGTTATGTGGTTATCTAGACAGTCACGATTCTGGGATTTCGGTCAAATACAGGCTATTTCCGCTGTGTATAATACACTATTCATCAAATGTTTTTCATACATGTAAATATGCACTTTAACGACAAGACAAGGAGATAGCTGTTGTAGAAAAAAATTCTATGCACAGTAGCAATCGTTCCCCCCTCTGCCATGTTTAAATAATATATCATCTAAATCAAAATATTGTGATTCTCAATTAGTTCAATATCCAGAATTGTCCAGCTCTAACATGAAGGAATTAACATGCTGAAAATAATTATTATGAAATGCCAGTAAATGAAGCACGGACCTAAACAGGTTTTCTGGGAAATCACAAGTGCCTTAAAAAATCTATATAAATCCAGGATGCTTGAAAAGCAAGAATTTGTCCAAAAGATATGGTTAATTGTTGCTGTTCTCCATCCTTCAAATGAAATAACACTCATACTGGGTTTAAGGGCCATTTGGAAAAGCATCAAGTCTAACATTATGCATCGTAATGACAAATAATCTACATTCTGGTCAAAATTGAAGTAAATTGGTAGCTAATTGAAGCTGAGTAGATGACTGGAACCCATCCAATTAGATCTCATTACTTCAGCATTCTCTTCATTTTCTCCTCATTGGTGTGCAAATTGGAAGCTAATGATTGTAAGTTTTCATATGGCAGGTATGTTTAAAAAAAGCAACTCAACTTGGTTTACGGGACTAACATATGCAATCAAAAGTTTGACTACTCAAGACTACAGTTTATCCCAAGGTGATAGACATGCTTGCTGATGCAGTAGATGTGTTGATATGAATTATCAATCATTATTCTCTTATACCCTGAAGAGAACATTCTGGACAAGCTACTGCCAAAATGTCCAACATGACAATTTCCATGAGACACATGTCATCATAAAGCCATGCCATTTTCCCGAGGCTGGTTGGACTGTTGTTGATACGCTCTGTCACAGCAGACTAATAGTGGTTGACAGAGTCAATGAAAATAGATTTGTTTTTCTGACCATCTAACCTAACCTAAGAGATGTTAGTCATTCTTACTGACTATGGTAAGGAATGAACTAATCTGATTCCTTTGTACAGTATAGGGCCCTATTCTCAGTGAAGAGAGGGTACAGTTGTAACCTAGACATTCTCGATTACCAATCCTTATGCTGATCAGTCAATGTGAAACTCTATAAAGGCGCAATCTAAAAAAAAAAGCTCTGACAGAAAAACAAATCACAACTGAAAGAATTTGACATTGCTTGTTGTAAATAAGTGTATAGAGTGTATATTGCTTTGTCCATTTTTTGCTCCACAAATCAATTTAAATCATCTCAGAACCACTGCGTTCCACTCCAAATTGTTATGAAATGTATTGATTCTAATTAAGACATGTAGCGATTCTTTATGAGAAATGTAGCGATTCTTTTTAAGAAATGTAGCGATTCTTTTTAAGAAATCCAGCGATTAATTTGAAGAAATGTATCGATTCTATTTCAGAAATGTAGCGATTCTTTTCGAGAAATGTAGTGATTCTTTTTGAGATTGTAAGTATACATTTGTTACAATGTATTAACACATTTGTTACAGTGTAACTATACATTTGTTACAGTGTAATGACAAATGTGTTAGTGAAATTATTTATTTTACAGTGTAATTATACATTTCTTACAGTGTAATTATACCCTTGTTACAGTGCAATAAGAAATGTAGCGATTCTTTTAAAGAAATGTATTGATTCTTTTCAAGAAATGTAGCGATTATTTTGAAGAAATGAAGCGATTCTTTTTAAGCGATTAAGCAAGTTGATTAAGCAGTCAACTTGCTGAATATTCTGGAAATTCTAGAAATACAGGCTATTTCCGCTGTGTCATCATTCATCATTCAAGCAGATCATCATTCATTTAGCGCTGTCGTGGTTTCGGTGTGTCACGTGACAAGCAATGACGCGTCACCACGGAAACAATAAAGTGACAGGTTCTAAATAACGATCACCTTGAAAAACTCACGCTGGGGGGTCAGTTCGAATATTTTAAACTTACGTGTGAAAAGGTTAAGCTGTGTTGTCAGCAAGTCGTTTCCCATCGTGCTTTTGATCAGCGCAGTCAGAGGAGAGCATCTGTGCCTGACTGCAGAACCATCACAAAAGTCAGCATGACATCAGAGCAAGGCGGGCCACACTCGGACACATTTATAACCGGCATGCATTTCGTGGTGATCGGTTCTGTGCAGATTTTGCTCATCTCAAACGAGCCTTCGACTTGAAGCAGCCCTGCGCAGACTGATCAGTTTTTGACAACAATGTACCGCGAGAGTGTTTAGAGCACTTTGATGAAATACACCTATTTCTTTTTTTTTATATATAATTTGTTGATTGAACGATTTAGTTTAAAACTGTCATGTGTTCATGCCTTAATGAACCAAGTCAGTTGAGTAAATGATTACATAATAAAAGTCACTTGTTTTGTTCCAGAATGGATCAGTCCGTTTTTAACAAACCGGTTAAGCAATGATTCAATGACTCACTTACGAAGACAACTCTTGTCGCCATATAGTGGATATTTTTTCACTGAAAAATCCCCACTTGTTGTATATAAAAATGAATGAAAGACATCACCAGTTCTGCATAATACAATGCAAGCTTGAAAACAATAAAGGTTGTGTGAATGTGTGGTTTCCTGAAACAGATACAGTGTGAAAGACTTTACACTCACACTATAGATTCAGTAACACTCACAGTAGCTCTCTGTCTGCGCGTGTGGCAAAATGATGAGAAGCCTCAAACCGGGTTATTTACAGGTAAACATGGCAGTGATGTATGAGTTCCATCTCACACACTTACGACTCTATTCCACATTATGATAGATCACCTCCTCCAGATTCACATTGTCCTGTCAGCTATGACAGTAAAAAACGAGGCGCACCAAAATAAAACAAACCACAAAAATCCACATATTCCAGTCAGCTATAACCGTAACAAATGTGGTGTGCTAGGAACACAGTCTTGATCCAAAGTGAAAATTTAAAAATACTGCCGACAATATGTTCCTCCTGTCTTTACCGCACTTTGTCTTTTTCCTGCACAGTGTGGAAACTCAGATGAGGAGCCCTTTGTAATAAAGACAGTTCTCAGACAACAGCTGTTATCAGGATTGTTGATGTGTGGCTATAATGGTGAGTTTTGGTGTTCACAGCCCAGTGTTCACAATAACAATATGAATGAACATTTTTCTTACAGATAATCACAACAGTCAACCTCAAACAAAAACAAACCTCTATCATGCACAGAATGACCATGACATTGCGCTATATTAAGATAATATTTGTTTTCTATGGACATATAGGATGTCAATACCATCAGCAAACAAAAAAATATATATGTTAGTTTTGCTAATGTCCTCTGAACGTTCAAAATGTCCAAATTTGTTTATTGTTTACATTTATTGGATATGCGAAATTTTACGGAACAATTCATTTTATTATTTTTTTTGTCAATCATTATGGAAATGTTATGTTCTCTAACCATTCTATACAAGTAGTAAAATTTTTAAAATGTTAGACGGATGTTCAGCTAAAATGCGTCAGAAAACGTTATGTTACGAGAACATTATTAAAGACCATAAAGATTCATAAAGATTCCAAGAATCCTCTCAGAAAACTCTTAATTTAGCTTAAAAACTGGTATGTAGGAGTCTTAGCTCAAGAGCGATTCGGGACCGATCTGAGAGCAAATCTGAGTAAGGAAAAGACAACAACTTTCATCTTAGTGAGGAGGCGGGGCTGACCCCGTTGCTATGTATGACACAATCTTTTGAAGACTGTGATTGGTTGGTTGTCCAAGAAGGAAAAAAAGAGTGATTTTAAGAATAGGGTCTTTTCTAAGCCTTCACTTTGAAATTACATGCGTATTTTTTCCTATTTGACCATTCTCACACACACACACACACACACACACACACACACACACACACACACATTATATATGTGTATATAAATCCTTTTTTTTATTTACCATGCTGTTAATTTCCTAAAAGGTATTTGATTGGCTTAGAATGATAACAATTGTTCCACTCTTTCCAATTACACTGATTGCTGGCATGTCTATTTAAGTGGTGGTTTGAATATTGGTTTTAATGTAACAAACATGGAATCATAACCAAGAAGCACGAATGGACAGAGGAACAGTGTTTACTGTTAGCCCAGTTAGTGGATGAACACAAGGCCATCCTTAAAGGAAAATTCGGGCCAGGTGTAAATCTATAGCATCTTATTAAATCACTGTCATCCATTGTCTGCAACATTTCTTCTCACTCTTCGTCTTTCTGCCATTTTCTCCTTTGCTAAAGAAACTCTTAAGCCTCTTAAAAGTCCTCGTCCGTACTCCTAACAACTTTGAACTTAAGACCTCTTTTAAGGGTTAAGATACTTTCTGAATTACTTTTTTCTTTACTAGGATTTTTTTATTTCATTTTAAGAGTAAACGCCCACATTGCTAAGAATTTTCGTAGAATTTTGTCACTAGGAGCTACTCTTTGCATTAAGATTCTTTATGAATACGGGCCCAGATCATTTTGAACGAACATTTTATTAATGTTACTGCAATAATGTTTTTTTTATATAATTTGGGACAACCTTTTCAAAATTTTAGCCAAAGTTCTGAGAACATTCCCTGTTTGCTGTGATAATATATTTGAAATTATATTTATTTGACACTCAAACACCATGGTATTTTTCAAAGTACCATAGTTTTACCATCTCTAATCGCTTTTTGTAAGGGGCATTTATCTTGTCAGGCCCACCAGTTGCTCAGCAGTGTCAAACAAGTCAATAAATATATAATTATTCTTGTGATTTTTTTTTTTTGTAATTGCTAGTTGCAAAAGCTTTTAAAAGACTAAAAATACTTCTTTTTTTTTGGTCCACTCTGCCATCTTCCCTTCAAATGTGTCTGATCTCTACAAAAAAGCTGGTCTGACTAATTACGCAGTCAGGTCTAATTTACAGTTGAGGTGTGTGGCGGCCCCTTTCAGTCATTGTCCTCATGTGAATGTGAATTGACAGCTGAAGGAAGGTTGAAATGAAACACGCCTCACCGCCGCTGACGGTGCTGGAGATGAGAGGTGAGGAGCTCAGAGAAACACGCAGAGACACCAGAGCGCCATTCATTATTCCAGCAGCGCTTGTCCTAATGTTTCTTCTGCAAAACTTGAGGAGAGCAGACATTAGTCAGGCATAATCTCCATGAGAGGGGCTGATTCTCTCCTGGTGTCACATGATCACTGCAGTGATGTGCTGTACACCAAAACATGGCTCTGGTAAAGTTAACGAGGGCAGCCTTGTAAGCGAAACAACACCTGAAAGGTGTGTTTTTGTGTGGACATCTGCAACATTGTTTAAATCGCACTGTAAGATTGATTGTCTGATTGTCACTGACGCAAGTGATTCAATTGAAGGACATACAAGCCATTTAAAGAAATCATCTGTCATGACTTGCACATCTTCTAACAACTTTAAGTTTTAAATTTATCTATAGGATAAGGATTTATTATTATTGCGAAAGTTAGAGTTTCACTAAGAAACAAAGACTATCTCAACTTATAGCAACATTCAGTTCAGTTCACATTTTACATAGCGCTTTTCACAATACACATCGTTTCAAAGCAACTTTACATAAAATGCATGTCTACATTACAATTTAGAATGGTTTGATGACAGAGGTGAATGTCAGTTCTAAGATAATACAAACCATGCAGTTAGCAAACATCATGAATTAATTTAAGGAAGTAATTATTACAAGTTGTGAACACAACAACATATAAAAAATTTGGTATTTATGAAAACACGTATTTTTTTATTTTTACTAATATATATATATATATATACACACACACACATTCCAGTAACATTCAAAAGTTTGAGGTCATTGAGGTTTTTTTTTATGTTTTTGAAATGAATTCACTTATGTTTGCCAAGACTGTATTTTATCAAAGTGATCAAAAGCTGTTTTAGTATATTTTACAATTTATTAATGTGATATATTCCTGCAGTGGCAAAGCTGAATTTTCATCATCAGATTCTAAAGAATAGAAAGTTTAAAAGTATACCATTTATTTGAAATATAAATCTTATATAACTTTATAAATGTATTTTCTGTCGTTTTGACGAAATTAAAGTGTCCTAAAAGTATTAATGTATAAAAAAAAAACGGACTAAAATAACGTTCAGTTGGTGCCTTACATTTTGAAATACAATCAACTTTGCTGTATAAGTCATTTCAACTAAATAAAAATTAAACTGACTTCTCATTTAACTTATATAAAAAAAGTTGAAATTGCTAAACTTATTTTTATGATTTAAAGTCATGTAAAAGTCATGTTGCCATGACTTGAGCATAACTTTTTTTTACAGTGTACTAACCCTCTGTAAAGATCCACTGAACCCAAGTGCAGTTTATTTATCAATTAAACAAAGCAAAAACATGGTGTGGCATGAAGCAAAAGCATGAAGCAAAAGCATGAAGCAAAAGCATGAAGCAAAAGCATGAAGCAAAAGCATGAAGCAAAAGCATGACGCAAAAACCATGACATGACGCTTACCGACAGAGATTACATAGAAACAAAACTTGACAAGGACACATGGCAAACATGAGGGCTTAAATACACAGACTAATGACAAGGGACAGCTGTAAACAATGAAGAGACGATTAACCAATGACAAGACACATGGCAGGATCACATGACAAACAGGGAATCACATGACAGACATGGAACATGACATGAACAATCCAAACCGTGACAGACAAGACCAAATCGTGACACCCACACTGAAACTGAATGGTAGTGTATTGCCCTTATAGGGCCTGTATAGGCCTATACATACATAGGCTACATACTAACATATGTCAAAAAGACACCTTAGTTGGTTTTAGCATATCTTATTTTACATTCATAACTTATTTCCGATCCCAGAAATCCCCTGGAGCACTTGACAGCCACGGAAGCATCTGGTGACGACGCTCCAGAAATCTCCCAGTAGCCAACAAAGACAGTGGCTGTGCTTTAGGGTCTATCGCCATGCCAACCATGTCTTTCCAGGATTATCTCAGCATCTGGGTTGGTTTACTCACATGGAGGCAATCCTCTCTATTAATCCACACAAGCTGATCTAACCAAAGGTTAAAGAGCTAACCGCAGATTCACAGATGATTTTCCCCTAACAGATTTACAGTGTGCAGATTTATTAAAACCAATTTTGAAAATGGCCTAGCGGTTAACGCACATTAGTCCCGACACAATGAGTGGTGGTGCTCGGGCTTTCAACATCTCTTGATCCTGTCCCCTATATCCAGTCTTCTCTCAAGAAAAAGGCCAAATAAAAAGTCATAGTGGGATGTTTTGACATTGAAGGCTGACATGATTCATTATAAAACAGTTTGTGATTGATGATGGCTCATAACCGGCCACTTACACTGTGTTCAGGACAAGGTTGTGAATAAGGAATTTTAAGTTCAAGTTGAAATCATGTTTGCAAACCACCTCTTAATTCTACCTTCATTGTATGCATTATTTATTTGTTTGTTTACAAAAATGTTTTTTCTATTATTATTTACTATTATAATATACACTCACCGGCCACTTTATTAGGTACACCTGTCCAACTGCTCGTTAACACTTAATTTCTAAGCAGCCAATCACATGGCGGCAACTCAGTGCATTTAGGCATGTAGACATGGTCAAGACAATCTCCTGCAGTTCAAACCGAGCATCAGTATGGGGAAGAAAGTTGATTTGAGTGACTTTGAACGTGGCATGATTGTTGGTGCCAGAAGGGCTGGTCTGAGTATTTCAGAAACTGCTAATCTACTGGGATTTTCACGCACAACCATCTCTAGGGTTTACAGAGAATGGTCCGAAAAAGAAAAAACATCCAGTGAGCGGCAGTTCTGTGGGCGGAAATGCCTTGTTGATGCCAGAGGTCAGAGGAGAATGGCCAGACTGGTTCGAGCTGATAGAAGGGCAACAGTGACTGAAATAACCACTCGTTACAACCGAGGTATGCAGCAAAGCATTTGTGAAGCCACAACACGCACAACCTTGAGGCGGATGGGCTACAACAGCAGAAGACTCCACCGGGTACCACTCATCTCCACTACAAATAGGAAAAAGAGGCTACAATTTGCAAGAGCTCACCAAAATTGAACAGTTGAAGACTGGAAAAATGTTGCCTGGTCTGATGAGTCTCGATTTCTGTTGAGACATTCAGATGTTAGAGTCAGAATTTGGCGTAAACAGAATGAGAACATGGAACCATCATGCCTTGTTACCACTGTGCAGGCTGGTGGTGGTGGTGTAATGGTGTGGGGGATGTTTTCCTGGCACACTTTAGGCCCCTTAGTGCCAATTGGGCATCGTTTAAATGCCACGGCCTACCTGAGCATTGTTTCTGACCATGTCCATCCCTTTATGGCCACCATGTACCCATCCTCTGATGGCTACTTCCACCATGTCACAAAGCTCTAATCATTTCAAATGAACATGACAATGAGTTCACTGTACTAAAATGGCCTCCACAGTCACCAGATCTCAACCCAATAGAGCATCTTTGGGATGTGGTGGAACGGGAGATTCGCATCATGGATGTGCAGCCGACAAATCTGCGGCAACTGTGTGATGCCATCATGTCAATATGGACCAAACTCCCTGAGGAATGCTTCCAGCACCTTGTTGAATCTATGCCACGAAGAATTGAGGCAGTTCTGAAGGCAAAAGGGGGTCCAACCCGTTACTAGCATGGGGTACCTAATAAAGTGGCCGGTGAGTGTATATTAATATTGGAATATTTGAATTAGCTTTTATTTTTATATTTTCATTTTAGTAGAAATGTGCTTTTGTCATTTTTTTAAAAGTTTTTCTTAATTTATTTTTCATTTTTTATTTTTATTTTTATTTTCAGTAATTTTAGTTCTTCAACATTCTTTTTTTTTTTTTACATTTATGTAGTGGCCAAGGAAACTTAAATCCCCCCCCCCCCCCCCCCCCCACTTATTTTCATTTTATTTGAATAGCCTATATTTTATTTGAATAGTTTTCATTTTAGTTAACGACAACAACACAAAATCAGAGTGAATGTTGTTGAACAATTTCAATGTTGAAATTAACATTAACAAAAAATAATAAAGGCTGTTTAGGTACAGTTCATTATTAGTTCATGCTAACTAATGAAACTTTATTGTAAAGTGTTACCAATTAAGACATTAATACAAAAAAAAGTATAAAAGAGAATAAAGAAATAACATGGATTAAGATGTTTGTGACTGCTATCCAGATGTCACACCAAAGGGGAGTAATCCTGAAAAATACAGGGAAACAAGTGTTAACAATAATTTAACAACTTACACAAATGGCAAATAAACAGTGGGTGCTCATTAAAATAGGTCTATTCACCATTTAAAGAACAATCTCGATGAGGCCAGTGCTGAGAGAGCTAGGGTGGGTATTGACCACAGATGATTGTTTTGCACTCATTAGCGTGATTGCTGTGGCTGTGAGAGCTGTCTGTACAGATAAAATACAACAAAACAAGCATCTTTCTTCATTTTTTACACGATATGGGACATCTGATTACAACAGCACTTGCTTACATCAGTTAATAGTTCATAAACTATTGCTTCAACTGATCTCAAGCTTCTTTAACTTCAGTTAACACAGAAATGAACGAGTAACTGCACTTACCTCTGCTTAGCCATGAACTAGTCGAAAGCTGATGACGTGACATGGAGATAGGCCCGCCCTCACGTGATACTGATTGGTCGATTGATAAGCTTAAATCTGATTGGCTAAAGAGTACGACTGCTCTGTGTTACGAGTACGACTGCAGACTGCTCTGTTTTACGAGTAAGCGCTGCCAGGAAAGTCTCAAAAATACACACACACACACACCCAAGGCGATTCGTACGTGAATGACGATTTGCACATTCAAATTCAAGGACATTCTCGTACATTTTAAACATTCAAAGGTTTTTGTGCACAGTTGTATATCTACGAATTGTGTTTTGCATTTGTGAAATGTTTTTATGAATATGTAATTTTATTTTGCGCATGTGAATTGCTTTTTGTGACTATAAATTTTTTTCACGCACGTGAATTTTTTTTGTGTGTACGTGAATTAGGTTTCACGCATGTGAAATTGTCTACGCACGTGTGAATCATGTTTCTTGCGTGAATTATAATTGAGACTATTCTGCTTCCATAGTTTGGCCCCCTCGGGGCTGTGAGGACAGCTCAATAGAAATATGTGTTGTCTATTTATTGTCTCTGTATTATTCTGAGGCTCCCAGTGATTCTCTTTCATTACATCCAATTCAGACTGCAAGCACAACTCAGCTAAAACTATTTATTTTGCCGTGGCGTTGGCGATTCAGTAGCGGCACGGCTGAGCAATGCAGGAACCACAGTCCGAGTATTTTAGTGCAGCATTTCATCCTAATGTAGACATTCGTGAATAATTTGATGATATTTCCTTTAAAGGTACACAATGTAATTTTTGGCCTTCTAGTAGTTAAAAAAACAAACTGCATGCATTTTGCGGAAGACAAACTGCATGCATTTTGGTTTTGCTTCGGCTCTGCGTGACTGTGTTTATGAATATGATTAGACATATGGCAACTTATCTGTTCTATAAAATACCTTACTCGCCTGTTGAGTAATAAAAACGTCTCGGTTACGGATGTAACCCTCGTTCCCTGAGTAGGGAACGGAGACGTTACGTCGGATGACGGAGAATGGGGGTTTCGCCAGAAAGCCAATCCTCTTCGAGTATTAAAAAACGAGCCAATGGCAAAGAAATGCCATGGGTCTGCGGAATTTGCATAATGTATCTCCGCCTCACCGCGTGAGTATTTAAGGAGAGACACCTGCAACAGCAGATCATGTCTTCGCTGAGGAGCCGAGACTGAACTCAGGCGTCTACCCAGCGGTACAGCGGAAGTGGCAGGGAGACGTAACGTCTCCGTTCCCTACTCAGGGAACGAGGGTTACATCCGTAACCGAGACGTTCCCTTTCGTAGTCACTCCGAGTTACGTCGGATGACGGAGAATGGGGGTCCCCGTGTAATCACGCCACCTTCACAGCTGTCTTCCAGTGCCCTGCGAAGTCTGACCTCCCTGTCGTGATGTAGGCACGGACGAAGGAGTCCTACTAACACAGGAATACCAAGGTACACTGGGAAGCATATCTCAGGGGAGATATGCCACAGCATGCCTACCCGTAGGGAGGACTTAAGAATACACATATGGCCCGAGGGGGCTTCATATGGAGGAACACTGGAGTGACCAGCCCGTAGGGTGGCATCTACTTTCAACTCCAGGAGTGGCAGGTGACTTGCCGAGGGAAAGACACATGCTCAAAGAGGCTTACAGTGGAAAATACACATGTGGGGGTTACTCAGAGGAGGAACCATGCACACGGAGGCACCTAGCCGACGCACAGGCAATAGACACTGGCGCCAGCGTCAACAGTGCTGGAGGAACTCAGGGCTTCAGAGGGGAAGGCTCACCTGAGGAAATATCGCACGTATCCAGTCCGTGGAGTGGAATGGCGAGCAAGCGAGACACTTAACAGCTCCAATGTTAGCTTGAAAAAGACAGTACATGGGCGGAGACTGGCTCCTCTCGGAGATTGTAGAATCTGGCGAATGTGTTAGGTGTCGCCCAGCCTGCAGCTCTGCAGATGTCTGTTAGCGAGGCGCCACGCGCTAAAGCCCAAGAGGACGCCACACTCCGGGTGGAGTGGGCGGTCACACCAAGGGGGCATGGTCGACCTTGCTGCTGGTATGCCAAAGCAATGGCGTCCACTATCCAGTGAGACAACCTTTGTTTGGAGAGAGCCTTTCCCTTCAGCTTCCCACCATAACAGACAAAGAGCTGGTCTGAGGTCCTGAAACACTGCGTCCTGTCTACGTAAGCACGGAGTGCGCGTACTGGACAGAGCAGTGCCAAGGCTGGGTCTGCCTCCTCCCGGGGCAGCGCTTGCAGGTTCACCACCTGGTCCCGGAAGGGAGTGGTGGGAACCTTGGGCACATATCCGGGCCGGGGTCTCAGGATCACGTGAGAGAGGCCGGGCCCGAACTCCAGGCACGCTTCGTCAACGGAGAATGCGTGCAGGTCCCCTACCCTCTTGATGGAGGCCAACGCAACCAGGAGCGCTGTCTTCATTGACAGGATCTTAAGCTCAGCTGATTGCAGAGGCTCAAAGGGAGCCCTCTGCAGGGCACTTAAGACCACTGAGAGGTCCCAAGAGGGAACGAGAGGAGGGCGAGGAGGATTCAGTCTCCTCGCTCCTCTCAGGAACCTGAGGATCAGGTCGTGCTTTCCAAGAGACTTACCTTCAACTGCTTCGTGATATGCGGCGATAGCGGCCACATACACCTTCAGGGTGGAGGGAGACAGCCTTCGCTCCAACCCGTCTTGCAGGAAGGAAAGCACAACGCTGATCGAGCATCTCCTGGGGTCTTCTCGGCGAGAAGAGCACCAGTTAACGAAGAGGTTCCACTTCAACGCATAGACATGTCTCGTGGACGATGCTCTAGCGGAAGTGATGGTAGCCGCCACCGCTGGTGGCAGGGTACTCAAACCTGCCTCGTCCCGTCCAGGAGCCACACGTGGAGTCTCCAAAGATCGGGACGAGGGTGCCATAGGGTGCCCCGTCTCTGAGAAAGGAGGTCCTTCCTCAGAGGAATTGGCCAAGGAGGTGCTGTCGCGAGGAGTATCAGTTCGGAGAACCAGGTCTTGGTGGGCCAGTATGGGGCGACCAATATGACCTGCTCCTCGTCCTCCTTGATCTTGCACAGAGTACGTGCGAGAAGGCTCACTGGGGGAAACGCATACTTGCGTAGGCCCTGCGGCCAGCTGTGCGCCAGTGCATCCGTGCCGAGCGTGCCCTCGGTCAGGGAGTAATACAGGGCGCAATGGGATGAGTCGTGGGAGGCAAACAGATCTATCTGTGCGTCCCCGAACTGGTCCCATATCAGATGGACCGACTGGGGATGGAGTCTCCATTCGCCAGAGGTTGGCCGGAGCCGTGACAGCTCGTCGGCTGCAAGGTTCCGCACTCCTGGAATGTAAATAGCACGAAGGGACCTCAGGTGCTTCTGACTCCATAAGAGGAGGTGGCGTGCGAGTTGCGACATACGGCGAGAGCGTAGACCACCCTGACGGTTGATGTACGCTACAGTCGCGGTATTGTCCGAACGGACAAGTACGTGTTGACCCAGGAGCAACGCGTGGAAGCGGTGCAGGGCAAGGCGTACTGCCAGCAACTCGAGGCAATTGACATGCATGAGGCGCTGGGGTCCTGTCCAGGAGCCCGCGGCTGCATGTCCATTGCACATGGCGCCCCAGCCCGTGGCAGAGGCATCTGTGGAGACGACAACATGCCTGGAAACTCGTTCTAGGGGAACTCCGGCCCGTAGAAAGCTGAGGTTCCGCCACGGGGTGAAGGTCTGACGGCAGGTCGGAGTTATTGGAACTCTGAGCGTACCGTGATGCCATGCCCACCTCGGGACCCGATCGCGAAGCCACAGCTGAAGCGGTCTCATATGAAGCAATCCGAGTGGCGTTGCCGCGGCTGCGGATGCCATATGCCCCAGGAGCCTCTGAAAAAGTTTCAGTGGGACCGCACTCTTGCCCTCGAACTGTCGAAGACAAGTCAGCAGTGAGTGTGCGCGCTCGCTCGTAAGCTGCGCGGACATGGCGACCGAGTCTATCTCCATACCGAGAAAAGAGATCCTCTGCACGGGGCAAAGTTTGCTCTTCTCCCAGTTGACCCGAAGGCCCAGACGGGCTAGGTGCCGGAGCACAAGGTCTCTGTGTTTGCAAACCTGATCTCGAGAGTGAGCTAATATTAGCCAGTCGTCGAGATAATTCAGGATGCGAACCCCGTGTTCGCGTAGGGGAACAAGGGCTGCCTCGACGACCTTCGTAAAGACGCGAGGAGACAGAGCCAACCCGAATGGGAGAACCGCGTACTAGTATGCCTGCCCCTCGAAAGCAAACCGAAGAAACGGTCTGTGTCGAGGTAAAATGGAGACATGAAAGTAGGCGTCCTTCAGGTCTATCGCTGCAAACCAATCCTGTGGCCGCACGCATTCGAAAATGCGTTTGGCCGTGAGCATCTTGAACGGCAGCCTGTGAAGGGAGCGGTTCAAGACGCGCAAGTCCAGGATTGGCCGTAACCCACCGGTTTTCTTGGGGACAATGAAGTAGGGGCTGTAGAACCCTGACCTCATCTCGGCTGGAGGGACAGCCTCGATTGCACCCTTCGCCAGCAGGGTAGCAACCTCCGCTCTCATGATCGGGGCATTGCCACCGACCATAGTAAAGCGGACTCCCCTGAAGCGGGGAGGAGACCGTGCGAACTGAATCGCATAGCCGAGCCTGATAGTTCGGGCGACCCAACGGGACAGATTGGGGAGCTCTAACCAAGCCCCCAAAAACTGATCCAGCGGAATCATCCGAGCCACAGGCGTCCCCCCGGAGGGGCAGCGAGGCGGAGTGACCGGCACAGGCAAGGGTGGCATAGCGGCCCTGAGCGTGTGCACGGCCAAGCTCCGCGCCCTGACAGAGGAGACCAGGGAAGGACCAGCGTTCCACGGGGGTCTGCTCTGCCAGGGGTCTGGCGATAGAGGGGGATGAGAGTGGTGTGGTCCGGGGACGGCACGCACTGTCATCCTCGCCCTCAGAGACAGAGGAGGACGAGAGTGGCGAGGCACGGGGGCGTCGCGCACTGTCATCCGGCTCTGTGTGCTCAGTGATGGACATTTCGGTTCTTTCTTTAACCACATTAGGGTGCTGCCCACCCGTGGGTGAGCAGCGGGGAGTGGAGAACAAAAGATTCTCCCCCGGCCCTCCACCGGGGGAAGGAGGGGGCCTGCAACCGCCTGCTGTGAAAAAACCGACACCATCACTGAGCAGCCCGTCTCAGGAGCGCCGCTTGGCCTGGCGTTTAGCGGGGCACGGGGCCTGAGGGGGCTGGGACGCCTTCCTGCGGCTTCCTCCACGACGCGGCCCGGGTGAAGGCTGCTGCTGGGGCCGTGCGGGAGGGGCGGGAGCCGCGGGAGGGCGCCCTCGGCGGCGAGCAGGCTGAGGCGTCTGTGCCGACGGCCGGGTGGAGGCAGCAGCTGGCCGTCGGGGCAGAATGTGTTTTATCGCCTCAGACTGCTTCTGTGCGGTCGAAAACTGCTGGGCGAAGTCTTCAACCGCTCCGCCGAAGAGGCCGGCCTGGGATATGGGAGCATCGAGCAGACGAGTCCGCTCAACGTCCCGCATATCGGCCAGGTTCAGCCATAGGTGACGCTCCTGAACCACATTAGTGGCCATCACCTGACCCAGGGAGCGTGAGGCCACTTTCGTCGCCCGGAGAGCGAGGTCAGTGGCGGCACGCAGTTCGTCGAACGTCCCTGGGTCAGTCCTGCCCTCGTGCATGTCTCTGAGCAGCTGGGCCTGGTAGACCTGCAAGGTGCTCATCGCATGCAGGGCAGCAGCCGCCTGTCCTGCAGCTCTGTGAGACCTCGCCACCATAGATGACGAGAATCTACAGGCCTTGGACGGGTGCTTAGGATTACCACGAGAGGATGCGCTCTGAGGACACAGTTGCATCGCAACAGAGCGCTCCACCGGGGGAATCCCAGTGTACCCATGGGCAGCTGCGCCATCGAGGGGAGGAAAGGCGGAGAAAGCTGACGAGCGTTCACGGGAGGTCAAAGGAGCCTTCCATGATCTCGACAGCTCCTCATGCAGCTCCGGGAAGAAAGGAATTGGGGTTGGCTGAGGCCGTGAGGCGGCAGCCGCACCCAAAAACCAATCGTCCAGCCGCGAGCGCTCGGGGCAGGGCGGAGGGTTCCACTCTAGCCCGATGCTCACGGCTGCCCGGGACAGCATGGCTGTCATCTCAGGATCCGACACGGGCAACGCTGGGACTCCCGAAGGAGGCAACGCAGCCGCATCCTCACTTCCTGAAGACTCAAGCCCACCTTGTGATGCCGCGATCGACATCGTGTCATCCTCTGGAGCGCCGAATGAAACCCGCGGGGCTTCCGAAGAAGAGCCCGCCTGAATCACCGCGGCACTCGCGGGTTGCAACACAGCGGAGGGGGGCGTGGTCCGAGGACGCATCGTCGGATTGCTCCACACCGTCACCCTCAGATCACCCTGTCCCCCAGCCGAACTACCACCTCTCGTGGAGGAAGCAGAACGGGTGGTGGACGCGGGGACTCTCACTGAAAGATCATTGAGTCTTAATCTTAGTGTTGCGATGGCCATGTTCCCACAGAAGGAACATGAGTCATCCACGAGCGCTGCTTTAGCGCGTTCAAAGCCCAGACACACAAAGCAGCGCTCGTGCCCATCAGAAGACGACAAATATCGACCGCAACCAGAAGAACACGGGCGAGACATCTTTAAAAAGACGTGCCACGTGCAGCTCTTTTAGGAGAGGAAAAACTCTGCAATGCTGAGGCGACCAGGGAGAAAACACAAAGTCAGGCAGACCACTGCACAGATCGCAGGCAATGTGAAGACTCGCTGGGTACCGCCGTCACACCAACACTGGAGAGTTCGCTCGTCTCGAAGTGGTGAGTCACTTGTAAACTCAGATGTGGCTGTGGAGTGAAGAGGTTCTCTTGGCTCCGAAGCGAAAACATGATCTGCTGTTGCAGGTGTCTCTCGATAAATACTCACGCGGTGAGGCGGAGATACATTATGCAAATTCCGCAGACCCATGGCATTTCTTTGCCATTGGCTCGTTTTTTAATACTCGAAGAGGATTGGCTTTCTGGCGAAACCCCCATTCTCCGTCATCCGACGTAACTCGGAGTGACTACGAAAGGGAACAACATCTCCGTGTCGCTTTTACAACATTTCGAAACCATCTCCGAAGAGCCATTGATTCTCATTTTATTACGAGGTCTGTCACATTGGTTTTGTGCCTGCAGACTCTCCTGTGTTCTGACTGAAAATTAGTTTAAAGTGAACGAGAACTGACAGCAGGTGACATACACAGAAGTTCACAAACTTTATATGACTCATATGCACTCGCTTTATTCATCAGAGAGCGGTGCAATCCAAAGAAAGAAACTGTCAATGCCCTTTTGCTGTTTTTGATGGTACTGCAGTGTCTTTGACATAACAATGTATCAGTTTCACTCAATTCGCATCACTGTATTGTGAGAGTGATCAATAATGCTCATCTTTGGTAGCCACTTCAGAGAAAATAAAATAAATAAAATATAAATAAGAGAATATAAAACAGCTGAAAGCACTGCGGTATCCAGCCTGCAGTGTTTACCAGCCTGACGACTCAAACCTACTCTCTGTCTATGACATTTCTGTTTGTTGATGAAAATAAATGTGTGTTTATGTGAGGGTAAGTTAATGGTGCTCCTGCAGTGTCCAGTAATAAGCATAAAGGTAGAGTAAATGTAATTGGGAAAATGTAGTAATAAGTGTAAGTATCTCTGCGTGTGTGTGAAAGTGTTTATATTTTCATATGAACTCTGCATTAGCGCTCCTCTACTTCATCAGTCATGGTCATGCAATCCATGTGGTCTCAATTTCTCATGCACATCTGCATAACTGTGCTGGCCACATGGTAGCTCTGATTTTAATGGTTTATTTTGTATTGTATTTAAGGCCCAATAACGTATCATTAGACAGAGAGAGTGAATTTATGACATTCTAAAAAAAACTTTGGCCCAATACTGCCCCCAACTGGAGACAATACACACAATGACTGTACCCAACCACAGATTAAACTTCTTACACTTGAACAACAGCAGTGATGAGATGAACTGGAACAAGAAAATGAGAGTCTGTTAAAGCTCTGAGATCTACTTTTGGCTATTTAGAAAAATCACAATGCAAAATGACAAACAGTGTCAAACAGCAGCAGTGCCCCATGTGGTGATTTATTCCACCGAATACAAAGAGATATTCATTAGTTAAAAAATTTCAAATATATAACAGTTTTGAGCCTAATCAAGCAAATTCGTTCCTCATAAAAACGGCTTGAAGCCAAGACATACAAACTCATGTATTAAACATAGAATTTTTTTTTTTTTTGGCACAAGTAATCTCCAGAGCTGTGCAGGTCTCCCAGCATTCCTCTCAGGATGAAAATAAACCTTATGTTTACAGTATCTCTGTAAAATACTTCCAAAAGGGTCTGTCTTTCCCTTGTATCACAGCTATGTGTTCATAAACAACATAACTGCATACACACATTCTGTTTAAATTACAGAAGATGAGGACTTGGCACTACAACAAAGTAGTGTTACGGCACACAGACTGTGTTAATTGAGCCCATCACTGCTCTCAGACAAACCTTTCTTTCTTTTTAGACGCATTTAAAAGTCCTAGGGTTCCAGCAATGAGTAATTTGTCAGTCCTAACTAAGTGTGATACTGCCGCACAACTACTGCCGGATTTGTTTTCAACGTTTTATGTATATTGCATATATTGTTTTAAGTATAGTAAGTATTAATAATTGATATATGATGACATTTTTGATAGAGGTCTCTAACAGTGCACAAATGCTAACAGAGGCTGCATTTATTTGAAAAAAAAAAAGAAAAAAAAAAGAGTAATACTGTGAAATATTATTACAATTTAAAATAACTATCCTATTTTAATAGATTTTAAAAGAAAGTCATTTATTTCTGTGATGGCAAAGCTGAATATTCACTGAGTCTTCAGTGTCATGATCTTATATTCATTCTTTGATGATTAGAATGTTTAAAGGGATAGTTCACCCAAAAATGAAATTTCTATCATCATTTACTGTCATCAACCCTGTAATTCCAAACCAAAAAAAAAATGTCATTCATCTTCGAAACACAAATGAAGATCTTATTGAAGAAATCTTTTTGTACGAGAACCAATGAGGTTCTTCATGTTACAGAGCACATTTGAGCTTCAGCGAGAACCAATGAGGTGCATTCTCGTGTTATGCATCGCGTTTGAGCTTTCGCAAGAACCAATGAGGTTCCTTTTCGTGTTACGCATCGTGTTTGAGCTTTCGCAAGAACCAATGAGGTTCATTCTGGTGTTAAGCAGCACGTTTGAGCTTCCGTAAGAACCAATGAGATTCATTCTTGTGTTACGCAGCATGCTTGAGCTTTTTGCAAGATAAGTTAATAAGTTAATTCTCGTGTTACACATTAACCCTCTGGGGTCTAAGGTGTTTTTGGGGTCCTTGGGATGTTTTGACATGCCCTGACATGCTTTTTTCAGTTGCTTATAAACATATTAATGGCACAGGTGTAATTACACTCTATTTAGCACAAACAGGACTACCATAATATGTGAGCAACATGTATCTACATATTTGTATTTTTGAGAGAATATTGTTTATGCATGGTTATTGAAAAAACTAAAAATTAAAGTTTCTGAAATAAGGCCACAAAACACATATTGATTATTTCTTCACAATACTTTTGAAAATTGTATCACGTAGCCTAGAATATTTGCTCCAAAACTATGTGAGAATCATCCTGACTACTCATTCAGATAAGACAATAAAGAATTTTTAAATTTTTAATGACGTTTAATTTTATGATCTCTCTGAACAGTTTGATGCGAAAAAGTGGTAGTTGCGTAGCTGTCAATGGAGGGACAGAAATCTCTCAACTTTCATGTAAAAATATCCTCATTTGTGTATCAAAGATGAAACGACATGAGGGTGAGAAATTTATGAAAATTTTTTCATGTTTGAGCCGTACATTTTCACATTGATTCAAGACGGATCTACAACTTTGGTACGGGTCAATATATGTCAGTCTTTCATGACTTTTAACGCTCTCTGTCAAATGCTCAGGTAATATCTTAAGTTTGTCTTTGTGGCATTAAAAAAAAATCCAGCTTTTCTCCATCGGTTCGTTTTATGTGAGGTGATGGACTGATATGAACCGGAGGAGAGAGCTGGTAATGACACTCCCGCTGAGTGCCTGGACATGGTCCACCCCGCCCCCATCTCCTACCTCACTTTTGCCTCTCTCCTGGTGTTGATTTACTTATTATGGGCTCTTTCTCCTTCATTCCACTGTCATTGAACCCTGATTAGATCAAGCTCGGATCGCTTTGGACAGTTAGCATCGATGAGTCCATCTATCACGCGACTTCCATTAGCTGTGGATTGCTACCGCCATCTATTGCCTGCGGTTCTAAGCCCATGGCCCTCATATCCTTGACCTCTTCCCTCTCCCTTTATATCTCTTTCGGTCGTTGGCAGGGTATCTTCCTAACCCCCACCTCCCCCCCACACAATCTGTGGCAAGCGAAGTCAAAACCGCAGCTCCAGGGGAGTAAAGCCTCTTCTTCTCTCTCTACCCTTCTTTTTTCTGCTGTCTTTTATCGGCGACGACTGAGTGGCAGCCAATCATGAGCTCAATCCTGCTGCCACAATCTCCCTGACACTCAAAAAGAGAGAAAGAGAGAGAGAGAGAGAGAGAGAGAGAGAGAGAGAGAGGGGGGGAAAAGCAGATGAAAGGAAAAAGAATACACCGACAGACAAAAAAAGGAGGTAAAAAGACAAGTAGAAATCAAAAAGCATTGGGAAAATTTAAGACAAAGGGACTAGAATAAGAAAAGAGAGAACAGTCAAACAGCTCTTTCTCTCGCACACAGTAAGCTTCAGGACAATGTTCAGTCTTACAGAGAAACTAAGAGGGAAGGTGACAAGCGTGGAGCTTATGCTAAGGAGATATAGAAGTTGCCTGAAAACACAGCAGAAAACAATGGAGTATAGGCAACGAAGGTAAAACTCTCTCTCTCTCTCTCTCTCTCTCTCTCTCTCTCTCTCTCTCTCTCTCTCTGTGTGTCTCTCTCATCCGTCCCTCCCTCCCTCTCCCTCTCCGGCTCTGTTGCTCTTGTGCTCTCTCTCGGTCCCCCACTCTCGCTCAGACGGATGAGGAGAGTCCGGAAAGAGAGCAGTCATGTACGTAATTTTCTCTCTCGCTCGCTGAATCTAAAGGTTATCATTAAGACAGATGTGCCCTGCAGAGTGGTTGCCGTGGAGATCGTTTTACACTGGAGGAACTATTTGATTAAAGAGTGGCTTAGACGGATTTAAAGCAACTGAGAAAGACGTTGCAAACGCAAAAAGAGAGTGTGAGTAGACGGCTGATTAGTTTCTTTTGCAGGTGGTTTCAAATAATGTGCGTAGGCTCTAAAAAGATAGATTGGTCGCTTTTGAAATGTCTCAGTGCCATATTTACAGTCAAGCACTTTACAGGATTTATTGAGGCTTATTGGGTTCATATTGTAGAACAATTCCTGGCTAGAAACTGTTAAAACTGTTTTTGTGCTGTGCTGTTGAATCGCATCTCTAAACACTGCATTGATTCTACTTTCAAAAGATTTTTAATATTCTTGTTTGCCAATACGGGGGCAAAATTATGTCATTTTAGATCAAATGCTTTTTTCATTATTGCTTATGTGATCATTTTTTGTTATTTTTAAATAAAACTCTATTTCTATACACCCAGGTAAGATTGTTAAAGGTGCATTAAAAAATAAAACATACAGCAAAAGATGTGTCTAAAAAACTTCATGCGGGCTGGCTGCACTGCTCTGCTCTGCAGTAATTTTATTTGACAATTGCTCTGTTATGAATCCTGCAATTACACAAATGCTTTTGCTTGATTCTGATAAGCAGATTATTGCTTTGACCCGTGTGTCATCTGGCAGCTATTTTACAGGCAGCCTCAGTTTGAAGATAAACGATGTGCGTTAATGTGAATGTGTGTGTGTGTGTGCAAGAGAGAGAGTGAGAGATGTGCTGAAAAATTTCATAAATATGTATTGCATTGGACACAGCAAGAGTCTGCCCCACTGCTCATGCCTAATCACTCACTCACTCACTGTTCCTTACACACACACACACACACACACACACACACACATTAAGGTATGCTGCTGTTAAATACAGCCGATCAACTGGATCTCGGTATTGGAGGTCATTAGTGAATGATCATTATTGTCCAACACAAATTAACCTCTAAAGTGCTTGTTGCATTTCTGCGTTCTAAATTAGCCACACTAATAGCTTCTCTTTCAATGCAAAACGATTCACTTGGAAACACACACAAAAGCCTGTGAATAGAAGATCTGTCACTGACAGCATACACATTTAGGAGGCAAATGTCTAGGGAGAAATGTAAAGGCTTAAATTACTCCTTTTATCTGTTTTATAAAGATTCTTCTTTCTGGAAAGATACACTTTATTATAAGATCCATTTAATATCTCTGTATTTTCTCCATGAGATTAAAGATGAATGCAAATGGAGACCTCCTGGTTCTCAGATTTGTTCCCCTCTGAGAAAAACTTCCTAATAGTCTCTCATGGAAGAGATCTCAACAATGTCTCAAACTTTGCTCAGATTTGCGAGATTTCAAAGTCAGAAATTTAGATATGAACTTGTGAAATTCTGAGCTATTGACAATAATTGTAGAGCTTCATTCTATCACATCAATAACTTTAGAGGTGCTTCATAACACATTTTATAGGATCATTTTATGGATTTAGTTCAATTATTTATTTGTGTTTTAATGCATTTTTTCATAAAATGTATTAATTAAGCAGCTCGCGAGCTCTTAATTTTTTTTATTACCTGTTAAACATTAAAGTATTATGAAATTATTTAAGACATTTCTCCTTACATAGAACCTTACATGTGTGTTTTTGGCATAAAGTGTTCTTTAAAATTGAGTCAAGAACCCATGGCTCCACACAAGAACCTTTTTCTCTAAGAGTGTATATTTTGACTGGATGCCAAAGGTGATTCATAAAGTATTTTCACTTTCTAAAAAAAATCTGTCCTAAAATGAACATAAAATTGATTTTTTGCTAAAAAAAACAGCCTATCATTATGCCTTCAGTTCAAAATCATTAGTATTTATTTTTACCCTTTAGACTGAAGACATATGATATACACAAGGAAACAGAGCGAGACACAGATACAGAACTTTCAGTGTTATCTGAGAGAGAGAGTTAGCTCCACCAAGTGGCTCAAAATTCTGTGCTAAGCAGCAATGAAGATCAGTCTTCATCATGTTGATCTTGAAACTTTTTAAGCCATCATGACTTTACTTTCACAAACAAAAATGTAAAACCCTAAAAATCCTGCTGCCACAAGCCCCGACCCTACATTTAAAGTGATGGAAGGGCTCTGCCATATTAAATGTTTAAACAAAACAGACTTAGCCTCCATCTTTATCTGACCATGGCAGAGAGATTGATGCCCTGTGAGTAATCTAGACAGACCAGGAGGCTGCTTCGATTGTGAGATATCAGACAGGCTTCGGGCAATATTTCAATCTTTTACACCGCATACAATCTATATATTGTTAAGCGATTAGTTCATCCTGTTCCCAGAAGTTCTCCCGTCAAACTTATGAGCTGCATGAAGTCTCTATCATTTAAAGCTTGAGAATCTCAAGGTCAAGAGAAAAAGAAGCACCAAAAAACTTTCCCCGAGCAATAATAAGCACGACAAATGCACAGACACAAGCTGCCGTATCCCACATATGGCTCCAGACATCCATCAGAACACAGCCAGGTGTGGACGGAAATAACCCAGTTTCCCTAAATGATCCGTGTCTGATATGGTCTTAGGGGGAATATTCTAGGGAGAGAAAGAGGGGAGGGTGTTTGGAGGCAGATAGCATGAGTGAACGAAGCCGTGTTAAACTCTGGCAGATGTATTCCCCAAAGACAACGCTGCCCCAGACTGCTTTTATAAACCTCGGGAGAAATATAGCAGTACCTTGCAGACAGGACAACGGCAATTACATAGACTATGGGTCTGTGTTTGCGGTAGCGGTCTGATCCTGCAGACTTTAGTGGTGTATCACTGTCAATCAGGCCTGCAAATTACAAAACCTCAACTTTGTTGTACGCCTGCAAAATACCGCTTTGCACGGGCACAAAATGTTTTGTGTGTCACACAGATCAACTGGGTCATCCGTGTGCAGTTTTCAGAACGCGCCATCCTCTCTGCCAATTAATTCATAATTATATAGCATTACCTCATTATGCCTCGACTAGCATATCCACACACGCCTAAATTCACATATACACACTAATTAGACGCTCTTAATAGGACAAGTGAGAAGATTCTTCCTCCTCGCTCGACTCCCTCGCGCATCCTTCGTTCCTCCCCTTATCACGGATCCTCCCTTACAGCCGCTCTTAAACAAGTTTTCAATGCACCATTCAAAGTGAGATAATTAAGTGACAGTCCTAAACATCTGCCAAGAGATTTTTTTCTTTCTTTGTTGTATGGTAACAGGCAAAATAATAATAATAAAAAAAAGATTCACTGGCCTAATGCTTAATAGGCATGCTGTATCAAAGATTAATATCCAGAATGCTATTAAACCTCAAGGACAGCCTTGAATGATAATTAGAAAATGCAATCATGAGAATCACCACGCATAAATTGGTGCACACAATTGCGGGCATTTTTTTCCCAGAACGTTCTTGGAAGGGCTAAACTAAATTATTATTTTTATTTTCTGTAAGCCTGTCCCATCATAGAAACACACAATTTCCTGTCTGGGCATTTTTACAAGTGTTACCATCTCCCCGGCAGAGCTGGATATAAACGGCACTTCTCACTCCATTATTATGTTGTGTAAACTTCCAAAAACCTTGTACAGCGTGTGATTTGATAACTCAACTCGCCATGCCTAATGAAAACAAAAGCAGCCCGAGGAAGTACACGTCAATTATTAAACAACACTTGTGAACAATGAGAACCACAAGTCGTTTGTGCAGAAAACATATGTGTGGATAAGAATTTGCAATGGTTTAAATCTCATTTCTCAGATTTTTTAGTAATCCCATGTTGTAATCTCAACAGCATCTTAAACTGTGCTTAATCTTGCCAGCATACCAAAGTCTACAATAAAAAAGTCTCATCAAATTCTTCCAAAATGAAAGTATCTGTGCTATGCTATCCTCATTTAAAGCTTTACTAATATATTTTAAGATAAACAAAATTGGGGATTGAGACATAACTCTATTGAGAACTCTAACATTAAATCTGAGGTATGAATGAGCAACCTCTGAACATTAAGGGAACATCAATACATCAGTTCAACAATTCCAACCACAAATGTCTAAAAAAGATTAAAAAAAAAGTCTCACACTGTGCTCACATTTGACAATACACCAACATCTGCAAAAAAAAAAAAAAAAAAAAAAAAAAAAAAAAAAAATGGTTCTGGTTTGCTCACGCTATGTCAATAATTGTCTATTTTGGCTATTCATTTCTTCTCAGGGATTTTAGGAGAATCACCCGAGACAAATATATATATATATATATATACTTGAATGAGGCAACTGAGAACTCTATTAAAGGAGAAGAATGTAAATTCTAAAACAGCATTCAGAGTTTGGAGCCACAATTAATTTCAGCAAACTTCAGGAAACTTAAATAATAAAAAACAAAAAAATACATAAAATACATAAATAATAATAATATGTCTACTATTTCTCAGACTTTTCTTTTGTGAAAAACATTAAGATACCAAATTATTATTAATTATCTGTGCTACTTTCCACATTCCTTTTATAACTCTATACTCTTACTGTATGTGGAAAATTGTCTATTTTGTGGCAATTTATGTATTTTAATGGATTTTTAGGACAATCATCTGATAGAAAAAACAAAGATACTTGAATGAGACACGAGTGAGAACTCTGTTAAATCTCCTGAGCTATAAAAGGGCAACCTCTGACTGCATGAATGTCAATTCTTAAACAGCGCTCATGAATTTGGATCCGCAATACATTTCAGCAGACTTCAGGAAAATACATGGAATAAAGTACATACAATAAATGTATAAATAGTAATAAATGTCTTCTGGTTCTCAGAAGTCTGCAATAGACTAAACTGATTGTGCTGCTATCCACATTCATTTTGTAGCTATACTCTCTTACTGAATGCGAAAAATTTGTGCTGTTTTTATTTTTCCTAAGCAATTTTAGAAAAAAAGAGAGAAATTGAGAAAAATAGAGATGAAATTGATAGATAAATGACACATCACTGAGAACTGAATTAAATCCATCAGTGCTATGAGGAGGGGTCTGCCAATAAGCAGACTTCATCAGGTTTTGAAAGAGCATTGCAATAAACATGCATAAATCAGAACTCATTTTTATTACTCTTTTGTCCACGCTCGCCCTTGAGCTAAGACCACGGATGGAAAACGTGTCATAGAAACCGTTAAATCAATCAAGTCGGTTGTGGACCATGACACTGACAGATGGATATTTATCTGTCCGTCAAGGTCACGCCAGAGACTTGAGCAGGTTTTTCTATGCCAGCTGCTGATTAGATGCTTCTCTAAGACCCTTACTCCAAAATCAAATGTGGGTGGCACTTTCCCTACATAGACACAGACCGTCTCAGTTTGTGCCAAAGTGTGATTCATATACCGGATGTGAAAGGCTCAGAAAAATCATGTTTAATTCATAAAGACCTCTGCAGACCTTCCTGGTGTCAAAGTTCTGCCCTACTAGCTAACCTTGAGCTGCATTGAAACATATGTCTGAATGGAAGATTGGGCCACAAAAGGCCTCCTCTGCTGGGGCTGACAAAATTCATTACTCGCATTAGCGAAGCCAGTGATTCCACAAATTACAAGTAGTCTGCACACTTTCAAACGCTGCCTAGTGAATAATTCCTAACTTCATCCATATCTCATTAAGTAAATTATTGGATTCGTATTCACAAGACAATGTTCATTTACATGCATAACTTCAGTCACATCAAATAGAACCAAAGCCCTAATTTGCTCTTAGACAAAGAAAGGAATGGCTTTGTTCGCTGAGATGGCCCCGTTGACACCGTGTGTGTTTTATTTCTCTTTCTTTTTCTCCCCCCTTTGCCTAGCCTCCCCTTCTTTTCTTTTCTTTGATTCAGATCGTTAAACAAAAACGCCACAACATTATGAATCTGCTCCTCGTTTGCTTGCGAGACCCCTGGAGACATTTGCCGTAATGAATGCCTGTCAGGCTAACCTGGCTCCTTGGCCTTTTCCTGCAGACTCCTGGAAAATGGGCTTTCGTCAAACGAGGGAAGAAAGATTTATTAGGATTAACTTCCAAAAGCCAATAAATTATGCATACATCCTCCAAATTACCTATCAGAACTAGTCCTAGAGGAGAGAGCGCTTCTGTGAGCCGCTGCCTGTGCTTCTTTTATGCTAGTTTGTGTTATAGAAGTGCATTTTTCAGCAGTTTGAGTTTGCTATCGACTTGCTGCGTTTTGGCGGTAACCGCAAATCTATGCCGAGTGAGGAAAGTAAATGTTTAGAGATGTTCAAGCTCGAGAAGTTCATCAATTAGAGACCACCAAGTGACTGCTGTGTGCTAAAATCACTTAATCTTTTGTGATCAATCAATATTAATGATTTGTTTTCTAGTTAGCCAACATGATTTTTAGTCAGCTAACATACATTTACAGAGTGTTGTTGTATGTGACACTCGTCCCAGAGGTAATTTTTGCAAATTAAATATTTTCTTAAAGATCTTTTCTCTCCATCACAGGCCCCAAGAAGACATAATTGAAGAGAATTAAGGATACGATGCCCCATTTCGTCGGTCCCACTATTCAGCAGTATCTTCAACACAGAGCTCTGTTTCTTAATTGATTCCTTGTCAAGGACTCTCCAGGAGTGATCGGATACAATGATAATCAATCAAGTTACTTTTCTCCTGTTGTCCTGCTTGCTGGGCTGGAGCAGTGCACTGATCCGGCCGGTGCCTGGAATTAGCACGTTGGATCGGGATGGACGGACTCTACACCGCACTAAACGAGGATGGATGTGGAATAGTTTCTTTCTCTTAGAGGAGTGGACAGGAACTGGAAAACAGTATGTTGGAAAGGTAAGAGCTGTTACTCTTAGGGATGAAGGAGCTGCAAATGTTGGGAACAGGTATTATATATAAGCAAAGTTGT
This sequence comes from Rhinichthys osculus, assembly GCA_029959095.1. Classification (NCBI taxonomy): domain Eukaryota; kingdom Metazoa; phylum Chordata; class Actinopteri; order Cypriniformes; family Leuciscidae; genus Rhinichthys; species Rhinichthys osculus. The sequence continues at coordinate 7,144,555 of JARWKJ010000018.1, read as the reverse complement.
TTTTTGAAAAAGTACCTTGGTATTACAATGGACAAAGTACCATGATGATAATACCATGGTTGTCGTTCAAATGCCTTACAATGCAATTTAAACGGAATATAATCAAACAGTACCACTAAATTAACAAGTTTTTACCATCTTTATCATGCTACTTTTTCGAAGCGCCATTTTAGGCTGTTAGCACAACAAAAACGTATAAAGTGTATTTTGTGAGTGTACTTATAAAGTGACTATATTTCAAGCCATGCATGTGTGTGTTTCCTTTGGTAGTTCAAACAGTAGAGCATTGTGCTAACAACACCAAGGTCCTGAAATCAATTCTTAGGGAATGCATTAACTTATACAATGTAGGCTACATTTAATGCAATGGATTAAAGCAACTGCCAGATTCAAAAATGGGAATCAGACCTGTGACTGTGGAGTTGCTAGCATCATGGGAATTAAAGTATAAAATATGAGCAGATTCAGTCAGTCTGACCATTAACACACAACACAAACAAGCACAAAATGTCAGTTATGAACATGACTCACGAACATCAACTGAACTCATACCTAGCGGATGATGCTTTCAGCATGATAGCTAATGATGTATTAGAAGAAAATCAATGAGAATGTAGGCTATTACGATGAATCGATGTGTGGGATACAAAGAGCCATAATAACCCTCTTTATATTAATGACCACATCCTGACGTTCCAAAACAGAAATTATTGTGTGGGATTAACTCAATGGCTTACAATATAACCATGACCTGATAATAACAGCTGATGTCCTGGCTTTCAACATGCACGAAAGATGCATTTTAGCGAAGATCAACTCAGGACATGAAACAGTTGAGAGTCAAACCTAGACATGCCCGTTGTTGAAAGGTGGGCCTACCAGTGCAACATGATTCGGTTCAAATCAAATGCAACTCGTCTGGCGTCAGATCAGAGTGCAACGCTTGTCAAGCCACCGGCATCAGACAGCAGAGACAGCAGCAGTTACTACCCCCGTGCATGCGATGAGGGGGTCGACGCAGCCTGTTGACGGACAATTTTACGTCAAAGACTTCAGCTTTCATCATCGCATTCACTGTCTGCAAGTAAATGGGATGCTTTGGTTGGAGAGATGAGTGGTAACACAGACAGATCAACATCTCTCCTCTTATGGTTAAGGGTTGTTTTTGTTGAGAATACTGCAAGAAAAGAAACACGCGAGCGCACTGAAAAAGAAAGGCGAGCAAGCAAGAGTGGGTGAGGAGAAAACAATAAATCAATCAAAAACGAGAATGAGATTCCGCCCTCATAGAGTTGCATTTTACGTGACAAGGCAACAAAACAGCACTGACTGGGAAGAGTCCATCGGATGAGGAAGTGTCAGACTCAGCAGTGTCCTGGCCTCTTTCCCAGAGCTTTGATGCTTCTCTCTTTTCTCTAGCTCTTTCTCATTCTATCTCTCCCTCTTTTCCTGGCTGCTGCGTTTCTCTGGCTTGACAGCAATCACATGGTTTTGGCCTGCTTCTCATCTACCGTCCAGTCTCGTTCCCAATTAAAGTGCCAAAAAGACACAGGGCTCCCATAAATACTGTAGGAGGGCGAGGGAGAACGAAACACCCACATACTGGTTCAGGGAGACCACTGTGGAGCGACTTGATCATCCATTCCATCCATTTCCCACCATTTCTTACTAGTGTGTGTGTGTGGGTGACGTATTAGATCTTGTGTAGTCCAATAGATGGGTACTTAGAGCCCCAGTGAGAAGCCATCAAAGCCATTGATGGTTCTCCTCATAAAGATAATTCAGCAACCTTTACAGAGCCTTGTGGGATACCATATTTATTTCTATCCAACCAAGGCCTCCACTGGCCCCCCGACACAGACAAGCCCTAAAAGAGGATTTATTTTCCAGTGTGGAGCCAGAAATAATCCATAAAATGGGAAGAATATTTCCAATAAAGCAACAGCCCTCTCATCGCTTGCTTCAGAGGTCTTAGCCATTTAATGTGTTTCACAAGAAACATATATATGGTACAACTAAACAGTACAAGCTACAGTTAGTTCAACAGTAGTTTTAAAAGAAGTTAGCTACACGACAAGATACAAACAAAAACTATAGTTATGACATTTAGAAAAATGTAGCATTGGTGCATGTTGATTCAGAGTTTGCGTCATCTGAAGTCTTCGCAGGAGTTGGCGCCGTCTCTTCATAGGTGTTGGGCATCTGAAATCTTCATAATAGGCTGGATCCAAACTGGAGCTAACACACTCTCTAGTTACCTCAGGATGGGCATCCCGAGAAAAAAGAGAGAAGCAAATATAAAATAATTAGCGTAGCTGCTGTTCATAACGTTAAGTAAGAATAATCATGTGCATTTGATCTGATCTAAGGAGATGCATTATATGAATGCTAGGCTAAAGAGATGCGTCTTTAATCTAGATTTAAACTGGGAGAGTGAGTCTGAGCCCCGAAATCATTGCTTTATATGGCATAAAGCAATGAGAAAAATATACATTTACAAACAACAAACCACAAATAAAACCAAAAAAGACCATTTATACAAACAGAAATAATGAGCCATATATTATGTTACCTCACACACACACCCCTAAAAGTCACTGTATAATCCGCACACAACCAACACTGCAACCAGGATGAATATTAAAGTGAGAGATTCAATATTAGCACTAATGCTCCACAGAGCAAGTATACTGTAATTTATAATTCAGTTAGTCCATGATATGTGAAAACAGCTACTGCCTTGAATTAATATGAAGCCGCATCAGGCAGAAATGTAAAATAAACAGGATTAAAGAGGCAGTTTTCTAAATGTAATTTTGTGATGACTCGAGCTTAAAACTACTGAGAAATCTTTCACATTTTAACAGCACATACAAATATGTGTATAAAAGAGAAAACTCACAAACCAGAAACATCCTTCTGGCCATCCAGTGGTCATTATGACCGCCCAGGCGTCGTGGCCCTGTTGTGCAGAAAGAAGCTCAGAAGTGCTGAAGCCCGCCATGCATTTTGCCGCTTTTGTGTCATGAGTTTGATGTGGGGGCAGCGGCTCACATGGCGTGCCATCAGCGCTATTGATGTGAACAAAATCCTATTAACCTTCTCCAAGCTCCATAATGCATTGTGCAAATAAACCCATTCCCGTTTTCCCGGTGAGCTCTCTTCTTCTGTCTACCTAACCCTTTTGATCCTCTTCACGTAAATTCTCGGCGCTTTAATAAAACAAAGAAAGAAAAAAAAAAATAGAACGCCACGATTTTGATCATTTTTGCAAGCATTAATAACGAGAAGGCAGTGATGGCTCACATTTGAATGTTTAAATATTTAGCACAGGTTCATTAGGACTTGTCAGGATTAAAAACTCATCTGAGCGTGCAAAACCACATCATGAAGCGATAGAGGGAAAACTCAACTGCGTGTTAATCTGACAGTTGTAGCACTATTGCAAGTAATTATGTGATGTATTACAGCAATTCTAAATATTACATGTTGTAACATAATTACATGATAACATAATTCAGACACATGTATATAAATCTCATCTAGCCTTAAACGACATTCTTACCGAACATTCATAACATAAACACAACACACTTTCATGTTAGATGCGATTAATCACGATTAATCGATTTGACAGCACTATTTTTTATATATCCATTTACTGTACTTCTACTGCATTTTCACATTAATTGTTTTTATAGTACAGTTTTTCTTATTTTCAGATATGAACTTGTCACCTGTCACTCCTTAACTAAAATATTACAACTGTATCAATATCCAGCACCATAGTTTTTTTATATTAATATTAATATAAAATTAGAAATCCACTCACTGTACTTCTACTGCAATTGTACTTTTTGTTCTATACTCTTTTTATTTCCTTGTTCTTGTTCTTATTTTTTTTATTTAACTTGACTTGTTACTCTTTAGAAATATTACAAGTAACACCATATTTTTTTTATAGTAAAATACTATTAGTAGTAGTAGTAATAATAATAATTAATTAACTATTCATATAAATACAACTTCAGTGACAGCATTAATAGTCAAAGCAAACATAGAGAAAATTTCAATTATTTTCAGTTATTTACATGTTGATGGCTTTTGCACTAGTGTAATCCCGGTCTCATTATACGTCCACCAAGGACCGCTTTGTTGATTTTGCGCATTCTGAACACTCAGGGGTCGTTTTAAAAAATGCAAACAATGTAAAAAATACAAAAATCTGCTATGAAGCACAGTGACCAGGCTGGACAAAACCTGATAGAGATCTTGCGGATTCCCCCCCCCACTCCCCGAATTTCTGTCACAGCAAAGTCAGGCCTCACAGGAACCTCCAGCTATCTAAGTAGTTTCAGTGCGTGTCCTTATCCACTCAAATGAACCAGCAGAGTCCACAGCCAGCAGAGGAGATTAGAAGAGAGAGAGAGACAGCTTCGCTGAGTTTGGGTTCATGCGCTTTTCAACTCCTCAGAGAGTCTGCATGCGATGAAATCTGTTGTAAACCTCCGCGAGTGACAGAAAAAAAAAAGTGTAAAAACTACAGACCGAACCGCATGGCCTTATGATTAACGCCTAACATTGAAACCACAAAAGGGGCGACCGGGGTGGGACGAGGCAGCGAGAAAGAGATTGCACTGCAGTGTTTGTGTCGAGTTAGTCAACTTGAATGTGACTCGGTCCTACTCTGACTGAGCTCAAGATATACACAAAGAAAGAAAAAAAAAAGGGGGGGGGGATACATAATTATTCTATATCCGTTCTGGGCCCAGGCTCTCATTTTCACAATCTTCTCTCTGCAGTACTAAGCAAGTGTTCACCACCGACCTGACAAGAATTGTCAATGATTTTCCCGTGCTCGACTGACAATCCCTCTGTGTGTGTGCAGGGGATTTAATTCCTAAAGCTGCTCCGAGTCAAAGGCTAATTTTGTGCTACGCGAATTAGCACAGGCAAATGAAAGCAAGGCCGGGATAAATCCGCGCTGCCTTTACTTCATATTCAACTGTCAGCTCATTATAATCAAGAACATCCTTCAAAAAATAATGGAAAAAGCACACATTCGCTTGGAATGCTGGCACGCTCCATGTGTTTCTCCATGTTGCCTCTTTGGGGACACGGTCGGATTTTTGACTGGCAGAGATTATTTAGGCAACCTCACGCCGGAGACATATTCCTGCCAATAAACAAAGGGTATCTGTTCAGGATTGCCGGTGCCATAGAGAGCCCAGTGTTGTGCCAAAAAGTGCTCCCAGAGCAAATGAGCAAGTGATCAGTATTCAGTGCCATGCGGCACTCTCCCTGTAGTGCATTTGAAATGAACAGAGGGATTGTGGTTAGGGTTGAATCAGGATCTATGAGGCCGAATCAAATCGCTCATATTTTTCACGAGTCACTGCGAAAGGCCGCCACATGGCCGACATAGACCTTATTCTGAAATGTATTTTAATTTGTTCCCAGCAGCCCAGAGGTGCATTGCCGCTTTCCTTTTTTTAGCTGTTTTTTTTAGCTGTTTTTGTTTTTTTGTTTTTTTTGAGCTGGCAGTAATTAGGACACCCCTAGTCTTCCAGTGTGCAGCCAAATGGAAAACATTGGCTACACTGTGGAAACGAAACATCTGGTGTATTGCGATATAGACCTGTTGGAAAATAAATAAATAAATGGGGTTTACAATCAATTAGGCAAGTTACTAAGGTGCCTGCAGCTATAGCAATCGTACATGTGCCGCAGACTGATCTCATGAAATGGCGTATGTATGACACGCCAATTCGTATTTCCATTTTTGGCGTGCTATTAACACGCATAATCGCTTTTCAGCGTGTTTATCAACGCCTTTGACTTAACGTAATATTACTGTATTATGCATATATAAATATATGAGCTACCCCAACCCCGTCCCTAAACCTACCCGTCACTGGGGTTAATACCATTTATGAGTCTTCTCCTACCATCCTAGGAAAAGAAATATCGCTCCACAGATGTAGATATAGATTTTGCTTCGTTTCGCTCGGACATTTAACGGCGTAGACATACACGCGGAATCATACGGACGTTTAATGGCGTAGACATACACGCAAAAGATTTCGGCGTGGACATATACGCGGATATTTCAAAATGCGTATAGATAACACGCCACTTGAATTGAAAGTGGCGTGTATGTTTACGCAAAGTCATGATGTCATGTTGTGTGCCGAGTGTTCATGATAGGCAATGATTTTTATCCAAAGCAGCGTAAACAACACATAGAGCAAACATAAACTTATACTTTTAGGCTAAACGAAATGTTTGTGTGAAGCACCATGCTAATTTAACTCTACACTGCAAAAATATTATATTCCAGTACAAATATCTAAATACTCTTAAATCAGGATGCATTTATTTACTTGAGAGGCAAAATACTTGAGATATTTCAGCCCGTTCTCATCCTTTGTCGACATCCTAAGTCGAAATCTTACGCACATGGCATCCTTTAGCATCAATATGAGACGCAGAACCCAAGGCGTCATACAGGTGACGCTCGTCTAAATCCAACGCACATGGCATCGTTTAGCGTGAATATGAGACGCAGATCCCAAGGCGTCATAACCGTACCCTACCCCAGAACGTACCCTACCTTACCCTACCCCAGGTTCTGCGTTTCATATTGATGCTAAAGGATGCCATGTGCGTAAGATTTTGACGAAATGTCCAAAGCGTCACATGTATGACGCCAAAGGATGAGAATGGGCTGGATATTTAGTCATTCCGGTGTCTGTAAAGATGTTAAATAGTGGCGGTATGGAGCTGTAATTGTAAAGCGCTACTTCTGGTTCTATTATTGTCTTATTTGTTGATTATTGTGTGTTATTTGTGTACTGACTGCAGCATGGCTGATGGCCCAAGACAAATTTCCCCCTGTGGGATAATAAAGTTTTACCTTACCTTACCTTGTTTTCTGAAAATAAATAAATAAGGTGTTTTAGCATAAAACAAAAATATATGGCAGTGGGGTACGAAAATTAATCTTGTTTTGTCCTTACATAGAAAATTGTAAAGCATAAACACTTAATTTTGATACCCCCCCCCCCCCCCCCCCAGAAAAACAACACCTCATTTCATAAGTCGCTTTGCTTCTCAAGTATATTAAATTTGATTCAAGAATGTCTTCTTCAAGAAATCTCTCTCTTTTTTTTTTCTTTTTTTTTTTGCTGTGTAATTTACTGTTTGTTGATCTCAACCCACTGCCCTCATGGGTCCATTTAGAATTTTACAGGTCTGACTGAATTTGTTTACACTGAGCAAGAAGAAACACGCACAGCCCTAGTGGCAACTTTTCAAATGCGTTATATTTAGAATGAAGCACTTTGTGTTAACGACTTAAAAAGCACTGAGACTTGTAAATTACTGCTTGTAAACACCGTCAATGTTTATTCAGGCTCTTCATTCTCGCCGTAGAATATTTCCTGTTCTCCGACTGCTGAAATAATATGCAAAGGCTAAAGACTCACCAGCAGCACTTTATAGAACAAGACAGGTTGTTATGAGACGCATTACGTCTTTGCTAAAGCGGGGCCAAAAACATCTTTCACACATCGCCTTCATTCCTGCAGGGATTTTCAGGCTCGACCACGGTCCACCTCAAATTAATGACCTAATGAAGCCTGTTGTTGTCGTTCAAGCGTGTGTTTACCTCAGAGATTAATGCAATGTTTTATGTACACCCTTTAAAGCGGGAGTAGACGCTCGCCTGACAAACACCAATTAGCCCTGAGAAGCTGGGGTTTGTATTGGCTTTATGCGGTTGTCTGCTTTCATTGCATGTCTTTGTCTCAGATGTCTTTTTATGGATTTCAAACTCACGTCTGTGTGGGCCATGGCAGCGCTGGAGGATTTCTTCACAATAAAGGACATAGAGAGACTAATTATGGTGCTGTCAAGGGATTTTATACATAGCGGAGATGAAAATGGAATCTACATCTTCATATCGTCTTCCTCTGGTTACAACTAGCATGAAAGTCCTTTTCCAGAAAATACTCTCTGGAGGTACAACGCGCTTTGTTCTGAAATTAATGAAAGAGAATTAAAATATGAATCACAAATAGAAAGTATGATAAGTGTCTGAGGTGTAGCATACATTGACATACGACTTAAAGGCCTTCAGACGTTCATTTAAAAACATCAAGGTTGCACAAGGGTAGATTTCAGACTGTAGCTGATGTGATCTGTCATGCTTTTCTGTCTGGATTAAATGCTAACTCTGCCCTAAACCGTGGCAAATGTTTGAGCATTGAGAGGACACGCTCATGTCTGAAACCTTGTAGTTCACTATCAACATTTACGAACAATGATTAGAAGTTCAATATCTCCTTTAAGACTAGTGAGTTCTTAGAAACTGTTATTTAATCCATCACTTTATACCTAAAATTTAATGATTTTGAATCCCATGGTTAAAAAAGTGAATCATTTTGATCATTTTCAGATCATCATAGCTGCTACATTAAAGGTACACTGTAACTCTCCAGCCATTAAAAAACAAATTGCATGCATTTTGCGGAAGAACATTGTTTTGGTCGTGCTCCGGCTCTGCGTGACGGCGGATGAATATGGTTATCCTACTGCTCATAAATAAATCACTACTAGGTTTAAGATATATAACCAGTTTAGATAGAAAGGAAAGCTGATCAGCTGAAGACGTTACTGTAACTATAACTTTACTGTAGCTGTGGCCTATACTGTAGCTCTACCATTCACAATATATAATACTTTACAATGAACTATATGTTAGAGAGCTACATATAGCAATTTATTTGTTCAATAATAATACCTTAAAGGGGTCCTTGATTATGATTTCACTTTTTTTAACTTTAGTTAGTGTGTAATGTTGCTGTTTGAGCATAAACAACATCTGCAAAGGTTGTGCAAATGCTCAAAGTTCAAAGCAAAGGGAGATATTTTCTTTTACAGAAATCGCTTTTTAAGGACTACAACAAACGGCTGATAGGGACTACAACGAGCTTCTTCCCTGGTTGGTGACATTACGAACCCTAAAATTGACATAAACCCTGCCTCCGGGAACACACAACAAAGGGGGTGAGGCCATGTTGGGCTGCTTTAGAGAAGAGGAAGAGGAGTTGTCACTGTTTTTTACAACCCGGAAAAAGTCTAAGGCTGACGAACTTAGAGAGGTTCACGAAGCATTCAACCAGACTGGGGAGAGAGGAGCTGTAACAATGTAAAATATGTGAAACATAATGCGTTTTGGAACCATCAAGCATGAAAACATTTGATTACACCCCAAAAACAAAATCAAGACTTCGTAAAAGGGCATAATAGAACCCCTTTAATCACCTGATTAATAATAAAAAAAAATAAAAAAAACATCTCATCACTTTTACAACATTTCAAATCCATCAGTTCTCGCTATCTCCAAAAAGCCAAGCCAATGTTGATTCTTGTTTTATTACAAGCTCTGTCGCGTTCTCTTTCTGCTAGCAGACTCTGTTCAGCTTTTTTTAACGATTGATTTAGCAGTTCCGTGTCAACCTTTCTATCTCGTTGTGACAACCAACCTATGCCACTCCCACACCATCAAAGTAGCCGGAGCAACTTTTCTCTTTTTATGGATTTGATGAGACGGGCGAGTGTGTATGCAATTTCCTATGAAAACCATCCTGTCAGGTCTAAATCATAAACACTTAAACAAAAAAACAAGTGACATAGTGTACCTTTAAAAAAAACATTCTTCATATTTGACATTTCCATCAGAAAATAAATAAATAAATAAATGCATCTTGAGATGTCATTTCTTCCCAAAAATTTGTTCAACCACCATCACACTTGGGTGTAGAGTCGCTGGCTGTAAATATGTTGAAAATAATTAGATCTTATCTCAAGTTATTTATATCTGGTTTGGCTTTCTTGCATGCTGTGTCCCTCACTCTCTCTCTCACTCAGGAGAATGTGGACCCGTGAGATAGAGCGCACAAACATTTCATTAACCACATGCTAATGATCGCATGCTAATGTTTGCATAGATTACTGGCTTGGAGCTGAAAGCAGAGACGTTCTCACCCTTCGCTTACTCTGCCTGACAAATTCTGGATTTATTTATTTGGACTTTTCTGTCGTTCTTGTCGGTGACTGTAAACATTGAGGTTTGTCATTATGTCGCAGAAGGTTGATTACAACACGGGTTCATGGAAATCAAGTACAGGACACTTGAGAAAAAGCATGCAAATGTCATATTCCTAAACATTTAATATTGCATTGTGGTCTGTCTGTCTGTATTGATGGATTATTTTCTAGAGCTGGACTTAACAGCTCGCTCAACCAAAGTGCACTACTATTTATATAAAAAAAGCCTTTTATGCCCCTACACCGAGAAAGAAAAAAAAAGAAATACAGACGTTTGATGTGTGCATATATCCACTGACCCACAAAACCCCTGGAGCGACAGAGTCTGCAGTGTCTGGTAGTCACAAATGAATGACAGCACACTGTATTTACAAGATGGGGAAATTAGAAAGCATACGGTACTACATCTGCACTCATCTAACATACCAAGGCAGCATTTTATTTTAATTTCACTCTTAAAAATAAAGGTTCATCCATTAAACCTTCCCGTTGCACTAAAGGTTGTAGTGGAAAAAAAACGGTTATTCATACTACCTCCCCAAAGAAAGGATCTTGAGGGAACCACATTGTTCTTCTAAAAACCCATTTTTGGTTCTTCTTGGCACGTTTATTTTTAAGAGTGCAGGCTAATGAATAAGCTCACAAATAAAATTGCTTGTCAAATGTTAAATTGGGCTAATGATCTGAGCTATTGTTAATTGTCTAAACGATTTTGAACATTGCGTTGTCAATCCTAATTTAATGTTAAATTGGCAATATTACAGTTTTGCCATCATGTAGAAGATTAAATATTCTGCTATAAATGTGGTTTCCAAATCAATACATTCAGTATTGTATTTGTAGATTGTATTAGTATACACTGCTGTTGCATTAAAAAAAAGCAAAAGTTTGGGGTCAGATTTGTTAATGTTTTTGAAAAAAATATCTTATTCTCTCCAAAAAATCTGTACAAAATACAGTATAACAGTAATTGTAAAATATATTTTTACCATTTAAAATAACTGTTAGGAATACATGAATTACTTCAGTCTTACAAGATCCCTCAGAAATCACAATAAAATGCTGATTTGGTGCTCAAGAAAAATATGTATTTTTTCAGGAATATTTGATGAAGCACATCATTGATTTAAAATAGAAACCTTTTGTAACAATGTAAAACTATTTACTGTCTCTTTTGATCAATTTAATGCATCCTTGCTTTATCAAATATGGTTTGATTCTGAACCCCAAAGGCCAGAACTCAAGCAATGGATATGAACTATGAGATGTACTATGGTGAAGGTTTGCCTCATGAATATTAATCATTTGCATGACTGGGCAGTCTAGAAAGGTTACCAAGCAACGTCAGCGTGGCCAAATTAATATTCATGAGATTTGCCATCGCCATGTCATAACAACCACTGATTGGACTGCAAATGTAATGTCCATTGAAGCATTTCAGTAGATTCTGTATTTTAAAAAGAGAATATTTCCTACCTTTTCTTGCTCTCCAAACAAACCTGCATATTGTCGTGCGTTTAAAATCCAGAGTAAAATGGGAACGTGTCTTAAATTGTCCACATCATTTGACTATAATTTAACAAAAAAGCATTGACATTACTTTCTCTCAACTTTCTAACGCTGGAGCCATATGTCTTTTCTAACCACTAGGGAGAAAAAAAAAACATTATCCATTGTGCATCTGCTAATATAGTACATTTGTCAGGTGTCAAGTACAGGCTCTTCAAGATTTATTAGATTTCAGCTGAATACCATTTTTTTTAAAGTCTTAAACAAGCTTTT